>CAUOFW020001792.1:600691-627586 GCA_963454935.2 Ilex paraguariensis
GGGGGGGGGGGGGTGCGCCCCAGCCCCAAAACTGGCGCCCTAGTGCCAACTTACTGTCCAAAACAGCACCCCTGCGCCATTTTGGGCGCCCCCTTGCTTGTGTTGGTCGTGTTGCGAATTTTACCTTGTTTTTGACCTGAAATTGGACTCTAAAGCTACATATATGCTAGGGTTTGTGTGGGGATGATACATACTGACTTGTGGGGGCTGAAAAAATCTGGAAAAGCCAAGGAATTGGAAGAAAATTGAAGACAAGAATCAAAGGAATCGACACAAAGAAGATTGGACTTGAAAGCTAGAGAAGGGTTGAAGATTGCAACTAAATTTTCATTCTTTTCTCTTGCTTTTAATTCTTGATTTTCTGAGATGTTGTTTAATATGAGAATGATGTTTTTCAATTACATTATGAACTAAATTGTTATTAAGATTGCAATGGAACCTAATATCTAGTTAAATTGATCTACTCTCGTTTTTAGTTTTATTAATCATATATAAGTTGTTTGTCATATTTGGTGCTTAATATATGATTGTGTGCCCACCAATCAATTTGATAACCTAGATGAAATTGGAAGATGAATTCTAGGTTTAGATTCGAATATGATGACATACGTGTGATTAATTCTTCTTAAGATTGAATTGCTGGTTTTGTGTATAGGATAGAAATATACCTATATGTCGTGTTTAACTTTCATGAGACTTTGAACTTAATGAATCTATTCCAAATTATTTTGCATAGAAATATAGTAATTTAATTGGAAGAGATAATTGTATCTAACTATCGGAAGAGGTTTGATAAATACTTTAAGTTCTCAGTTAACAACTTATTTTGATCAATTGACAAGAAAGAGAGTTAGAAAGGTTTATATGAAGCATTAGAGAAAGTTGTAATCTTAACTTCTTTTCTCTAGTAAATTCAACCCTTGATTGTTAAGTTTATATTTAGTTTTAATTTAGTCATTCCATAGTTCAATTCCAATTATTCAAATAAAATTGAATTGATACAAAGTTAGTACTTCGATATTATTAGCAATAATTCTCCGTGGGAACAATACTCTACTTATCACTTTATTACTTGTTGATCGTGTATACTTACACGTAAATTGTCATTATTAAATTAAGACAACATGCTCAACCAGGGACGCGCCACCCCTCACCCTATAGTAGGAGTACCACTCCCTCTAATAGGAGACGAGCAACAACCCATCCCTTCTAGGCACCAGGCAGTCCCTAACCATGGGGCCCCTCGCTAGAATGCTCCAAGGCCAAATCAGGGCACCCCTCGCCCAACAACCCCTCTTCAGCGCTTAGTGAGCTCACATGTAACCCCTTCACACGTACCAGCACAAGAGAATGAAGACAGAGAAAGCCAATATGGTGATCATAAAAGCCAGCACTATGACGCCCCTAAAACCGGGGGTCCTTTGTCAAACAGTTGATCACCAATCAACACGTGGAAACACCCGTGAATGCTGCTTAACTCGACACCACGATATCACATCCCCTTTATCGGGATGACAAAAACCTACAACATGTATACTTTTAATTCAATTGACCCATCCGAGGTCCAATATACCTTAACTTATACCCCAATAGGGTCCATTTACACCTTTTGAAATGAGGGAACACATAGCTCGAAAACATGTCAAAGCACTTTTAAAAATTTTAGATTTTTGAAAGATCTACCGGTAGGTTTGAATGGACCTACCTATAGGTTTGATACACTCGAAAAGTTCTATTAAAATATTCAATTTTTGGAAAAGCTACCGGTAGGTTTTTATGGACCTACTAGTAGGTTTTGTCTACTAGAAAAGTTCTACTGGTAGATTTAAGTTCTACCAGTAGGTTTTGCCTAGAATTGCTTGTTTCACTTGCTTTTTCATTTCCAAACCAACCCAATCCATTCTACAACCATCCAATTCAAGTTTAATAGAGTTTTTCACATAAACATGATACTTACAAGTTCTATTACATACAATTTCATAAATTTACACATCAAAATGGAATTTTCATAAAGGTTTTACAAAATGAGCAATAAAAGCCACAAGTCGGCTTTCTTCATCCTCGAGGCTCGAAATGGAAGCATTTCGCCAGTGTAAATCCCACACTTGAAATTGTTGTCCCATAAAGGGTGAGTCACACTTAATAGGGTATATCCTAAAGAGGCTACTCCCCAACCTAAGTGCATATGAAAGGTCTACATGCAACATTTAACAATCCACAACATTCCAAACAAGAATATGCGTTCAATGTTGGAATATACCAAGTCATGTCATGATATGAGATGAAACTCACTCATGCACTTTAACCCGAGCCCTCACCGGCTCCCACCACACATTGTAATGTTAGTGTATAAAAAATGGGCACTTCCAAGCCCCCGTCATTGGTGTTACACACTAAATGACAATTTTATATAAACAAAATCATGTGTCTCTGTTGGGTAGCGGACTTTTGGTGTCACACCGTCGTCTCCGCACACCGATACACTTTTTTTGACTTGCACCGACGGAAGTGTATAAATCAGTAGTTGAGTCTTGCACCCAAATGAGAGTCTAGCCCTTCTTATTATATTCGACACAATTTTTTCTATGCAACCGTGCGACTCAGTCAAAACTTTATTCTAACTTTTTCCAGGCCCACCCATCATCCACTAAGTATGGTGTTTGATTAAACCTTGCACACACACACCCACACTCATGCCCAATGCCCATGAATGTGATGCCAACATCATGCCCAATATGCAAAAAATATCAATTGAGCAATTTCAGCATTCTATTGTGAATTATATCCACAATTCATCATAATGCTAACATATCATAAAGCATATATTAACATCATACACAACAACAATTCCCAAGCATGTTTTCACATAAACATTTAATTAACACACTAAGTTCAACAAGACATAATATAAACACATAACATGTCCACAATAACATTCTTACTAAAAAACTACAAATTAGTAATTTTCACATTTCTCAAGAAATTCCACTAAGTAATTTCTACATACCCAATTTAAGATAGAATTTATTCTACCCATTTTCAATACCCATTTCACCAAATCACCACAATAGGCAAGTGGTATATATAACTCTATCAACCTACCCATTCCATATAAACCTCCTAGGTTGAAAATAAACCTAAGTAGGAGGGAACCCTACCTCTTGAAGCGTAAACTCACTTGGTAGAAGCCTTTAAGAACCTCATTCTCGTCCAAAACCCTTTATTTCTCCAAGCTTGTTCTTGGAACTTCGGTGAAATCCGTTCTTCTTGGTATGGTTTTTTAGGCCTTGCTGCGTAGAACAATCTTTGCTCTTGGCTTGAGTTGATTCGAGCAACGAATCTCCGTAGATCGTAGAGAGAAGGTGGAGAACCCAAGCCTTTTTCCCTAACTTCTTTCTCACGTTGGAACCAGCTGAAAAATGGGGATAAATCTGATTTTTCTCCCCTTTTTATACTCCCAAAATACTTGGTTTACAATACGCCAGACGACCCTTTTTTCCCAGGTTCATTTTCGCCCCGAAATGATTAAATTTCGTCTCGATTCAAGTTCAAAATATTTTTATTTTAACTTGCCTTAATTTATTTTCCAAATTTCAAAATTTTATTCAAAATTTCTTCTTTGGGTCACCCGAGGCCCAATCACCTCGTAAAATGTAAAAAATCTGACTATCTCAGAATTCGATGAAAATTGACGTGGTAGATAGATTTTGCGAGACGAATCTAATGATAAGGTCCGTTTCATCATTCAAGATCTAGAAAATTTCAAGTTTTCAATCCGAACTATAGTGACAAATTATTATTTTGCCCCTTTTTGTAAAATATTTAAATTTACCCGGGTTTTACATTTTTTTCCCTTACAGGAATTTCTTCCCCGAAATTCACACATGCATGCACACATAATGATATTAATATGAAACAGTAATATTGTACTTTAAATTGTAAATATGTACCTCCAACCTCAAACAAAAATAGATAATTGGTACGTATGGTGTCTTACGCTTCCATGTCGCCTCCTCCACACCTCGGTGTTGCCAGAACACCTTCACTAGCCGCACGGTCTTGCCTCGTAAAACCTGCTCCCGACTATCCATGATATGCACTGGTCCCTCCTCAAAGATCCCATCCGTATCAACAATCAACTCACCCTAATCTACTACATGCGTCGGATCCGGAGTATACTTTCAGTGCATAGGGACATAAAACACCGCATGAACAACTGATAAATTTGGCGGTAACGCCAACCTGTAAATCATTGTACCCACCATCTCGATTACCTCGAAGGGCCCGATAAACCTCGGCGACAGCTTTTCCTGCTTCTTGAACCTAACCACTCCTCTCTTAGACATCACCTTCAAGAAGACGTGATCTCCCACCTCAAACTCCAGAGGTCGCTGTTGCCGTCGTTTGTTGGCATAACTCTTATGCTGATTCTGAGCTGTAAGAAGACGCTTTCGTATCAAGACCACCTTCTCTGAGGTGTCTCTAATCAAATTCAGACTCGTAGATGGTCTCTCTCCAACCTCTGTCCAACACACTGGAGAATGACAAGGCCTCCCATATAGTGCCTCATAGGGTACTATCTGTATGCTCACCTGATAACTATTGTTGTAGGCGACTTCCACTAAGGGTAAATGCTATTCCCAACTCCCCTTAAGGTCTAGCACACATGCTCGCAGCATATCCTCTAGAATCTGGATGGTCCTCTTCGACTGACCGTCCATCTTAGGGTGAAATGTCGTACTCACCGTCAATTATGTCCCTATGACTCGCTGGAAGCTCTCCCAAAAGTGAGCCACAAATCTGGGTCCCGGTCTGATACAATAGATACGGGCACCCCATGCAACCAGGCTATCTCTCATATATATAATGTATAGAACTCCAGCCAATCCACTATCACCCACACCGCATCATGCACCTGTGATGTCTGTGGCAAGTGTGTCACAAAATCCATTGTGACGTGTTCTTACTTTCATTCAGCCACCTCCAATGGCTGGAGCAAACCTGCTGGTCTCTCGTGTTTTGCCTTAACCTACTGACACGTAAGACATCTACTAACGAAATCACCAACCTACCTTTTCATCCCCCTTTAATAATACTGGCGACGAAGATCATGATACATCTTCGTGCCATCTGGATAAACTGTAAAATTAGAGCAATGAAACTCCCTGAGGATCTCCTCTCTCAGATCCGTCGACTGGGGAACAACAACCCTTCCCTTATACCGAAGACTTCCATTCGCATGAATGGCCCAGCCCTCATCACCTGTACCTTCTTGTACCTGGTCCTTAATGGATGATAACTTAGTGTCCCACCTCTGGGACTCAATCACCTTGCTCAGTAGGGAAGGCGCCGCCACTAAGTCCCCCAAAGTTCCCTGTGTCTGACCCCTATAGTGTAGCCCAAGCTATCTCACAATCTCGAGCATCTGCCACTCCTGGAAAGCCACACTAGTCAAAACTCCCCGTGACTTTAGGCTAAGTGCATCAGCCACAATGTTTGCCTTACCCGGATGGTAATACAAAGTAAAGTCGTAATCTTTCAAGTACTCCATCCACCTACACTGCCTCATGTTGAGGTCCTGCTGAGTAAAGATGTACTTCAGACTTTTGTGGTTCGAAAAAACCTCAAACTTCTCACCATACGAATAGTGGCGCCAAGCCTTCAAAGCAAATACAATGGTTGCCAACTCTATGTCATGTGTGGGGTAATTTTGCTCGTGGTTCTTTAATTGTCGAGAACCAAAAGCCAAGTTCATCTTTAGAGGCATCACAGTAAACTATGTACATCTGTCCTCTCTCTGGGACTATCAAAATAGGAGCCGAACTAAGCCTCCTCTTTAACTCCGGGAATGCCTTCTCACATGAATCATTTCACTCAAACTTGACTTCCTTTCGGGTCAATCTCATCATAAGGGCAGCTAATCGAGAGAAATCCTCAATGAACCTATTGTAATACCCCGTCAATCCCAAGAGACTGCGTATATCGAAGACTGACTTCGCCCTTTCTCAATTCTTTACCGTCTTAACCTCCTCCAGGTCCACGGATACCCCCGAAGCCGACACCACATGTCCCAAAAACTTCACCTCCATAAGCCAAAATTTGCATTTGCTGAACATGGCATACAACTGATGGTTCCTCAAGGTCTGGAGAATAATCATCCTCAAACTTGGAGTAGATTAGGATGTCGTCTACAAACACCACTACGAACTAATCTAAATAGGGTTGGAACACCCTATGCATGAGATTCATGAATGCCACTAGGGCATTCGTGAATCCGAATGTCATCACTGTGAACTCGAAATATTTGTACCCTATTCTGAACGTTGTCTTAGAGATGTCCGCCTCCCTAATCCTCGGCTGATGGTAGCCTGTGCAAAGATCTATCTTAGAGTAGACCCGTGCTCCCCTCAACTGATCAAATAGATCGTCAATCCTCGGCAAAGGGTACCTATTCTTGATAGTAACCCGATTCAAATGCTGGTAGTCTATACATAGCCGAAGATTTTTATCTTTCTTCTTGGTATACAATACCTGAGTGCCCCAAGGCGAAGTGCTTGGTCTGATAAAACACTTGTCCAACAATTCTTGCAATTGGACTTTGAGTTCTTACAACTTGGCATGTGCCATTCTATGTAGAGTCATAGAAATAGAAGAAGTACTAGGATGAAACTTAATACTGAAGTCCACATCCCTACGAGGAAGTAATTCCGGTAACTCGTCCAAAAAAACATCCTCATACTTAGAAACAACCCGAGGTAGACCCAACTCTTGTCTCACCAAGTCCTCCAAGATAAGGCTCACAAGCCAACCCATCAACTGCCCGTGCCCTCTAGAGTCGTATATGACTTAGGGTAAGGCATCTTGCTTTTTACCTGGAACTTGAAACAAACACCATTAGGTGTATAAGCAATGACTCTCTTATGATCACAATTAATGACAACTCGGTGTGCTGTCAACCAGTCCATCCCAAGGATGACATCAAACTTTGACATATCCATGACTCTGAGGTCCATGGTGAGTAGAATCCCCCGTGATCTCTAACTGACAACCCTGGCATATCTGATCAACAGTCACCCTAGCACCTAGGGGAGAACTCACGTATATTGGCTCCTCCAAAGTCTCAACCTCTAAGTCCAAATCTCTCATGAAAGATGCATAAATGAATGAATGCTATGCACCAGAGTCAAATAATACCCTAACCCATAAGCAAGAGAGAATAAATGTACTATGGATAACAGACTGATCCGCTGGCTCAATCTAAGATATGATGGCGTAGACACGACCCTAGGTCCCCAAAGTCTTGACCTGCATGCCCTATCATCGGCCTTGACCCATGCCCTGGCCCATCTGGCCTGATTGCAGAATCCCCACTCATGAAGTGGTATGGGCCTAAGTAGCACCCTAGAACTGGTATTGGCTGCCTTGGTGTATGGTAGGGTAGGGAGGAACATAGTGTGTCTATGGCTGCCCCACTAATGATTGAGACTAAAATGTTCCATAGCTTTGGGATCCTTGCATCTGAGGACAATCTTGCTTCATATGCTCTGGTTGGTGGCAATAGAAACATGCCTCTGAGCCTCCTTGGCTGGAAACCCTAAAATGTCTCCCGCCTTGGGAGGATTGGCCTATGCCTTGGCCTTGGTAGCAGTGGCCCTGTCCTTGATGTCCTTGGGGAGTAGAAGTCCTTTACCTCTTCCCCGAACAAGAAGAAGAGAATTGTCCCTCCTTCTTCCTATCCTTAGTTCCAGCCTCCTGAATGTTCCTTGCATCATCCACCTCTCGTTCAATGGCCATTGTAGTTTTGACCATCGAATCCAAATCTTGTAGGCGGAGGCCCACAATCTTTCCTCGAATGGATAATTTCAGACCATCCTCAAACCTCCTCACTTTGGCCATGCTTGTGGCCACCTAATCGTCGGCGAAACGGCCTAACTCGATGAACTTAGCCTCATCACGTTGAACATGGTTCAAACTGTAGCAGTTGAGCACCTAAAAGTTCCTATCCAAAAATATAACATGTGGCACTATTTTCAAATTGATGTTGGGACTTAATTTAGTACCCAAGCTAAACATGGTCCCTAAATTATTACTAGAAATAAGAGAGGTCTATGTTCCATTAAATAAAATTTGTATATGGAAAGAGAAGCAAGCCAAGACCACATTGTGTTATGTATGAACTAGAAATTTTAGTCTACTCTTTTAAGAACTGAAACTTTGAATGCAAAGCTCTGCCCAGACAAAGAGCCAAAACAAAAAAAATCCTAAAGAAAGATGGGGATTGAATAGAAATAACCAACAGAGAAGTACAATTGCCATTGACCTCTAAACATTGTTCTTTAATCTCATGTTGTAGTTTCAGTGCATAATCGCTACTGACATCCATGTTATTTAAAGCTATCACAATCTCTGTCCTAGTCTTTTGCACACCAACACCACCCATGAACAACTTCACTCCAAGGTTAGGCTCCCTCATTTTCTTCTGCAATGCTTCATTATACTCGCCACCCAACAAACTCACAGAACTGCTCAGTACCGCAATCACTAAGTTAATATTAGAAGTGGATATCGACTTCTTGAAGCAACTCTGTAGAACATAGAACACGTCGTCCACCATGGACGTTGTGAAGCTGTCAAGTACATGCTCATCAATGCTAATAGCCTTCCTCACATTTTCCACCATGAAGAAACCCTCCAAAATCACATAATAACCCGTAATGCCCTGAACAACTTTACTGAAATTTCCACTCCTAAAAGCTCTGGTTGCTCGGGGAAGTAATTTCGAATCAACTGAACTCAAACCTCTTATCTTGGACACCATATAATCAGTGTAGTCCTCACCCAACTGTGTCAATTGCAAAATCTATTCCAAATACAATTCGATCTCACTTGGGTTTGGTCCTTGGACTCCAACAAAAAGTAAGTTACTTTTGTAAGTATTAATTTCAGATGTCAACTTAGCCAATTTCTGATATTCCATGTATTTCTTTAAAATTACGGAACCTCGAGAATCACACTCATTTTGAAGCTCACATATGGCATACACAATTCCATCTTTACCGCATAGATTACTCCTTAAAATCTCATTATTTTCTTCTATGGCTAACACAATGTCTTTGAACAAATTCGTCAACAAGCAACAAAGTTCACTTGATTTTGATTAATAGCAGTGGCAGAGGATTGTTGTTGCTCCATCTATTCCGCCAATTGCTCGAATTCGAGGCTAGATCTCATCAAAATTTCTTTCTTCAAATAACTTTATGTACACTTGAAATCCTTCTTCCTCCAAACCGAGAGGAGAGTATAATCTAATGAACTGAAGGATCGTCGGGTGGTCCTGTTGATCCACAACAGCCGATAACCTCTTCCTGACAATTCCTTCCAGCTATTTTTTCGATGTTAGCAACAGTTCTCTCTGATCCGAATCAGAATCTCTGTATTTGGCATCGATCTGGAGGAAGGTCTAGATGGATTTAGCAGCCGATTCAAAATCTTCAGTTTGGAGAGCTTTCTTAACTCCATCAATGCAATTACCTCTCTCTACGATGGTGTCAATGCAAAGAAGTTTGTCATTGATGCGGGACTGAGCAAGATCAAGTTGGTAGACTTTGCCACTAACCTGATCGGTGAGATCGCATGTGGAGGATGGAGAGTTGTTTGTCCAGATCGGAGCGTTGGGAGAGAATGATGTCTAGTTCAAGATCCAAGGCTAGTTGGTAGGCAATGCATTCGTGGAGGAGACAAGTCATGGCTCCCACATCGGTGAGTTTCCGAACCGGTTCAAGGGCTTCAGGAGTGCCGAATCGGACTATTGAAGAGGATGAAGATGAATTGATGGCTGTGGATGTATCGTGTTCTTCTTGGGGTGTTGAGATTAAGCTGTAGTGTGTCGTGGAAGCCATTTCATAAAGACAGAAGAGAGAGTGAAGAAAGACACTTGTATCTTCAAAACTTAAAAACCAAATTGAGAAACTGACTTAATCTCCCCGATCTTACTGTTTTTAAGCTCAAATTTAAATTTAGACAAAAAATTCTTAAAAAAAATTTTCAATAAAACATTTCCCATCTTTACCTTTTTTATACTAAAATTTAAATTTAGATAAAAATTATCTAAAATATTTTTTCAGTACTAGAGTCATACCCATACCAATAAATAAATAAAAAAACCTTTTTTTAAACCCAAAGAGAAACATTTTTAAAACTCAAATATTTAATGGTGAGATTTTATCATCTTTTAATGGATAACCATATCAAATCAAGGAAAATTCAAATACATACTCAAATGTTTAATTGGGAGATTTTATTCTCTTTTAAAGATTCAGTAATCATATTTGATGAACCCAAGGTTAACTAGGTCAGGCCCAACGAATCAAGAGAGACCCACGGCATCTCGAAGCCCAAGTCATCAAGTCAACAAGGAGCCCAAGACACCAGGCCCAAAGGGAGACCAAGAGACCAGGGCTCGAAGAAGACCCCAAGGGGCGCCGCCCGAGGAGGCCACCCCAAGGGGAACCCTACTTTTCTCCATGCCATGCTCTTCCCTTCTCATATGGGTATCGCCTTAATGATCTCTCTCCTCACTTGGTCTTTCCAACTAAACTCCAACCCAACTCAGGATCTTCCTCCGATGGAATAGAAACACACGAGAAAGAATATCCGGATACAGAGATCTAATCCTGCCATAATTGTACTTACAAAAAAAGTGGAAGACCTCTCCCTCACGTCACCTCCTCACTGCCTTTGTAAACCTATATAATGCAAGCTCTCTCCACAAGGAGAGACACCTTCACATCACATTTTGAGGCCTCTACACCTTGAGATCCTTGCACATACTACACCTCCCTACACATTACTCTCTCTCTCTCTCCCAAAAATATTGCAATACTCCTGGAGAATACACTCTCTAGTAATTTCATTCATTAATAAAAGACTCAGGTCACTACTGCCGTTCTCGAGAGTGGAGTAGGTCACCAGGATCTAACCACTATAAACCTCTATGTTGTTTCTTTATTTATGACTTTATTATTATTTCATTGTTTACTGCTGATTAATTGCATCCGTACACATCCTTGACTGTTGATTTTGTGCAATATCGATTTTTGCATCATCAGTTTGCCGCCGTCTGTGGGAAATGACTAATTTCCAACTCTCTTTCAATCCATGGTAATCACAACTAGATTGATGAGTAAACAACCAGAAGACAACAACCCAGCTCACTGGGAGGAGGCTCCACCTCCCCTTGCACCCTCAAAGCTATCTGCTACCACGAATGGACAATAACAACAGCTCTTATAGACTATGCAACTACTGGTAAAACAAAACTAGCAGATCATTCAACTGATGCTCGCCCAGGGAGGCACCGCCCCTCACCTTGTAGGAGGAGTACCACTCCCTCCTACAGGAGAGGAGCAGCAACCCATCCCTTTTGGGCACCAGGCAACCCCTAACCATTGGGCCCTTAGCTAGAATGCTCTAAGGCCACATCAGGGAGCCTGTCACTCAGCAGCCCCTCTTCAGCACGCAGGGAGCTCACGTGTACCCCCTTCACACGTACCTGCGCAAGAGAATAAAGATGGAGAAAGCCAATACGGTGATCATGAAAGCCAGTACTGTTACGCCCCTAAAACCAGGGGTCCTTTGTCAAACTGTTGATCACCTATCAACCCGTGGATGCCGCTTAACTCGACACCATGCTATCACATCCCCTTTACCAGGATGACAAAAACCCACAAACTATATACTTTTAATTCAATTGACCTATCCGAGGTCTAATATACCTCAAGTTATACCCCAATAAGGTCCATTTACACCTTTTGAAATGAGGGAATACATAGCCCAAAAACATGTCAAAGCACTTTTAAAATTTTAGATTTTTGAAAGATCTACTTGGAGATTTGCATGGACCTACCGGTAGGTTTGATCCACTGGAAAACTTCTATTAAAATATCAGATTTTTGAAAAAGCTACTGGTAGGTTTTTATAGACCTATTGGTTGATTTTGTCTACTATAAAGTTTCTACCGGTAGGTTTTGCCCAGAATTGCCTGTTTTACCTGCTTTTCATTTCCAAACCAACCCAATCCATTCCACAACCATCCAATTCAAGTTTAATAGAGTTTTTCACATAAACATGATACTTACAAGTTCTATTACATACAATTCCATATATTTACACATCAAAATGGAATTTTCATAAAGGTTTTACAAAATAAGCAATAAAAGCCACAAGTCGACATCTTTCACCCTCGAGGCTCGAAATGGGATCCGTCCGCCGATGTAAATCCCGTACCTAAAATTGTTGTCCCATAAAGAGAAAGTCACGCTTAATAGGGTATATCCTAAAGAGGCTACTCCCCAATCTAAGTGCATATGAAAGGTCTACATGCAACATTCAACAATCCACAACATTCCAAACAAGAACATGCATTCAATGTTGGAATATACCAAGTCATGTCATGATATGAAATGAAACTCACTCATGTACTCTAACTCGAGCCTTCACCGGCTCCCACCACACAATGCAATGCCAGTGTATGAAAAATGGGCACTTCCAAGCCCCCCGTTATTGGTGTTACACACCGAATGACAATTTTATATAAACAAAATCATGTGTCTTTGTTGGGTAGCGGACTTTTGGTGTCACACTACCGGCTACGTACATCGATACACTTTTTTGGACTAGCACTGACGGAAGTGTATAAACCAGTAGTTGGGTCTTGCACCCAAATGAGAGTCTAGCCCTTCTTGCTATACCCGACACAAGTTTTTTTATGCAACCGTGCGACTCAGTCGGAACTTCATTCCAACCTTTTTCGAGCTCACCCATCAAGTATGGTGTTTGATTGAACCTTGCACACACACTCACACTCATGCCCAATGCTCATGAATGTGATGCCAACATCATGCCTAATATGCGATGAATGTCAATTGAGCAATTTCACCATTCTATTGTCAATTATATCAAGAACATATAATTTCCACAATTCATCATAATGCTAACATATCATAAAGCATATATTAACATCATACACAACAATAATTCCCAAGCATGTTATCACATAAACATGTAATTAACACACTAAGTTCAACAAGGCATAATATAAACACATAACATATCCAAAATGACATTCTTACTAAGAAACTACAAATTAGTAATTTTCACATTTCTCAAGAAATTCCACTAAATAATTTCTACATACCCAATTTAAGATAGAATTTATTCTACCCATTTCACCAAATCAGCATAATGGGCAAGTGATATATATAACTCTATCAACCTACCCATTCCATATAAACCTCTTAGGTTGGAGATAAACCTAAGTAGAAGGGAACCCTAACTCTTGAAGCATAAACTCACTTGGTTGAAGCCTCCAAGAACCCCAATCTTGCCCAAAACCCTTGATTTCTCCAAGCTCATTGTTGGAGCTTCGGTGAAATCCATTCTTCTTGGTATGGTTTTGTAGGCCTCGCCGCGTAGAACAATCTTTGCTCTTGGCTTGAGTTGATTCGAGCAACGAATCACCATAGACCGTAGACAGAAGGTGGAGAACCCAAGCCTTTTTCCCTTACTTCTTTCTCATGTTGGAACTGGCTGAAAAATGGGGAGAAATCTGATATTTCTCCCCTTTTTATACTCCCTAAATACTTGGTCCACAATGCGCCACACGACCCTTTTTTCCCGAATTCGTTTTTGCCCCGAAATGATTAAATTTCGTCTCGATTGAAGTTCAAAATATTTTTATTTTAACTTGCCGTAATTTATTTTCCAACTTTCAAAATTTTATTCAAAAATTTGTCTTTAGGTCACTCCAGGCCCGATCACCTCGTAAAACACTAAAAATCTGACTATCTCAAAATTCGACAAAAATTGACATGGTAGCTAGATTTCGCGAGACGAATCCAATGGTGAGGTTCGTTTTGCCACCCGAGATCTAGAAAAATTTAGGTTTTCAACCCAAACTGTAGTGGCAGATTATTGTTTTGCCCCTTTTTGTAAAGAGTTAAAATTTACCCGAGTTTTACATTTTTTTCCCTTAAAAGAATTTCGTCACTGAAATTCACACATACATGCACACATAATGATACGCATATGCAACAGTAATACTATACTTAAAATTGTAAACATGTACCTCCATCCTCAAACAAGAACAGATAATTGGTACGTATGGTGTCCTCACGCTCCTATGTCGCCTCCTCCATACCTCGGTGCTGCCACAGCACCTTCACTAACCTCACAATCTTGCCTCACAAAATTTGCTCCTAGCTATCTATGATACGCACCGGTCCCTCCTCAAAGGTCTCATCCACATCAACAATCAACTCACCCCAATTCACTACATGCGTCGGATCCGGAGTATACTTTCAGAGCATAGAGACATGGAACACCGCATGAACACCCGATAAATTTGGCAATAATGCCAACCTGTAAGCCACTATACCCATCCCCCTCGAGTACCTTGAAGGGCCCGATAAATCTTGGCAATAACTTTTCCTACTTTCCAAACCTGATCACTCCTCTCTTAGGCATCACCATCAAGAAGACGTGATCTCCCACCTCAAACTCTAGAGGTCGCCGTCGTCTGTCAGCATAACTCTTCTGCCGACTCTGGACCATAAAAAGACGCTTTCATATCAAGTCCATCTTCTCTAAGGTGTCTCTAATCAAATTCGGACCCGTAGAAGGTCTCTCTCCAACCTCCGTCCAACACACTAGAGAATGACAAGGCCTTCCATGTAGTGCCTCATTGGGTATCATTTGTATGTTTGCTTAATAACTATTATTGTAGGTGAATTCTACTAAGGGTAAATTCCCCTCCCAGCTCCCCTTGAGGTCTAGGACACATGCTCACAGAATGTCCTCTAGAATCTGGATGGTCCTCTCCGACTAACCTTCCGTCTGGGGATGAAAAGTCGTACTCATCATCAACTGTCTTTATGGCTCGGTGGAAGCTCTCCCAAAAGTGAGTCATAAACCTAGGGTCCTGGTTCAATACTATAGATACGGGCAACCCATGCAACTAGACTATCTCTCATATATATAACTTGCAGAACTCCTCTAGCTGGTCCACTATCACCCACACCGCATCATGCCCCCGTGATGTCCGTGGCAAGTGTGTCACAAAATCCATCGTGACATACTCCCACTTTCACTCAGCCACCTTTAATGGCTGGAGCAAACCTACTGGTCTCTGGTGTTCAGACTTATGTTATTGACACATGAGACATCTACTGATGAAGTGGCCAACCTGCCTCTTCATCCTACTCCAATAATACTGGTGACAAAGATCATGATACATCTTCGTGCCACCTAGATGAACCGTAAAATGGGAGCAATGGAACTCCCTAAGGATCTCCTCTCTTAGATCTGCCAACTAGGGAACCACAACCTTTCCCCTATACCGAAGACTTCCATCTGCATGAATGGCCCAACCCTCATCACCTGTATCTGCCTGTACCTCGGTCCTTGATGGATGATAACTCAATGTCCCACCTTTGGGACTCAATCACCCTGCTCAGTAGGGAAGGAGTTGCCACTAAGCTCCCTAAAGTGCCCTATGTTTGACCCCTATAGTGTAGCCTGAAGTGTCCTATAGTCTCGAGCATCTGCCACTCCCGGGAAACCACACTAGTTAAGACTCCCCGTGACTTCAGGTTGAGTGCATCAGCCACCACATTTGCCTTATCGGGATGGTAATACAAAGTGAAGTCGTAATCTTCCAAGTAATCCATCCACTTGCGTTGCCTCATGTTGAGGTCCTATTGAGTAAAGATGTACTTCAGACTTTTGTAGTTTAAAAACACCTCAAACTTCTCACCATACAAATAGTGGCGCCAAGCCTTCAAAGCAAAGACAATGGTTTCCAACTCCATGTCGTATGTGGGATAATTCTGTTCGTGGTTCTTTAATTGTTGAGAACCAAAAGCCACTACCCTCCCGGATTGCATCAAAACACAACCAAGTCCATCTTTAGAGGCATCATAGTAAACTGTGAGCATCTGTCCTCTCTCCGGGACTATCAAAATAGGAGCCGAACTAGGCCTCCTCAGACTTGGAGTAGATTAGGATGTTGTCTACAAACACCATGACAAGTTGATCTAAATAGGGTTGGAACACCCTATGCATGAGATCCATGAATGCTGTTGGGGCATTCGTCAATTAGAATGACATCATTGTGAACTCGAAATGCCCGTACCATGTTCTAAATGCTGTCTTAGGGATGTCCGCCTCCCTAATCCTCTACTGATGGTAGCCCATGTAGAGATCTATCTTGGAGTAGACCCGCGCTCCCCTTAGCTGATCAAACAGATCCTTAATCCTCAATAAAGGGTACTTATTCTTGATAGTAACCCGATTTAACTGTTGGTAGTCTATACATAGTCGAAGAGTCTTATCTTTTTTCTTGGTAAACAATACTGGAGCGCCACTAGGTGAAGTGCTTGGTCTGATAAAACCCTTGTCCAATAATTCTTGCAATTGGACTTTGAGTTCTTACAACTCGACAGATGTCATTCTATGTAGAGTCATAGAAATAGGAAAAGTACCAGGATACAACTTAATACTGAAGTCCACATCCCTATGGGGAAGTAATCTCGGTAACTCGTCCAAAAAAAATCCTCATACTCATAGACAACTCGAGGTAAACCCAACTTATATCTCACCTCATCCTCCAAGGGAAGGCTCGTAAGCTAACCTATCAACTACCCGTGCCATCTAGAGTTATACACGACTTGGGGTAAGACATTGTGATTTTCCCCTGGAACTTGAAACAAACACCATTAGGTATAAAATCAGTGACCTCTTCCGATCACAATCAATGAAAACTCGGTGTGCCGTCAACCAGTCTATCCCAAGGACGACATCAAACTCTGACATGTCCATGACTCTGAGGTCCACGGTGAGTAGAATCCCTGGGATCTCTAACTCACAACCCTGATATGTCTGATCAACACTCACCCTAGTTCCTAGGGGAGAACTCAGGTATACTGGCTTCTCCAAAGTCTCAATCGCTAAGGCCAAATCTCTCACGCAAGATGCATAAATGAATGAATGCAATGCACTAGAGTTAAATAATATCCTAGGCCATAAGCGAGAGAGAAAAAATGTACTTTGGATAACAGACTGATCCGCTGGCTCAATCTGAGGTATGATGGCGTAGACACGCCCTTGGATCCCTGAAGTCTCAGCCTGCATGCCCTGTCCTCAGCCTTGACCCATGCCCTGGTCCATTTGGCCTGATTGTAGAGTCCCCGCTCATGAAATGGTAGGGGTTTGAGTAGTACCCTGAAACTGGTACTAGTTTTCCTAGCCCATGGTGGGGGTAGGGAGGAACGTAGTGTGCCTATAGCTGCCCCACTGATGATTGGGATCCTTGCCTTTGAGGACAATCTCGATTCATATGTCCTAGTTGGTGACAATAGAAACACACCTGTGAGCCTGATTGACTAGAAGCCCTAAAGTGTCTCCCGCCATGGGAGGATTGACCTTAGGCTTGACCTTGCTTGCCGCGACCCTATCCTTGATGCCCTTGGATAGTAGAAGTCCTCTACCTCTTCCCTGAACTAGAAGAAGAAGATTGGTCCTCCTTCTTCCTATTCTTAGTTCCAGCCTCCCGAATGTTCCTTGCATAGTCCACCTCTCATTTAATGGCCATTGCAGTCTCAACTATCGAATCCAAATCTTGTAGGCAGAGGCCCACAATCTTTCCCCGAATGGATAATTTCATACCATCCTCAAACCTCCTCACTTTGGCCACGTCTGTGGCTACGTAATCATCGGTGAAACGGGCTAACTCGGTGAACTTAGCCACATACTCCATCACCGTCATTATACCTTGTTTCAAGACTAGGAATTCTCAGGCCTTTGCATGTCGAACGACCGTTGAAAAGTACTTGCCTATGAAGAGCTCCCGAAAATCTCCCCATGTCATTTTCTTTATGTTCTTTGTGGCCATTACCCAATCTCACCACAATTGGGATTCTCTTTCTAGCTGGAATGCAGCTAGCCTTATCTTAGTGGCATCTAAAATGATTTCCATTGCCCCTAAGATTTTGTTGACTTGCCAGAACCAATCGTTGGCCACTATCAGATCCACCCCTCCCTTAAAAATTGGAGGCTTATGTGCCTTGAACTATTGGAGGTTACTTATGCCTCCTTGGTTTGCATTGCCGCTAGCTTGTGCAACAGTAGCCGTCATCATACCCATAGTCTCCGTAAAGGCTTATTGGTTGAAGGTTGGTGGTGGTTAATTATTGTTCCACCCACCGCCTCGGCGTCCTCTTCATCAACTTGTCATCTACACACATGTCAAGTAGCAATAGCATGCCAACTTAGTACCTCAAGATAGGGATCAAAGCTGAAACGTTGAGAATTCTCTCATTGTCTCACTAGTAGAACGGTTGCCACCACTAGTAGACATCCACACCTTGAATTATCCCATTCCTGTGTTTTCTGACCCCCAAGGTTATGCTCTCTAACCCTAGTATCTCTTTTTCATATACATTTTACCATGCATATAATTCACATAACACATATCACATAACATGTATCAATTTAAGCACATAACAGGTAATGTACATGAATGCAATGGTCTAGACCTATGCTCATCAAGTCCTAGGTAAATCGTATACCTAAGCTCTAATATCAAGCTGTGACGCCCCTAAAATCGGGGGTCCTTTGTCAAATTGTTGATCCCCCCCGCGAAGACACCCGTGGATGCCGCTTAACCTGACATCACGATATCACATCCCCTTTACCGTGATGATAAAAACCCACAACCTATATACTTTTAATTCAATCGACCCATCTGAGGTCCAATATACCTCAAGTTATACCCCAATAGTGTCCATTTACACCTTTTGAAATGAGGGAACGCATAGCCCAAAAAAATGTCAAAGCACTTTAAAAATTTTAGATTTTTGAAAAACCTACTGGTAGGTTTGCATGGACCTACCTGGTAGGTTTGATCGACTGGAAAAGTTATATTAAACTATCAGATTTTTGGAAAAGCTACCGGTAGATTTTTATGGACCTACCGGTAGGTTTTGTCTATTAAAAAAGTTTTACCAGTAGGTTTAAGTTCTACCAGTAGGTTTTGCCTACTGGACAAAGTTTTATTGGTAGGTTTAAGTTCTACCGGTAGGTTTTGCCTACTGAACAAAGTTTTACCGGTACATTTAAGTTCTACTGGTAGGTTTTGCCTAGAATTGCCTGTTTCACCTATTTTTCATTTCCAAACCAACCCAATCCATTCCATAACCATCCAATCCAAGTTTAATAGAGTTTTTCACATAAACATGATACTTACAAGTTCTATTACATACAATTCCATATATTTACACATCAAAATGAAATTTTCATAAAGATTTTACAAAATGAGCAATAAAAGCCACAAGTCGGCTTTTTTCATCCTCAAGGCTCGAAATGGGAGCCATTCACCAGTGTAAACCCCGCACCTAAAATTGTTGTCCTATAAAGGGTGAGTCAAGCTCAATAGGGTATCTCCTAAAAAGGCTACTCCCCAACCTAAGTGCATATGAAAGGTCTACATGCAACATTCAACAATCCACAACATTTCAAACAGGAACATGCATTCAATGTTGGAATATACCAAGTCATGTCATGATGTGAGATGAAACTCACTCATGCACTCTAACCAGAGCCCTCACCGGCTCCCACCACACAATGCAATGCCAGTGTATGAAAAATGGGCACTTCCAAGCCCCCGTCATTGGTGTTACACACCGAATGATAATTTTATATAAACAAAATCATGTGTCTTTGTTGGGTAGCGAACTTTTGGTGTCGCACCGCCGGCTCTGCACACCGATACACTTTTTTGGACTTGCACCGACGAAAGTATATAAACTACTAGTCAAGTCTTGCACCCGAGGGAGAGTCTAGCCCTTCTTGTTATACCCGACACAAGTTTTGCCATGCAACCGTGCGACCTAGTCGGAACTTCGTTCTAACTTTTTCTAAGCCCATCCATCTTCCACCAAGTATGGTGTTTGATTGAATCTTGCACACACACACCCACACTAATGCCCAATGCCCATGAATGTGATGCCAACATCAAGCCCAATATGCGATGAATGCCAATTAAGCAATTTCACCATTCTATTGCCAATTATATCAAGAACATATAATTTTCACAATTCATCATATTGCTAACATATCATAAAGCATATATTAACATCATACAAACAACAATTCTCAAGCATGTTATCACATAAACATGTAATTAACACACTAAGTTCAACAAGGCATAGTGTAAACACATAACATGCCCACAATAACATTCTTACTAAGAAACTACAAATTAGTAATTTTCACATTTCTAAAGAAATTCCACTAAGTAATTTCTACATATCCAATTTAAGATAGAATTTATTTTACCTATTTCCAATACCCATTTCACCAAATCACCACAATAAGCAAGTGATATATATAACTCTATCAACCTACCCTTTCTATATAAACCTCCTAGGTTGGAAATAAACCTAAGTAGGATGGAACCCTACCTCTTAAAGTGTAAACTCAGTTGGTAAAAGCCTTCAAGAACCCCAATCTCGCCCAAAAGCCTTGATTTCTCCAAGCTCGTTCTTGGAACTTTGGTGAAATCCGTTCTTTTTGGTATAATTTTGTAGCATTCGCCACGTAGAACAATCTTTTCTCTTGGCTTGAGTTGATTCGAGCAACGAATTGCTATAGATTGTAGAGACAAGGTGGGGAACCCAAGTCTTTTTCCATCACTTCTTTCTCACGTTAGAACTGGCTAAAAAATGGGGAGAAATCTGGGCCATGTTTGGTTTGTGTTTCGGAAACAGTTTTTTATTCTCAAAATTTTAAAAACACCCAAAATCTATTTGTTTAGTATTTTTATTCTCTAAATTTTGGGAAAAAAAATGAGATTTTAGTCAAAGAAATAAAAAAATTTGAAAACAAGGAGAACAATATATATATATATAAACATATAATATATCAATATATAAATATTATATATAATATATTATATATATATAAGTATACATAAATATATATATATATATATATAAATATATATGTATATATATATATATATATATATATAAGTATATATATAATATATAAATAAATATGTATATCTATATAATAAAACAGGAGTGTGTTTGAATTTTATCCCAGTCATATTTTTTCCCTCAAAACCATCATCAATCACTTACCTCACCTATCATTCTTTTGTCAGACTCACACATCAAATCACATCACTCATTTCTATCATATATTTATCATTTATATATTTTCTCCCTAAAAATATCACACCACTCATTTTTATCATATATTCAATCATTTAATATTTAATTAATTTGTAACTAATATATTTTGAAAAAATTTAATATAGTAAGATCGATTTTTTGGACGCTCGAATTTTATATTTTATCATGCCTTCAGGCACGAGTTATGACTAGTATATGTATAATATATATATATACATTATGAAATTGTCAATATAAAAATAACTTTTTTATATTATTTTATTAATGTTTAAATTATTGTTCAAATATATATTTAGGCTATCCAAATAGGTTTTACTATTTTCTGTATTGTAAAATTATTTTTGAAATCATCTAACCAAACAAGTTTTTTGTCTCAAAAAATTTCAAAATTACTTTCTTAAAACTCTTCAAAAATTATTTTCGGATACTATTTTTTGAAACAGAAACCAAATAGGCCCTTGATATTTCTCTCCTTTTTATACTCCTGAAATACTTGGTTCACAATATGCCACACGACCCTCCTTTTTTGGGTTCGTTTTCGCCTCAAAACGATTAAATTTCGTCTCGGTTCAAGTTCAAAATAGTTATATTTTAACTTTTTTTAAATTTATTTTTCAAATTTCAAAATTTTATTCAAAAATTCATCTTTGGGTCACCCGAGGCTTGATCACCTCGTAAAATATAAAAAATCTAACTATCTTGGAATTCGACAAAAATTGACGTGGTAGTTAGATTTCGCGAGATGAATCCAACAGTAAGATCTGTTTCATCACCTGAGATTTAGAAAAATTTAGGTTTTCAACCCGAACTGTAGTGATAAATTACTGTTTTGCTCCTTTTTGTAAAAAGTTCAATTTTACTCGAATTTTACAAGTACCACCACCCGATCGAGGATGTCCCCAATCAATGGCATGAGAAGATTAGGGAGATGCAAAACCAACTTGGTGATGCCCTCAACGCCAATAGGGTACAGGCGCCCGAGTTTGTGGATTGCCTGGTAAGACGTACTGATACACCCTTTGTTGTTGATATAGTCAATTATCCCTTGCCCTCAAAGTTCAAGATGCCTGCCATCGAGATCTTCGACGATACCAAAGACCCCCTCGACCACCTAGATGCCTACAAATCCCTTAGGCAACTCTACAACGTGCCTGAGGAGATTATGTGTAGAGCCTTCCCTACCACCCTCAAGTGATCCGAACGCCAATGGTTTGCTAAGATCAAGCTCTCATCAATTCACTCATTCACAGAGTTGAGCAGATCCTTCATCTTCCACTTCATTGGGGGACGCCGACATCAGAAACTAGTGACCAACCTGCTCACCATCAAACAAGACAAGGATAAGAGCCTGAGAGACTACCTCGTCTACTTTAACAAGGAGGCTCTCTAGATTGAAGAGCCAGATGATAAGGTCTCTCTCACTGCTTTTATCGCCGGTCTTCGCACCTCCAGTTTCATGTTCTCCATCCTCAAGAAGTCGCCCTCCAGCATGCCCGAGCTGCTGTCTAGAGCACAAAAATACATGAACGCCAAGGACATCACCAAAGCCCGTAGAGGTGAGTCCTCTCAAGGAGGAGAGAAGAGGAAGGACACCTATGAGGATAGGCTGAAAGTAGAGAACAAGAGGAATAGGACAGAGAGAATCTCTGTCAAGGACCGTCTTGGTCCCCCACCTCTGAGAGTGCAGCAAGCCTCCACGCTGCTCAATACTTCTATGGAGCATATCTTGTTCCAAATACAGGATGACCCAACAGTACGCTAGCCAGAAAAGATAAAGACCGCCCCAAGCCAGAGGAGTCCGAACAAGTATTGTAGCTTCCACCTTGACCACGACCATGATACTGACGACTGCTTTGATCTTAAAAGACAGATTTAGAAGCTTATACAACATGGTCAATTGAGAAAGTATGTTGCTGGCAGAGGACAAGCCCCAAGACCAGGCTGACAGAGAATGCTAGCAACCCCTCGAAGGGATCTAGACGATCTCCTGAGGGTCAGGAGGAGTAGTTGACTCAAACTCTGCCAAGAAAGCCTCGACCCACCTATGGGACACCAAATATTTTATCTATCCTTTATTGTTTTAGTTAATTTATTTTGTTATTTATTATTTTATAAAATAAAATTCTATAAAGATTATTGTATCCAGAATTGTCTTGTTTTCCTAAAATTTACAAATAACTTACAAAAGTCAGAACATGACCAAAAAAGGTAGAAAAAAAGACAAAAATCACCATCAAGGCTCTACCCGTCATCAACTATTGTTGGTGCCTCATAAGGGACTAAACTAGAGAAATCAGCACCAGGCCCCCACCACCTCAGTCACCTATCTCCTCAGCACCCTCCTCATCTCCATCTCAATGGAATGAGACTCTATCATGGCAGCCATCTTTTGAGACTATACGTAGCTCGGCCTATGACTCTGCTCTCACGCAAGTAGTCACCTAGTGAGCCTATGACTCTACTCTCGCACAAGTAGTCACCTAGTAAGCCTCTGCCACGGCAGCCATCTCTTGAGACTATACATAGCTTGGTCTATGACTCTGCTCTCTCGCAAGTAGTCACCTAATAAGCCTCTGCTACAGTAGCCATCACCTGAGACTATACGTAGCTCAGCCTCAACTCTTGCGGCCCTCTCGTGGGACATTTGTAACTATAACTCTGCTATCACGCAAGTAGTCACCTAGTAAGCCTCTACCACCTGCTTGACTATTTTGTTGTAGTCCCTAACCTCTGCACATCACCCTCAAATGTGTCTATGGCTTATGTGTATAAGAGAGTGTCACTCTCTCTTGGAATGATGCAAGAGATATGGCAACGAAATGATGGATAAAATAGAATGAAATGAACAAACTATGTGTGTGTTGTGAACAAAAGTGCCCCCCAAGCGCAAGGAGTCTTTTGAGTATCGTTGTTTTGCTTGAAAAAGTATTCCAAGGTCGTCTCCTTAGGAAAGGAAAGTTCAAGTGTGTGAAAGTGATTTTGTGAACAAAAGAAAAAGTGTAAAATCTTGTAGTAGGTTTTGGTGAGTTTTGTTCTTAATGAAAATGCAAGAAAACAAGTGTTGACTAATCCAAAAAGGTCATTCCAATGGGAATCCCGACTCAACTCGAAACCTTCCTCCAATGGTGCATAGATGAACGACTGATTTGTAGGAAGCTACGGACGAGATGGTGAGGATCCAAACATAAACCGTGACTAGGCCTATGGAATATCAAAGACTTACAACCACATCCACTCTCAACCCAATCAAACCGAACCATCGTACATCGAGAGGAGGAAAGAAAATGAGTTGAAATGACATGCCCAAGAGGAAGTCTCCCTTGGATTAGCCAACTTAAAATCTAGCTACTCATTAAAGTAAGAAGGAAATGCATAATGTAAAGAGACATAATATTGACATGAAGATTAAACTCAACTTAATGCAAGAAAACTTAAACTAAGAAGAAAATATGCAATACCCATTTTAAGAAAAACTTGAAGTGAAAAAACTCATACAACAATGGTAGATTCTAAGTTACACAACTAAACTTGCAATGAACTTGAAATAGCTAAGATTAAAGTGCAAGAAATAAAGATTACAAGATATTTAAAGCTTACTACAACTGAAATGGAAAGGAAAATGCAAAAACATAAATTCCTATTACACTATTCATCTTCTTCTTCCTTGGATTTTCTAAGCTTAGGTAGCCACCCTCCAAATGTAACTGGAATGTTGAATATATAGGGAAGACTTGATGCATTCTCATCTATAAGGCTTCCCTAGCCTGTGTGTGCAGACCTCCTCTCAATAAAAGGTTATTTTTAATGGCTTGGCAGGCTAGGAGAGTGCTTAGCCTGCAACCATTATGGTTGCCCCCTTCTCTCCCATCCTCATCAATGTCATTGCCTTCAAAGTCTTCAACTAGGGTGTAGGGGACATGTAAATATGTAAGGAATGTCAGGGAACAAGTAGGAGAATCAGTGGTGGGACCCCCAAGCAAGTGGAGTATGAGTTGCAGGCATTTAGCGCATTCTGCGCAAAACCTTCCGAAAGGTCGATTCCAGTAGGCAAAACCTTCCGGAAGGTCTTTTAGAAGGTGCCAGCTCAAGACCACTTTTACCAACATTTCCATAACCTTTGATCCAACCGTTGGATTGAGCTAAATTTTTAACACAATACCGAAGACATCCAGATCTACAACTTTTAAGTTTTGAACTTTTTCAGATTCAAAGTGGATCATGGTCAAACATGGGAAAAACAATGGTACTGTGTCAAGACCTTGGGAAACTGGTGGGCTAAACCTTCCGGAAGGTTTATGGCCAAACCTTCTAGAAGATTTTTATCCAAATTGTATTTTTCTTGGTTTCGTCACCTTCCAAGCCTCCTTATCCTCATTCACACTTAGTTGCAAAGCTCTAAAAGCCATCATTTATGCTATAATTACCTGCAACATCAAAATTTTCACATTATTTCTAACTTTAACTAATTCTAAATAATTAATATGAAAATTTAAGTTAAAAATCATGAAATAAGACCAATAACCGCAGCCATCTCTCGAGACTATACGTAGCTCGGTCTATGACTCTGCTCTCGTGCATGTAGTCACCTTGTAAGCCTCTACCACGGTAGCCATCTCTCGAGAATATACGTAGCTCAGCCTATGACTCTACTCTCACTCAAGTAGCCACCTGGTAAGCCTCTTCCACGACAGCCATCTCCCGAGACTATACGTAGCTCGACCTATTATTTTGCTCTCGCGCAAGTAGTCACCTAGTAAGCCTCTACTACGGCAGTCATCTCCGGAGACTATACGTAGCTCGGCCTATGACTCTACTCTCGTGCATGTAGTCACCTTGTAAGCCTCTACCACGGAATCCATCTCCCGAGACTATATGTAGCTCAGCCTATGTAGTCTCCTCACAAGCCTCTACTACGATAGCTGCTTGATAATTTTCGTGGTTGTTCCTAACCTCTAAACATCATCCCTTAATGTGTTTATGGCTTATGTGTATCAGGGAGTGTCATTCTTCCTCGAAAAGATGCAAGAGATGGGGCAATGAAATGGTGGATGGAATGAAATTAAATGAACAAAATATGTGTGTGGAATGAAATGTGTATGTGAACAAAAGTGCTGCCCAGGCGCAAGGAGTGTTTTGTGTGTCATTGTTTTACTTGGAAAAGTATTCTAAGGTCATCTCCTCAGGGAAGGGAAGTTCAAGTGTGGTGAAGGTGATTTTGTGAAAAAGTAAAGTGTAAAATCTTGTAGTTGGTTTTGGTGAGTTTTGTTCTTAATAAAAATGCAAGAAAATAAGTGTTGGCTAATCCTAAGGGTTCATTCCAATCGGAATACCAAATTAACTCAAAACCTTCCTCCAATGGTGCATAGATGAATGATTGATTCGTGGGAAGCTTAGGGCTAAAATAGAGGTGAGGATTCAAGCATACACCGTGACCAGGCCTATAATGTATCAAGAACTCACAACCATGTCCTCACCCCAACCCAGTCAAACCGAACCATCGTACATTGAGAAGAGGAAAGAACATGAGTTGGAATGGCATGCCCAAGAGGAGGTCTCCCTTGGATTATCCAACTTAAAATCTAGCTATTCATAAATAAAGGAAAGACATGCATAATGTAAAGAGACATAATTAGGAAATGAAGCA
>CAUOFW020001792.1:628125-723499 GCA_963454935.2 Ilex paraguariensis
CCTCTCGCTCCAGGTAATCATGTTAAGATATTTAAATATTGGAATAACACTATTTTTTCCATGCACAGTTTTGGAGCTACACTCTTATAGAAGATCGCAGGAGTCTTAACTCCTAGAGTGGTACAAGGGCTAGCTCTGTTGCACACAGGAGTCACACTTTGGGAAAGAGTGGGGGCACCACCGGATCCTACTCTGAAGAAGCAACCTAACCATCAAACCTTAACCAAGAAGCACTGGGGGCATCAAACATCGCCCTTTTGAGAGGAGGGAAAGACACCACCCTAAAAACAAATAGAGTCCCTAGATCAACAAGCCGCTTATGGTTAGAGATAAGGTCAGTTAGTGACCAAGCACCAGAGAGACGTCGCCCATAGCAAGACTCAAGGCGCTGCCTGCCCAACATTCCCTCTCACTTAACCAGCAGGCGTAGCCCAAAAAAAAAAAAACAAAAGAGGGGGAGGCGTAGCCCAAGGAGGCCAAAAAAAAAAAAAAAACCAACGCCCAAGGGTGCCGCCCACTTCATAGTCAATGGTGTTGAATAGTGAGAAAGGGTGTTGAATAATAATGGTGTTAAATAGTGAAGAATGATTTTGAATAGTGAGAAATGGTGTTGAATAGTGAAGAATGGTGTTGAATAATGAGAAATGATGTTGAATAGTGAAAAATGGTGTTGAATAGTGAAGAATGGTGATGAATAGTAAGAGATGGTGATGAATAGTGAAAGATGGTGATCAATAGTGAAAGATGATGATGAATAGTAAGAAATGATGATGAGCAATGACCTCTATTTATAGACAACGAAGCAATGCAAAAACAAAAAAAAAATGGGTTAATTACACTAGAAGTCGCCAAAGTATGAGGTTTGTCTCATTTTGGTTCTCAATGTTTCAATTGCATTATTTTGGTCCCTAAAGTATTAAATATGTTTCTATATGTTCCTTCAAGCAGACAACGTCTATATTGCAAATAATTTTTTATCATAAACTTGTCACGTAATAGCTAAATATGGAGAAAAAATAATTTTGATAGCTCTTAAACAAAATTTGGGTAGCTCTTGACAAAAGAATGTGTAATGTGGGTAGTTTTTGACCAAAATTTGGATATCTCATAATCAAAATTGTGTAATTTAGGTAGATATTTAACCAAAATTTGTGTAGAAATTTGGTCAAGAGTTATCTAAATTATTTTTTTGTCCATATTTAAATACCATGTGGCAAGTTTATGAAAAAAATCATTAGCAATCTGGACATTGTTTGTTTGAGAGACCATATATAAACTTATTCAATATTTCAGGGACCAAAATGATGCAATCAAAACATTGAGGACTAAAATGAGACAAACTCCATACTTTGGAAAAATCCCGTGCAATTCACCCAAAAAAACAAAAGAAAGCAGGAGGCGGCGCCCAAAGGGCCAACGCCCATGAAAAAAAAAAGAGGAAGGCGTCGCCCAAGGGGAACCTAGCAAGCACCCAAGGGCCCTTGCCCAAGACAGTCAAGGCCCTCGTCCATGCCAGCCAATGCCCTCGCCCAGCTATCCANTAGGCTAAGACAAGCCTAGCCTGCAACTATCCTAGCTGCCCCCTTCTCTCCCATCCCCATTAATGCCATTACCTTCAAAGTCTTCCACAAGGGTGTAGGAATCATGTAAATGTGTAAGGGATGTTAGGGGACAAGTGGGGAATCAATGGTGGGACCCCCAAGCAAGTGGAGCATGGTTTGTAGGTGTTTTGGGCTGTTCAGCAGACAGTACCGGTACTGTGTACCGGTACCCCGAACTCCAAAGGCAGAACCGTACCGGTACTGTTTCTGCTGCAGACCAGATTTTGTATAATCATCATAACGTTTGATCCAATCATCCGATTGGCTGAAATGTTGACACAATACAGAATAAATCCAGATCTACAACTTTCATGTTTTGCACATTTTCCGATTCGAAACGGATCATGGTCAACAAGGAGGAAAACTGAGGTATTACTACAAAATGGTGTGGGTGCTGATGACTATGTTACCAAACATCAATACCTCCTTGATTTCTTTCACTTTTAAGCCTCCAAATTCTCATGTAATGTGTCCATCTCTTCACCACACATCCACACATAGTTGCAAGGCTCTAAAATCCATCATTTATGCTATAATTATTTACAACATCGAAAATTCAACATTATTGACAACTTTGGCTAACTCTAAGTACTTAAATGCAAAAGTTGAGTTAAAATGCATGTAATGAGGCCTTCAAATATGCAATATTATGTGCTCACCAGCATCCATCCTTGAGACTATACATAGCTCGGCTTCATGTGTCCCTCCCACGGGACGTCCACAACTCTGACTTTGCTCTCATGCAAATAGTCTGCCTCTCGCTCCAGGTAATCATGTTAAGATATTTAAATATTGGAATAACACTATTTTTTCCATGCACAGTTTTGGAGCTACACTCTTATAGAAGATCGCAGGAGTCTTAACTCCTAGAGTGGTACAAGGGCTAGCTCTGTTGCACACAGGAGTCACACTTTGGGAAAGAGTGGGGGCACCACCGGATCCTACTCTGAAGAAGCAACCTAACCATCAAACCTTAACCAAGAAGCACTGGGGGCATCAAACATCGCCCTTTTGAGAGGAGGGAAAGACACCACCCTAAAAACAAATAGAGTCCCTAGATCAACAAGCCGCTTATGGTTAGAGATAAGGTCAGTTAGTGACCAAGCACCAGAGAGACGTCGCCCATAGCAAGACTCAAGGCGCTGCCTGCCCAACATTCCCTCTCACTTAACCAGCAGGCGTAGCCCAAAAAAAAAAAAAACAAAAGAGGGGGAGGCGTAGCCCAAGGAGGCCAAAAAAAAAAAAAAAACCAACGCCCAAGGGTGCCGCCCACTTCATAGTCAATGGTGTTGAATAGTGAGAAAGGGTGTTGAATAATAATGGTGTTAAATAGTGAAGAATGATTTTGAATAGTGAGAAATGGTGTTGAATAGTGAAGAATGGTGTTGAATAATGAGAAATGATGTTGAATAGTGAAAAATGGTGTTGAATAGTGAAGAATGGTGATGAATAGTAAGAGATGGTGATGAATAGTGAAAGATGGTGATCAATAGTGAAAGATGATGATGAATAGTAAGAAATGATGATGAGCAATGACCTCTATTTATAGACAACGAAGCAATGCAAAAACAAAAAAAAAATGGGTTAATTACACTAGAAGTCGCCAAAGTATGAGGTTTGTCTCATTTTGGTTCTCAATGTTTCAATTGCATTATTTTGGTCCCTAAAGTATTAAATATGTTTCTATATGTTCCTTCAAGCAGACAACGTCTATATTGCAAATAATTTTTTATCATAAACTTGTCACGTAATAGCTAAATATGGAGAAAAAATAATTTTGATAGCTCTTAAACAAAATTTGGGTAGCTCTTGACAAAAGAATGTGTAATGTGGGTAGTTTTTGACCAAAATTTGGATATCTCATAATCAAAATTGTGTAATTTAGGTAGATATTTAACCAAAATTTGTGTAGAAATTTGGTCAAGAGTTATCTAAATTATTTTTTTGTCCATATTTAAATACCATGTGGCAAGTTTATGAAAAAAATCATTAGCAATCTGGACATTGTTTGTTTGAGAGACCATATATAAACTTATTCAATATTTCAGGGACCAAAATGATGCAATCAAAACATTGAGGACTAAAATGAGACAAACTCCATACTTTGGAAAAATCCCGTGCAATTCACCCAAAAAAACAAAAGAAAGCAGGAGGCGGCGCCCAAAGGGCCAACGCCCATGAAAAAAAAAAGAGGAAGGCGTCGCCCAAGGGGAACCTAGCAAGCACCCAAGGGCCCTTGCCCAAGACAGTCAAGGCCCTCGTCCATGCCAGCCAATGCCCTCGCCCAGCTATCCACCTAACGTCACCCAAAAGCTTGGCACTGCCCAGGCTATTTTTCATGCACCTAGCGCCTTCATCAGCAAATGCACATAGTCTCCAAAGAATGGAAAACAAGGTACCATAGGGAGCAAGAAAAGCTCCTACTCGCCCAAATGAAGACGAAGCACATGCCCTCAACCCCTTACCCTCGAAAAAAGTCAGAGGCTTGGGGCATAGGGTCAAATGATGAGCCCGAAGTTAACTACGCTAGGCCCAACGAATCAAGAGAGATCCAAGTCATCACGTCAAGAAGGAGCCCAAGACACCAGGCCCCAAGGGAGATTAAGAGACCAATGCCCGAAAGAGACCCCAAGGGGCGCTGCCTAGAGAGGCTACCCCAAGGGGACCCTCCTCTCCTCCATGTCATGCTCTCCCATTCTCATATGGGTATCGCCTTAATAGTCTCTCTCCTCACTTGGCCTTTCCAACTCAAGTCCAACCCAGCTCAGGATCTTCCTCTGAAGGAATAGGAACACGAGGGAAAGAATATCGGGATACGGAGATCTACTCCTACCATAACTGTACTTACCAAAATAATGGAAGACCTCTCCCTCACGTCACCGCATCACCGCCTTTATAAACCTATATAATGTAAGCTCTCTCCACAAGGAGAGACATCTTCACATCACCTTTTGAGGCCTCTACATCTTGAGATCCCTACACATACTACACTTTGTTACACACATTGCTCTCTCTTTCCCAAAAGTATTGTAATACTCCTGAAAAATACTCTTTTCGACGATTTCATTCATTAATAAAAGACTCAGACCACCGTTGTCGTTTTCGAAAGTGGAGTAGGTCATNTCCATCCTTGAGACTATACATAGCTCGGCTTCATGTGTCCCTCCCACGGGACGTCCACAACTCTGACTTTGCTCTCATGCAAATAGTCTGCCTCTCGCTCCAGGTAATCATGTTAAGATATTTAAATATTGGAATAACACTATTTTTTCCATGCACAGTTTTGGAGCTACACTCTTATAGAAGATCGCAGGAGTCTTAACTCCTAGAGTGGTACAAGGGCTAGCTCTGTTGCACACAGGAGTCACACTTTGGGAAAGAGTGGGGGCACCACCGGATCCTACTCTGAAGAAGCAACCTAACCATCAAACCTTAACCAAGAAGCACTGGGGGCATCAAACATCGCCCTTTTGAGAGGAGGGAAAGACACCACCCTAAAAACAAATAGAGTCCCTAGATCAACAAGCCGCTTATGGTTAGAGATAAGGTCAGTTAGTGACCAAGCACCAGAGAGACGTCGCCCATAGCAAGACTCAAGGCGCTGCCTGCCCAACATTCCCTCTCACTTAACCAGCAGGCGTAGCCCAAAAAAAAAAAAAACAAAAGAGGGGGAGGCGTAGCCCAAGGAGGCCAAAAAAAAAAAAAAAACCAACGCCCAAGGGTGCCGCCCACTTCATAGTCAATGGTGTTGAATAGTGAGAAAGGGTGTTGAATAATAATGGTGTTAAATAGTGAAGAATGATTTTGAATAGTGAGAAATGGTGTTGAATAGTGAAGAATGGTGTTGAATAATGAGAAATGATGTTGAATAGTGAAAAATGGTGTTGAATAGTGAAGAATGGTGATGAATAGTAAGAGATGGTGATGAATAGTGAAAGATGGTGATCAATAGTGAAAGATGATGATGAATAGTAAGAAATGATGATGAGCAATGACCTCTATTTATAGACAACGAAGCAATGCAAAAACAAAAAAAAAATGGGTTAATTACACTAGAAGTCGCCAAAGTATGAGGTTTGTCTCATTTTGGTTCTCAATGTTTCAATTGCATTATTTTGGTCCCTAAAGTATTAAATATGTTTCTATATGTTCCTTCAAGCAGACAACGTCTATATTGCAAATAATTTTTTATCATAAACTTGTCACGTAATAGCTAAATATGGAGAAAAAATAATTTTGATAGCTCTTAAACAAAATTTGGGTAGCTCTTGACAAAAGAATGTGTAATGTGGGTAGTTTTTGACCAAAATTTGGATATCTCATAATCAAAATTGTGTAATTTAGGTAGATATTTAACCAAAATTTGTGTAGAAATTTGGTCAAGAGTTATCTAAATTATTTTTTTGTCCATATTTAAATACCATGTGGCAAGTTTATGAAAAAAATCATTAGCAATCTGGACATTGTTTGTTTGAGAGACCATATATAAACTTATTCAATATTTCAGGGACCAAAATGATGCAATCAAAACATTGAGGACTAAAATGAGACAAACTCCATACTTTGGAAAAATCCCGTGCAATTCACCCAAAAAAACAAAAGAAAGCAGGAGGCGGCGCCCAAAGGGCCAACGCCCATGAAAAAAAAAAGAGGAAGGCGTCGCCCAAGGGGAACCTAGCAAGCACCCAAGGGCCCTTGCCCAAGACAGTCAAGGCCCTCGTCCATGCCAGCCAATGCCCTCGCCCAGCTATCCACCTAACGTCACCCAAAAGCTTGGCACTGCCCAGGCTATTTTTCATGCACCTAGCGCCTTCATCAGCAAATGCACATAGTCTCCAAAGAATGGAAAACAAGGTACCATAGGGAGCAAGAAAAGCTCCTACTCGCCCAAATGAAGACGAAGCACATGCCCTCAACCCCTTACCCTCGAAAAAAGTCAGAGGCTTGGGGCATAGGGTCAAATGATGAGCCCGAAGTTAACTACGCTAGGCCCAACGAATCAAGAGAGATCCAAGTCATCACGTCAAGAAGGAGCCCAAGACACCAGGCCCCAAGGGAGATTAAGAGACCAATGCCCGAAAGAGACCCCAAGGGGCGCTGCCTAGAGAGGCTACCCCAAGGGGACCCTCCTCTCCTCCATGTCATGCTCTCCCATTCTCATATGGGTATCGCCTTAATAGTCTCTCTCCTCACTTGGCCTTTCCAACTCAAGTCCAACCCAGCTCAGGATCTTCCTCTGAAGGAATAGGAACACGAGGGAAAGAATATCGGGATACGGAGATCTACTCCTACCATAACTGTACTTACCAAAATAATGGAAGACCTCTCCCTCACGTCACCGCATCACCGCCTTTATAAACCTATATAATGTAAGCTCTCTCCACAAGGAGAGACATCTTCACATCACCTTTTGAGGCCTCTACATCTTGAGATCCCTACACATACTACACTTTGTTACACACATTGCTCTCTCTTTCCCAAAAGTATTGTAATACTCCTGAAAAATACTCTTTTCGACGATTTCATTCATTAATAAAAGACTCAGACCACCGTTGTCGTTTTCGAAAGTGGAGTAGGTCATCTGGAACGAACCACTATAAATCTCTGTGTTATTTCTTTATTTATAGCTTTATTATTAATTGATTGTTTACTGCTCATTAATTACATCCGTACACATCCTTAACCGTTGATTTTACGCAATACCGATTTATGCATCATCAATATTTTACACTTTTTAAAGTTTGAATTTGTCCTCATTTAAATTTGGATTTCTCTTACTTTAAATTTGAGTTTTTCCATTAGAAAGGTCTAATCAAGTTTTTTACCTTTTTTTTTTTTTTTAATTCAATGTTGGGTAAGGGTATGAGTCAGCATTAAAGATGGTCTAACACCATCTCGAATGAACACTCAAATTCTTATTCAAATTTGAGTTTAAAAAAAAAGTAAAATAATTAATTTGTTATAGACCTCTTTAATGAAAAATTTCAAATTTATATAAAAAAATCTAAATTTAAATGAGAAAAAATCTAAATTTAAAATAAAGTAAAATATGAGCACAAAATTGTTAAAGGTGGGTGACATCTCACCATTAAAAATTTGAGTATGGATTTTAAGTCTTCCTTAATTTGAGTAAAAAAATGAGTCTCTCTTAATTTGATATGAGTATGGATCTCATATTGGAGAATCTTTTTAAAAAACATTTACATAAATTTAAATTTGAATTTAAAAAATGTAAAAGTTGGAGATTCTCTTAACATGAAACCCTAACCTTGAATCTCATTAAATGAATTCAACCAATGTGTTATAAACAAACACTATAAAACAAAAAAAGAAAAAAAGTTTTTACGACGGTAAAGTGTTGTCATAAAAAGTCTATTTGCCGTCACAAATACTTTTTGTTGCAGCATTGCCTCGTCATAGTAAGTGTGGTCTCAAAAATTTTTTACGACACCAATGGTATGTCTTAAATATTATTTACGTCAGCGAAACCCTGTCGTAAATAAGTTGTCATAAAAAATTTGACACTTTTTATTTTATCACGGCAGCAAAAGTGCTGCATCAAATTCCACATTTGGTTGTTGTAAAAAAAAAAAGACTTTGTTGCGGTGGTTAATATATTGTCATAAAAAGTATGAAATTTTTTCTACGTTAAATGAAATATAATTACAACGGCAACGATGCCGCCACAATTTTTTTTTTTTTAATTATTATGGACCGTTGGTAACCAATGTTATACGCCCTATGCATATATACACTTCGATCACATGAATTTAAAGATAAACATCCGTACAACTACACAATTCAATATATAGATAAATATAAAAGTAATATGACCAACATTTCTAAAACCTTAGCAATATTTTCATATCCAAAAAAAAATTATCATGAGTTAAACAAAATGTAAAATATGCACTTTTAAAAAACATAACGATCCATGAGTACAAAATATTAATGCAAAAAGCTGAACATCATTCCCGAACTATCTACCCTCTCAGTGATACTTGAATAAAACATAAAATTATTGTTACTATACTAAAATGATATTTATAAACATATACACAATAAAGAACTAAAAAAGTTAGAATATACATTAATAGAGGGGTCACACAATATTTCTCTGAACGGCTTGTCTAAGTGTAAGAATACCTCGACGAGACCTTATCAAACACACCTTCGGATCTCTTGCATTTTCAATAAATATTTGCCAAAAATTTGATGGAATTCCATCTATATCTACCGATTGGTCCATACTAATAATAAGGCCCTCTGCCACTATACGTTTTGAAACTTTAAAACTAAGTAAGTCTACTTTGTCTCCAACCTACAACTAAAATAATGATTGCTCAACAAGAAAAATAAATAATAGCGATTATTATTACTTATTTTGATGACTAATCATTATTATAAATGCATAATAGAAAAAAATCCATACAACTCACTGGTAAATATAATTCACAATATGTGACGCATATTATCAATATGATTTTGTATTAATCAATTTCGTATCTATTAATCATATACCAAGCAATCATCATTATGAAATCAACACTTGAACTTTTCAAGAATCAAAATTTCTCTAGACTAGTTGATACACAATCTCAATCTAATTCCCACACTTATTTATCCCGAATCTTTCATATGAGATGAACTGTCTTAAAATTATTAGAACTCGATTTGAATATAGTTAAAAATAAATATCAATCTGAAAAATTCTATAAATATGAAATTGAGGATAATTATTACACTTAACTTCAACATCGTTCGGATAAAGAAAATATAAAAAAAATTTACAAATCAAAAGGAAATCAAAAATGTTACCCGAAACTGAGCGAGAGAGAGAGAATAAGAAAAATAAGAGAAAAACATTTACTTGTATTTGCCGCTCCTTTGAGAAGAAAACAAGGTTCTGCCGCTTGGAGAAAAAGACAAAAAAAAAGAGGGAAAACAAAAAAGAAGAGAAAAAAAGGGAAAAAAAAAAAGTAGGGAAAATGGAAAAGAGGGGGGTGGGGGATAGAGACCGGTGCTAAATTTTTTTGATTTGTTTTTTTTGGCAATTGTGGCAATGAATTAAAAATTAATAATTTTATAGAGAACAAAAAATTAATAATTTTATGGGCAACAAAAAAATAATATTGTCTCTTAGTTTTTGATAGGTCTGTTGATCGTGTATGATCCCAAAATAATGAAGCACTCAAAATAACTTCACACACACAATTAATAAAATAATAATAATAATAAAATCAAGGAAAACTAAATTATGAAATTGATGAAACATGTCAAATGCTCAACGTCAAAACATAGGAATGGGTTCATCATAGCTACTGTCCAAGACTTCCCAATTCAAAAAGAAAAACTTTCACCAAGTCTTTTAAAACCAAATCAAACTAATCTTATTATAACTTTAATTAAAATATACCAAAATAACTAGAATGCTGTATAGGTCAAAACTCTTAAACCCATAAAAATTATAATTGTTAATTAATACCAAATAAATAAGGAATAAAACATTTGGAGAGCTCAGGTCAAACTCCAACAACATTAAAAAAAAATCCTTGGGCTTTAGGCCCTAAATATTTAGAAGGCCCCATTATTTTAAATACATTACGAATTCAGAAAAAATTTAAATCCTTTAAATTTTAAACCCTACAAAAAAGGCCCCCAAAAATTAAGAAAAGTCAAAAAATTTATTGTAATAATTTGGATCCATGATCCAATTCATAACATTATAAACCTAAAATAAATAAATAAAATAAAATAAAAAGTATTCAAAAATCAACTCATATTTACCCCTAGCCACTCTCTCTCCATCTGTAAAAATAAGTAAAAAAAATTTAAAATTAAACACTCTCTCTAGTAAAAAAATAAAAAAAAGTTAAATATTTTTTCTCGGTAACACTAGCATGTCCTTCTCCTGTCTCTCTCTCACATAATAAATTAAAAAGTAATTAACTTTTTAAAAAATTAATATTTAAATAAATTTTTTTAAAAAATATTAATATTAAAAATAAAAAGGTATTTATTTAGTATTTTCTCTTTATGTCTCAAATTTCCTTGAGCCACTCTGGTTTCTATCAAAAAAAAAAAACTTGACCCATATTCGATTCGTTTGTAACGAATTATGTTATATCGAATTTGTGTCGTGTACGAATCTTGTATAAATGGTATATAAATGAGACGTGTCGTGTACATTTTTTCTGATTGGTTTCACCAATACCTAATTTGTTTATTAATCGTATCATGTCGGGCTCATTTATTTACTAAACAGGTGATTTAAGGAAGACTCAAACTCATGCACTAATTTTGTGCCCTGTTAATGACTTGTATCATATTTTGACACCCCTAATTTTGATATAAAAAATTGACTTTGTAGGGTTTATTTTTTTTTTCTTTGAACTAGAAATTGTCTTTTGATGTAAAATTACATAATTTTATAAAATATTACTTGTAATATGAAAAATAGTTGTAGCCAATAAACTTTTTTTTAGATTTTTTCTTCTTTAAACTATAAATTATTTTTTAATGTAAAACAATGTTTTGATGTTTTATGAAATATTATATGGTACGAGAAACTAGTTGACACAAATACAAAAAATTCTTTTGAGTTTATGAAATGTTATTTGTGTCAGGAAAAATAGCTGTCTCANACTAGCTGACACAAATATAAAAAATTCTTTTGAGTTTATAAAATGTTATTTGCGCCAGGAAAAATAGTTGTCTCAAATATAAAAATTTCTTTTAAGTTTATAACACTATTTACAACAGAAAAAATAGTTGTTACAAATATTAACAAAATATTGATATAAACACACTTTTTGTGATAGCAAACACAACAACCACAAAAACTTGTCTCAAATACGCCTTGAATATAGCCGCCGTATAAAATTTGTCACAAAAGGCCATTCTTCTTGTAGTGAAAATATTAAAAAATGAAAACTAAAGAGCAGTATCACAATTTTACAATACACGGTGCTAATATATCCTACACTTCAATATTATATTACAATTTTAACCATGAAAAGTACCAAGACTATCCATTTCAAAGACTCATAAACATTATTCTGTTTATACCCTACTTCAAGTTTGACTCTACCCACCAAACTTCATTTTTCCAAGTTTTCAAAGAGTGAAATTGAGCCTACCAAAATTCCCATTTTTTTTTGTTGACCCAAAAAAAAAAAAGGGTTCATGTCTATTTATGAAATTTGGGGCATGACAAAGTTAGTATTAGAATTTAGAAATTATGTCTTACATGAGAGTTGTAAGTTGTGGATTAGCTATTGGAAGATTTGGTGTAGGTTGGAGAAAAGGTTAGGCATGAATCTTCTTGGAACTGTGTGCTTATAAGATAGATGTGAGTTGATGCTTAGTTAGGTTATATATTATTTATTTATAAAAATTCGTGAGTTTTAACTAGCTTAGAAGAATTGATTTAATATTTGGAATGGATATGTTAGCTACCTACCATGTCGTTATGGACTATTTTATAAAATAGATGGTATTTTATTTTTTATTAGTAAGTGATGCTAGGAATGAATCTTTAAGGCAGTTGAATTTGTTTATGAGCTATAAGTTTTGGGCTATTCTTGAGATTATTTTTATTTTTGATTCATGCCTAACCTTTTCTCCAAGAAGATTAGAGTGAAATAAAAATTAGAGTGATATATCTTCCTCTAATATGAGTACAAGGTTCAAATGTAATCCATTAAAGGAATATGATGAAATAACCATGAATAGGTGTCAGTTTTAGGAATAAGGTTTATGAATTATGTTTATGCTTTTTAAAAGGATTGGAGTAACAATTTATTGAGGGCATCAGTGTTGGGTTGGGAGTATGATGGAGAGTTGGTTAAGATTGTTTTGGAAGTATTAATTGTTACAAAATATCATAAGCGGAAGACTTATTGAGGATGGAATGATTAGACAATTTTATTCCACTGTGGGCTTAGTTTACTACTCTTAGACTCTCTAAATTTAATACCAATTGAAAATCTCTTATTATGTTTAGTAAAAATGGAGGTCAAGTTATGGATAATAATATGGAGTGATATGGAATAAAAAATTAGGATGCTTAATTAGATCTTTTTAGTTACCTTTGACCCTCAATAGTATTCGACTAAAGTCTATAGATGTTCAAAAGTTCAAGGTCAAATTTAGTTTAAAATTATTAAAATAATGATGATGCCCAATGCTTGGTGTGACCTTTATCAAGGTGTAAGATCTGTTAGTATCATTGGAGCTGTGTTGTGGAGTATTGAGTTTTCCTATGTTTTTTAATACATCATTAAGATAGAGCTGAATAAGTAGGAGTTAAAAATTGTTGGTATGAATAGTGAGGATTATAACTTTTGAAAAAGAGACCTTTATAGTTAATTAGGATGATTGGAAGGATATAATCTGAGGAATCTATGTCAAAATCAATTTGCCAAGAAGAATATGTGTGAGTTTTGGATGAGAAAGGTGAATTTTGACATGAGTGGAGAAACTATAAAGCGAATTATGGGATAAAAGCCTAAGGTTAACCAAGTAACTAGCGGATTATGAAAATTTGCTAAGGCTACGGCAACTAAAATGGTTAAATTGTGGAACATTGGTTGAATCTTTTGACTATGATTATATTACAAGAAATCTTGTTGCATTGATTGAGAGAGGTTATTGTGATTCTTGGCAGTCTATCTTTACTTTCTATTATAGTACAAGAAATATATTGGTACCAGATTGAAACATGGGATTCAATATTACATGTATCGTGAATATAATGAATAGATTAATGAAAGCCACTACTGATTGATTACATGATTTATTAATTTTAGCTCAAGGTTAGAGATTTTGAATAAATACTTGGTGACTTGACTAAAGATATGCACACCCAAGTATAAGCAGTCAAGTTGTAGTAATAGCTCAGTTAAGTTCGAGGTTGAATCCACAGGGAACTAATGTGAGTATATTTAACAAAAGATCAATAGAGACAAAGGTGAAATAAAACTTCTGAAATAAGTGGTAGTGAAAAATGAGTGCTTGGAGAAAATGTAAAATTCTTTAACTATAACGAAAAAGTCACTCTTTAGTTCGAGATCTAGAAATATGCTTTAGTATTTAAGTGCAATGTTTTATGCCACAAAGATAGCTTAGTTAACCTTTGTGTCAACAAGAAGTTAACTAGAGGATGATGATTGATTTTATGTTAAAGAGCTTAGCTTTGACATGAGGCATCAAGTTATAAACATTGAATATGCCTGGATTTAACCTGTCTATAACCAATCAAACAACCTTAACAAAATGTCCATCTTATTGAGTTAATCAATCATATGGTTAGACACAATAGAAATAAAGATTGAAAGATTGTCATGAAGACCTAGCTTCGGTACTCACAGGGAATCATAAGCATCACCTATAACAATACTTAACTTGTTTATAAGTGATCAAACAATTATATAAAGTACTTTAGCTTTGCTAGATACATTCAATCATTCAAAAGTTAGATTAAGCAAGTAAGCATAATACATATGACATATATATACAATGTATCACAAATCCATCACCCTTCACTAAAGTCTAGATGAGAAACTACTCACTCTTCATGGCCACAAATGAGCTAGAAAAGTGAGAGAATCTCATCCCTCTAAGTAAAGAGAACTACAATTACAAAAGACGAATAAAAGTTCTTTCTTTATGTGAAGGTCATCCCCCCAAATGTAGAAGATACAAATTAAAAAAGATAGATATAATGCTTCTTTCTTCACTAAAGAATGAATGAAATATTACTGACCCTTCATGGCTGTAAGAGAGCTAGAAAGGTGAGAGAAGTTCATCCCTCCAAATGAAGAAGATAGCTTACAAAGAAATGTAGAAGATAAGAAATTTAAACATTACAAGACTAAGGAAAATTTGAGAGAGAAGTGCTTCCTAGCAATCTCCAAGCATGTCTAACTGATGGACTAGAGGGGGTATTTATAGAGGGAAATGGNGCTAGCTTAGAAGAATTGATTTAATATTTGGAATGGATATGTTAGCTACCTACCATGTCGTTATGGACTATTTTATAAAATAGATGGTATTTTATTTTTTATTAGTAAGTGATGCTAGGAATGAATNTGTCTAACTGATGGACTAGAGGGGGTATTTATAGAGGGAAATGGGCAGCAATGGGGGGTAAAATAAACCAATTCCAAGGCTTGAAACTAAAAAGGCAGAAATTCAACTTTGGGGAGCATCATTCGGATGGTAGCAGTGGTGTTTGGATGATGGCAATTCTCTGGCCAATATTCTACAGACTAAAATTTGCATTTGGAGAATGACGTCCAAATGGAATAGGGGCATCCAGATGGTGGTCAAATTTAGGTTGTCCAAATATTCTTCCATACTTTGCGGCTTTTAATAAAGAATCTCAAATGGGTAGTGGCGCCCGAACTGTGTTAGTCTTCTAGAAGCTTTTCCTTTTTTCTCATTTGGCTAACTTTTCCACTTGGCTACCCTCAATCTTTTCCACATCGCTTTTTTCTNTCATGCCTAACCTTTTCTCCAAGAAGATTAGAGTGAAATAAAAATTAGAGTGATATATCTTCCTCTAATATGAGTACAAGGTTCAAATGTAATCCATTAAAGGAATATGATGAAATAACCATGAATAGGTGTCAGTTTTAGGAATAAGGTTTATGAATTATGTTTATGCTTTTTAAAAGGATTGGAGTAACAATTTATTGAGGGCATCAGTGTTGGGTTGGGAGTATGATGGAGAGTTGGTTAAGATTGTTTTGGAAGTATTAATTGTNTTTCTTAGGTTAGTACCATTCTTCAAACTAACCCCCCATCTAATTATAATGATCCTGGTTGTCCCACCATTGCAATTACCATTGGGGATTGTCAAGTCGAACAAACACTGTTAGACATAGGTGCGAGTGTGAATCTATTACCTTAATCAGTCTACAAGCAGTTAGGCATGGGAGAATTGAAACCCACTTCAATTACTCTTCAGTTGACAGACCGGAGTGTAAAAGTACCAAGGGAGGTGGTAGAGGATGTCTTAGTTTAGGCAGATAGGTTTTACGTTTCTATCGATTTTAATATTGGACACTACACTGGTTGCNTTAGTTTAAAATTATTAAAATAATGATGATGCCCAATGCTTGGTGTGACTTTTATCAAGGTGTAAGATCTGTTAGTATCATTGGAGCTGTGTTGTGGAGTATTGAGTTTTCCTATNAGGATGTCTTAGTTTAGGCAGATAGGTTTTACGTTTCTATCGATTTTAATATTGGACACTACACTGGTTGCTAACCCAACTGCACAAGACTCCCATTCCTTACAACATTCAATGCACTAATAAATTGCACAAGTGGTGTGATAAAATGCTCTTTTGGGAATATGATTGCTGAATTTAATATTTTTCATGTAGCAAAGAAATCGGGTGGTGAAGGAGAGTTTTGTAAGATAGATCTAGTAGATGAGTGTGTGGAGGAGAAGTTTGAAACTTCTATGTATTCTGATCCTCTTCAATTATGCCTGATCAATTCTAAATGTGAGGATAATAACTCCAATGCCATCTTTTATACTGATTTTTTAACAACTCGCAAGAGTTACAAGATGTGGAGAGGAACTTCCAATAAGAATTGTTATTTGGAGAATGCAAAACCCGAGAAAAATTCAGATATTGGGCAATTGGAGGCCGGTTGAACTATTTGAATAAATTTTTTTTTTTTGTATAGTAAAGTTGTTAGTTAACTTCCTATTTTTGGTTTAATTAGCTGTGTTATTTTTTTATGCTAATTTATTCTTTCATTTTGCAGTTAGCATTAGTTAGGAGTTGTGCTCAGGTATTCTCTTTTCCTCTCTTTTACTCATTGCATTATCATTATTGCATTGAGGACAATTCAAAATTTAAGTTGGAGGGGTGAGGTTACAGAATTATGTTGCTCCTATTTATATATTTGTTTTATTTTATTTTATTTATTTCAGTTGTAGCAGTTAGTTGAACATAGTGAAAATTTTGAAATTGAAAAATTTTGAAAAAAAAATCCCAATTTGAATGATACTTGTTGTTTCTTAAGAACAGTAAGGTTTAGATATATTGTATGATACCTGAATTGGTTACATATTGTACATTGGAGACTTGTAGTCTATGCTCAAATATCATGGTAATGTAGGTATTTAGAAACCCAAACTTTGTTTACAATGAGCATGCAATGTTTGTAGAAATTTATGAGGCAAGGTTCAAGTTTTGTGAACACTTGACATCCATGGTAGAGATGCATGTATAAACCCTATGAGTTTTTGTGCTTATTAGTCTTGGAGGGTTATAATACATTTACTCTTATGATATTCATTCAAATCCATTGTTTTTCAATCATTTCATTACTCTAGTGTTGGTTTGAAGCATAAGAGTAATGAGTTGGTTATATCTCTATAAAGAGCAACACTTTGTCATACATTTTGATGATTTTAGGCCATTTTTGAATTTTACTTGAGCCTTAAGTTTATTCTTTCATTGTATTATCTCTAATATTTGTTGATGAGCCCAGATTCAACCAGGCTAGGCCCAATAAATCAAGTAAGCCCAAATCAACTAAAAGGCAGGTCAAGTCTAGTTCGTGAATTTGACCCAGCCTAAGGTCCAAGGAATCCAAGAATAATTAGTGCATGTGAGGAGAAATTATCGGGACGCTCACTCTCGAAGATCAGGGCAACCTCTTATGGCATTTACCTTTTGTAGCTATCTGGAGAATTAGTACCTTGGCCCTCACGTCACCGCTTTAACCAAGGCTTTGTGCCTATAAATTGTAAGCTCTCTCTACATGAGAGGGCACCTCTTGAGATCTCTCTACACACCCTACATATAGCTTTTCTCTCTCCTAGCTATTGTATCCCTTCCGGAGCTAGTCATTGCCCTCTCTCCCCGTTCACCTTACTTCATCAATAAAGGTCCTCGGGCCACTGCTACTGGTTCCTGGAGTGGAGTAGGTCACTTGGACTGAACCACTATATATCTATGTGTTGATCCGATATTTAAATTATTGTCCTATTAGTTGTCCATTAATTACACTTTATCACACACTCGACTGTTGATCTTGCATAAGTCTATTTTGTGCATCATTAGTTTGGTGCCGTCTGTGGGAAACGATTAAGTTTTTACTACCTTGCTACTCCATGGCAATTACGACCAGGTTAATGAGTCAACAACTGGAGCACAACAACCCGACCCGCTGGGAGGAGGCTCTACCTCTGCTTGCACCCCTGGAACCACCCACTGCGGCGACTCCGGTGGCCAGGTAACAGCTTTTATAAACCATGTAGCTACTAGTAGACTAGAACCAGTAAACCATCCAGTTGATGCTCACCTCAAGAGGTGTCGCCCCTCAGCCTATAGGAGGAGCACCACTCCCTTTGACGGGAGAAGCACCGCAACCTCTCCACTTAGGATGCCAAGCCACCCCCCACCGTGGGGCCCCATACCAAAACGCCCCCNGGAGCTAGTCATTGCCCTCTCTCCCCGTTCACCTTACTTCATCAATAAAGGTCCTCGGGCCACTGCTACTGGTTCCTGGAGTGGAGTAGGTCACTTGGACTGAACCACTATATATCTATGTGTTGATCCGATATTTAAATTATTGTCCTATTAGTTGTCCATTAATTACACTTTATCACACACTCGACTGTTGATCTTGCATAAGTCTATTTTGTGCATCATTAGTTTGGTGCCGTCTGTGGGAAACGATTAAGTTTTTACTACCTTGCTACTCCATGGCAATTACGACCAGGTTAATGAGTCAACAACTGGAGCACAACAACCCGACCCGCTGGGAGGAGGCTCTACCTCTGCTTGCACCCCTGGAACCACCCACTGCGGCGACTCCGGTGGCCAGGTAACAGCTTTTATAAACCATGTAGCTACTAGTAGACTAGAACCAGTAAACCATCCAGTTGATGCTCACCTCAAGAGGTGTCGCCCCTCAGCCTATAGGAGGAGCACCACTCCCTTTGACGGGAGAAGCACCGCAACCTCTCCACTTAGGATGCCAAGCCACCCCCCACCGTGGGGCCCCATACCAAAACGCCCCCCAGCAACAACAGGGTGCCCTTGCCCAGGAGTGCCTCCTCAGCGTGCAAGAAGCTCAGTGTCCCCCCTCCTCATGTACTTGCGCAAGAGNAGAACTAGTCATTGCCCTCTCTCCCCGTTCACCTTACTTCATCAATAAAGGTCCCCGGGCTACTGCTATTGGTTCCTAGAGTGGAGTAGGTCACTTGGACTGAACCACTATATATCTATGTGTTGATCCGATATTTAAATTATTGTCCTATTAGTTGTCCATTAATTACACTTTATCACACACTCGACTGTTGATCTTGCATAAGTCTATTTTGTGCATCATTAGTTTGGTGCCGTCTGTGGGAAACGATTAAGTTTTTACTACCTTGCTACTCCATGGCAATTACGACCAGGTTAATGAGTCAACAACTGGAGCACAACAACCCGACCCGCTGGGAGGAGGCTCTACCTCTGCTTGCACCCCTGGAACCACCCACTGCGGCGACTCCGGTGGCCAGGTAACAGCTTTTATAAACCATGTAGCTACTAGTAGACTAGAACCAGTAAACCATCCAGTTGATGCTCACCTCAAGAGGTGTCGCCCCTCAGCCTATAGGAGGAGCACCACTCCCTTTGACGGGAGAAGCACCGCAACCTCTCCACTTAGGATGCCAAGCCACCCCCCACCGTGGGGCCCCATACCAAAACGCCCCCCAGCAACAACAGGGTGCCCTTGCCCAGGAGTGCCTCCTCAGCGTGCAAGAAGCTCAGTGTCCCCCCTCCTCATGTACTTGCGCAAGAGGACGAGGGAGAAAGTTAGTATGCTGATCATGAAAGCCATTATAATGACCCGACGGAGGATGTCTCCAACTAATGGGACGAAAAGATAAGGGAGGTGCAAAACCAGCTCGGTGATGCTCTCAACGCCATCAATGCATAGGCATCGGAGATGGTGGATTACTTGGTAAGGCACTCTGATACCCCATTTCATTGCAGATGTTGTCAATTATCCCCTAGCCTTGAAGTTCAAGATGCCTACCTTCGAGATCTTTGACGGTACCAAAGACCCTCTAGACCACCTCAACACATATAAATATCTCATGCAACTTCACAACATGCCTGATGAGATCATGTGTAGAGCCTTCCCCACCACCTTGAAGGGATCTGCTAGACAATGGTTAGCAAAAATCAAACCTTCTTCTATTCACTCATTTGTGGAGCTAAGTAAGTCTTTTGTTTCCCACTTCATTGGGGGATGCCAACATTAGAGGACTGTTACCCACCTACTCACCATCAAGCAGGACCAGGATGACAGCCTCAGGATCTACCTCACTTGTTTCACTGAGGAGGCTCTCCAAATCGAGGATCCAGATGATAAGGTAGCCTTAGCTGTCTTCATTGCGGGTTTGTGCTCCTCTAATTTTATGTTCTCTATCCTCAAGAAGTCGCCCTCCAACATACCCGAGCTACTATCAAGGGAACAGAAGTACATGAATGCCGAGGACGTCACCAATGCCCATCGAGGTGAGTCCTCCTGATGAGAGGAAAAAAAGGAAGGACACCCACAAAGACAAAGGGAGGCGGAGAACAAGAGAAAAGAACTGAGAGAGTCTCTATCAAGGATCGTCTCGATCCCGTACCTCAGAGAGAATGACAAACCTTCATGCCACTCAATGCTTCGATGGAGCACATCTTGTTCTAGATACAGGATGACCTCACGATCCGTTGGCCTAAAAAAATGAAGTCCACCCCAAATCGCAGAAATCCAAGCNAAAGTACATGAATGCCGAGGACGTCACCAATGCCCGTCGAGGTGAGTCCTCCTGATGAGAGGAAAAAAAGGAAGGACACCCACAAAGACAAAGGGAGGCGGAGAACAAGAGAAAAAGAACTGAGAGAGTCTCTATCAAGGATCGTCTCGATCCCGTACCTCAGAGAGAATGACAAACCTTCATGCCACTCAATGCTTCGATGGAGCACATCTTGTTCTAGATACAGGATGACCTCACGATCCGTTGGCCTAAAAAAATGAAGTCCACCCCAAATCGCAGAAATCCAAGCAAGTATTGCCATTTCCAACGTGACCATGGCCACAACACCGATGTCTGCTTCGATCTAAAGAGGCAGATCAAGGAGTTTATTTAGTGTGCTTAGTTACAGTAGTATGTTGTTGGCCAAGGACCGACTCCACCACCTGGCCAGAATTAGAATGATCGAGAGTGCCAACAACCCCTCAGAGAGATCTAGACTATTTCCAAAGAGTTAGGAGGGGGAGGTGACTCCAATTTTGCCAGGAAAGCGCACACCCAAAAAGCCAGACAGGCAGAGTCACATAATTCTCGCCTGACGAAGAAACCCAACACAAGGAGGAAAAAGTCATCACCTTCTCGGACAAGGAATTTGAGGGGATCCAAGTCTCTTATGATGATCCTCTATTCTTAACCTTTATGATAGCCAACTACTAGGTTAAGAGAATTCTAGTCGGCAGTGGCGGCTCAGTCAATATTTTGTTTGCACTAGCCTTTAACAGACTCCATTTGGGAAAGGAGATATTGCAACCCACCAGGACTCCCCTTGTTGGCTTCTTAGGGGAAAGGGTTTATCCCTCGGGTATTATCACCCTGTCGGTCACAGTAGGAACAACACCGAAGAGTTCCACCTTCATGACAAACTTTATTGTACTTGATTTTCCTTCTGTCTNAGAAAGGGTTTATCCCTTGGGTATTATCACCCTGTCGGTCACAGTAGGAACAGCACCGAAGAGTTCCACCTTCATGACAAACTTTATTGTACTTGATTTTCCTTCTGTCTATAATATTATTCTTGGACACCCTGCCCTCAACACCTTAAGGGAAGTGCTATCCACCTACCATTTTCTCCTCTGTTTCTCAACCGTAAGTGGGATTGGGGAGATTAGAGGAGACCAGGTCTCTGCCAGGAATGCTATGTGGCCTCTATGAGGGCCAGAAGGCCACGCGAGACTCTCCAAGTTGAAGTACTTGACTTGAGGGACGATAACACCTTGGAGAGAGGGAAACCATCCAAAGAACTTTAGCCAGTAGTAGTGGATGATAGTCTTCCAGAGAGGAGAGTCTATATAGGCTCCTCACTTTCCCAAGAGCAAGCATCCGACCTAGTAGACTTCGTCAGGCAGAATATGGATGTCTTCGCCTGGTCTAACGAAGACTTGGGGGGAATCGAANCTTTCTCCTCTGTTTCTCAACCGTAAGTGGGATTGGGGAGATTAGAGGAGACCAGGTCTCTGCCCAGGAATGCTATGTGACCTCTATGAGGGCCAGAAGGCCACGCGAGACTCTCCAAGTTGAAATACTTGACTTGAGGGACGATAACACCTTGGAGAGAGGGAAACCAGCCAAAGAACTTTAGCCAGTAGTAGTGGATGATAGTCTTCTAGAGAGGAGAGTCTATATAGGCTCCTCACTTTCCCAGGAGCAAGCATCCGACCTAGTAGACTTTGTCAGGCAGAATATGGATGTCTTCGCCTGGTCTAACGAAGACTTGGGGGGAATCGAACCTGAAGTGGCCTCCAACTAACTAAACGTCGATCTCAGGTACAAACCCGTCCACCAGAAGCTGAGGAATGTGAGTATTGAGAGAGACCAAGGGAAACGAAATTGGAGAAACTACTGAAAAATAAGTTAGTAAGGGAGGTAGTCTACCCAGATTGGCTATCCAACATAGTGATGGTTACAAATGCCAATGGGAAGTGGCACTTTTGTGTGGATTTCACGGAGCTCAATAAAGTCTGCCCTAAAGATAGCTATCCTCTCCTACGCATCGATCTTCTTATTGATGCATTCTCGGGACATGAGTTCTTGAGTTTTTTGGATGCTTACTCCGAGTACAACCAGATCAGCATGTTCCCTCCAGACTAGTAGAAAACTTCATTCATCACACTAAAGGGCACCTATTGCTACAGGGTGATGCCATTTGGACTTAAGAATGTCGAAATGACATATCAGCACCTCGTGAACAAGATGTTCAAGGCTCAAATTGGAAATAACTTGGAGAGCTACGTAAACGATATGTTGGTTAAGAGTATGGCCCCGACAGACCATGTGACACACCTCTAGGAGACCTTTGGTGTACTGAGAGCCGATAGGATGAAGCTAAACCCTGAAAGGTGCGCCTTTGGTGTTAGTTCAAGAAAGTTCTTAGGTTTCATGGTTAACAAAAGGGGCATTAAAGCCCACCCAAACAAGATCAGAGCTATCTTGAAGATGAAGTCCCCAGCCTTAGTAAAGGAGGTCCAACACCTTAACGGGAGGATAATAGCTCTCAATAGGTTTGTCTTAAAGCCAACAAACAAATGTCTGCCTTTCTTCAAAATCCTCTGCAAATCTTTCTAGTGGGGACCAGATACAGAGGAAGCCTTCCAAAAGCTAAAGACTTACCTCGTCATACCACCCTTGCTCTCCCATGCTGTACCGGGAGAGACCTTATACCTCTACCTCTCCTCTTCATCCTCTCCTGTGAGCTTTATCCTTGTTTGGGAGGATAAAGGCATCCAGAAGCTTGTGTACTACATAAGCAGGGCATATCGAGGGGCAGAGGTAAGATACTCAGAGCTAGAAAAGTTGACTCTTGCACTTGTCACCATCGCCAGATGTCTACGCCACTACTTTCAAACCCATACCATTATGGTCATTACAGATCAACCACTCAAGAGAATTCTGGAAAAGCTTGACGTGTCCAACCGACAACTCAAATGGGCTGTCGAATTAAGTGAGTTCGATGTACAGTACCAGTCGAGGGCGGCCATCAAAACACAAGCACTTGTGGACTTCGTAGTCGAGTCTACACTGCCACAAGAGTCTTAGGAGTCTACACCACTACAGGAGTCCTAGGAGTCTACACCGCCATAGGAGTCCCAAGAGTCTACACCACCACGAGAGTCCTAGGAAGAACTATCACATGCCCCTGTGCTCATCTGCTCAATGCATAATGCCTTCACCCACCATGAGGCAAGCCCAGACACTATCCTGAGAAGGCCTGACGTCTCAGAGACAACTCCCAAGAGACCACACTCTAAGGCTAGAGGTGTTCGTACTCCACTAGAGCCCTCCATGCCCTTGCTATTGTCTACTCTACCATGTTGGAGACTATACATGGATGGGTTCTCCACCAGCGAAGGCGACGACGTAGGGCTAGTGTTGATCAGCCCCTATGGCACACTGTCTCCCTCCACTTTGCGACATCAAACAACTAGCGAGGGCGACGTTATAGGGCGTGTACTGGCCTATAAGGCCAGGCTATTACTAGTCTAGCCTGATCAAGGACACTCGAGAGTTTGTCAGGAAGTGCGATAAGTGCAACTGCTTCGCAATTATACCCAGATAGCCACCTGAAGAGCTCACCACCATTTAGAGTCCCTGGCTCTTCTCTATGTGGGAGATCGACATCCTAGGTCCCTTACCTATGAGTTGAGGCCAGTGCAAATTTGTAGTAATAGCCATCGACTACTTCACCAAGTGGGTAGAAGCCAAAGCCTTTGTAAGGATAACCGATCAGAAGGTGAAAGACTTCATCTATAGGAGTATAGTCTGCCGCTTCAGGATACCCCATGCAATTGTAAGGGATAACACCAAACAATTTGATAATAAACTCCTTAACAGCTTTTGTGCTGACCTATAGATCAAGTAGCCCCACACTAGCCTGGCCCATCCACAAGCGAACAGGCAGACGAAGGTCACCGTCAAGACCATTCTTTGTAATTTGAAAACCATATTGGAGAGTGCGAAAGGGTGATGGGTAGAAGAACTTCCGAGAGTGTTGTGGGCTTACCAGACGACACCAAGTAGCCCCTTGGGTGAGACCCATTTTTCCCTAGCCTATGGGATAGAGGTGGTTATACCCATCGAGATTGGGGTACACTCCCTTAGGGTTTAGCACCATGACCCTACAAGTAATGAAGAAGGTCTCGACATCAACCTCCACTTAGTAGAGGAGGACAGGGAGATAGTCATACTCAGGAATGCAGAGTACAAGCGTCGCATGACCAAGTACTACAACTTGAGGGTGAAGCCTCGCTCCTTCTTGCCTAGGGACCTAGTCCTCAAAAAGGTCATCATATCCACCAAGGACTCTTAGGAAGGGAAGCTAGGACCAAATTGGGAAGCACCCTACATGGTCAGAGAAGTTGTAAGACCGGACACCTACAAAATTCAGAATTCTGAGAGAAAAGTNCAAGGACTCTTAGGAAGGGAAGCTAGGACCAAATTGGGAAGCACCCTACACGGTCAGAGAAGTTGTAAGACCGGACACCTACAAAATTCAGAATTCTGAGAGAAAAGTTCTAGCTCATCCGTGGAATGCAGAGAACCTAAAAAAATATTATTAGTAAATGGGGACAAGGTAGTGAGTGTATAAGTTAATAGTCACGATTTAGATTATCTATTGTTGTTTTGGTCAATTTCCTTTGATATTTACTTCGGATAATGAAATAAAATTTCGCAAGACTTTCAAAAAGTTGTATCTCATTCCATAGAAGTTCATAAAGAATTTACAAAAGAAAAAGGACATGGTCTAGCAACAAAAACACAAATACCAAGATAACATACCCCTGACATCACTCACTGCCCCCTGAACTACTNGTCTCATTCCATAGAAGTTCATAAAGAATTTACAAAAGAAAAAGGACATGGTCTAGCAACACAAACACAAATACCAAGATAACATACCCCTGACATCACTCACTGCCCCCTGAACTACTCTTGTAATCACTCGCCTCCTCGTCATCAGTCCCTGAAGCCTTATAAGGGACAAAGCCAGAAAAGTCATAAGTGGGAAAAGTTGCTGAGACCTTCCCCTTGAGCTCCTCATAGCCATCAATAAAAGCACCTGCCACAGCCCTCTTATTTGCATCTCTCTTCTTCTTTATCTCCATAGAGAAAGGCTTTACGCTTNTAGTCCCTGAAGCCTTATAAGGGACGAAGCCAGAAAAGTCATAAACGGGAAAAGTTGCTGAGACCTTCCCCTTGAGCTCCTCATAGCCATCAATAAAAGCACCTGCCACGGCCCTCTTATTTGCATCTCTCTTCTTCTTTATCTCCATAGAGAAAGGCTTTACGCTTGTAGCTCTATCTCTGCCCTCGCGCAGGCAGGTTCTCTGTCAGCCTCCAACTAGGCGACCCTCTCACGGGACGCCAGAAGCTTGGTCTAAAGTGTGGCAGCTCTCTCGTGTGCTAGCCTCGACTGCTCCTCGGTAGCCTTTTGCGCCTGTTGATGAGCACAAAATAATGCATATTTAACGACCTCATTACATGCATTTTAACTTAACTTTGCATTTAATTACTTAGAGTTAGCCAAAGNGCCCTCTCACGGGACGCCAGAAGCTTGGTCTAAAGTGTGGCAACTCTCTCGTGTGCTAGCCTCGACTGCTCCTCGGTAGCCTTTTGCGCCTGTTGATGAGCACAAAATAATGCATATTTAACGGCCTCATTACATGCATTTTAACTTAACTTTGCATTTAATTACTTAGAGTTAGCCAAAGTTGTAAATAATGTTGAAATCTTGTGGTTTCAGGTAATTATAGCTTAAATGATTGATTTTAGAACCTTGCAACTAAGTGTGGATGTGTGGTGAAGACATGGACACATTACCTGAGGATTTGGAGCCTTAAAAGTGAAAGAAATCAAGGAGGTATCGGTGCTTGGTAACATAGGCACCAGCATCCGCACCATTTAGTTGTAGTACCTCAAGTTTCCTAATTTTTGACCATAATATACTTAGAATCTGAAAAAGTTCAAAACATGAAAGTTGTAGATCTGGCTAGCTTCTGTATTTTGTCAAAATTTCAGCTAAATCGAACAGTTGAATCAAAATTTATAATAATTCTATGAAAAATGGTCCAGAGCAGGCAACCTACCAGAATGACCTACCGGTAGTTTTTACTCCAGTGACCAAAACCTACCGGTAGATCGCTAAAAACCTACCAGTAGGTTTTGCCCAGAATGCCCTGAACGCCTGTAACTTATGCTCCACTTGGTTGGGGGTCCCACCTATTATTCTACCACTTGCTCCCTGACATATTCTACATATATACATGCTTTCTACACCCCGTAGTCAGCCTTGGAAGATTTGGGATGGGAAAGGAGGAGAGAGAAAGAGATGGCCATTATGGATTGAAAGGATGGCTTGTCCTTGCTTGTGTAAGTGCTCAGCCCCTTCCCTATGCTTGGATGTCAGCTCACACACCTAAGGGGACCCTTCAAGGACGAAAATGCAAGGCTCACACACCATATATTCAGCACTCCACAAGANTCATTATGGATTGAAAGGATGGCTTGTCCTTGCTTGTGTAAGTGCTCAGCCCCTTCCCCATGCTTGGATGTCAGCTCACACACCTAAGGGGACCCTTCAAGGACGAAAATGCAAGGCTCACACACCATATATTCAACACTCCACAAGATTTTGGGTGGTGGCTACCTAAGCCTAGGAGTAGTTCAAGGAAGAAGAAGATGAATAGTANGGCTCACACACCATATATTCAGCACTCCACAAGATTTTGGGTGGTGGCTACCTAAGCTTAGGAGTAGTTCAAGGAAGAAGAAGATGAATAGTAGAAAAGCTTATGTATTTGCATTTTCCTTTCCATTCAGTTGTAGTAAGCTTTAAATTTCTTGTAATCCTTAACTCTTGCACTTTAATATCATTTATTTCAAGTATATTTCAAGTTTAGTAACATGTTCTAGTTTCCACCATTGTTGCTTTCAAGTTTCTTCATTTCCTAGCTTTAAAATGAGTATTGCATATTTTTCTTCATAGTTTAAGATTCTTGCTTTAAGTTAAGTTCCATGTTTCCTTTGTTCACTATGTCTCTTTACATTATGCATTTCTTTCTTGCTTGCATAAGTAGCTAGATTTTAAGTTGGCTAATCCAAGGGAGAACTCCTCTTGGGTGTGCAACTTCAACTCATTTTCTTCCCTCCTCTCACAATATGTTGGTTCGGTTTGACTAGGTTGGGATGAGGACATGGTTGTGAGTTCTTGATACACTGTAGGCATTGTCACAGGGTATGCTTGAATCCTCACCTCCATTTTAGTCCCAAACTTCCCACGAATCAATCGTTCATCTAAGCTCTATTTGAGGAAGACTTCGAGTTGATTTGGAATTCCCATTGGAATGAACTCTTTGGATTAGCCAACACTTGTTTTCATTTTGAAAAAATCACATTTTCTTCCATTTTGACAAAATCACCTTCACACACTTGAACTTCCTTCCCTAAGGAGACGACCTTAGAATAATTTTTCAAGTAAAACACTACATGCAAAAGTCTTCTTACGCTTGGGAAGCATTTTTGTTCACACATTTACACTTCGCACTTCATTCATTCCATTCCTATTTCGTTGCCCTTTTCTCACATCATTCCAAGGGAGAGTGACACTCCCCCATTCCTATAAGTCATACACACATTGAGGGATGATGTTTGGAGATTAGGAATACAATGAAAAACATCAAGCACTTGTCTCTTGAGCCCTAGCNCCAAGTAAAACACTACATGCAAAAGTCTTCTTACGCTTGGGAAGCATTTTTGTGCACACATTTACACTTCGCACTTCATTCATTCCATTCCTATTTCGTTGCCCTTTTCTCACATCATTCCGAGGGAGAGTGACACTCCCCCATTCCTATAAGTCGTACACACATTGAGGGATGATGTTTGGAGATTAGGAATACAATGAAAAACATCAAGCACTTGTCTCTTGAGCCCTAGCTACTCCTCAGCAGCCCTCTGTGCCTGCCTCTCTAAGCTTCAATGTTCTAAAAAACAAGCAAGGAAAGACAGCAACCACCTATAGGTATCCAAAAGCCAGAACCTGAAAGAAGGAAGCCAGATACAAGATCAAAGATGAGTAAAGGGCAGACCAAAGCAAAACCCTCCATCGCTATGTCGATGATGCCCTCTAGACCTTGAGAACCAACCTTTTGGATCTCTGTGGCAATCACAAACCCCCACAGTTGCTCTTTGGCCTGATTCATGTCCTGTAACATGGAAACTGAACCATTGCTAGCAGCAAGATAGCTAGGTAGAGCCTTAGTCCTTGTAGGATACCGCACTGGAACCTCAGTCCCTACAGCCATACTGGGATGAGCTCTGGAAGGCAAGGGTATTACAGTAGGGGAAGGAGTAGGAGCATCACCAAGCCCCACTTCCCAAGAATTGACTAGGCCAACAGACCCCGGCGTTAAGTTGATTAGCCCCGACTAGGAAGCACTGGGGGCATTAGACTTTGTTGTCTTAGAGGATAGAGGGGAAGATGCCACCCTAGAAGCGTAGACAACCTTTACCATCACTTTATCAATAGAAGTCCTTGTAAACTTGGTGCGAGACAAAAAACTTACAATGTCGTAACCATCAAGAGTCTATTAGAAGGATTAGATAACTTTTTTCTTTTGCTTATAAGAAACCTTAGGACGACCTAATGTGGACATAATCTCTGAGAATTCATTGAAAAGATGGTCACGAACTATCCATAGCTTATTTTCTTGCTTCGAAGATAATGTGGGTGAAACTACATAGAAGCCAATCGTACAGTGAGAACAAATGTGTGACGACTAGAAGAAAAATGAAAGTGGAATTCTTACCTAGCTTGGTCTTTAGGATGATGTCCCACCTTGAAGGCATTTGGTCATGATCTCCCTCGGTAGCCCACTCACCTCCAACAAAGAAGAACTCGGACTTCCAACTATGATAGTTCAAAGGAAGCNAAGCAAGATAGCTAGGTAGAGCCTTAGTCCTTGTAGGATACCGCACTGGAACCTCAGTCCCTACAGCCATACTAGGATGAGCTCTGGAAGGCAAGGGTATTACAGTAGGGGAAGGAGTAGGAGCATCACCAAGCCCCACTTCCCAAGAATTGACTAGGCCAACAGACCCCGGCGTTAAGTTGATTAGCCCCGACTAGGAAGCACTGGGGGCATTAGACTTTGTTGTCTTAGAGGATAGAGGGGAAGATGCCACCCTAGAAGCGTAGACAACCTTTACCATCACTTTATCAATAGAAGTCCTTGTAAACTTGGTGCGAGACAAAAAACTTACAATGTCGTAACCATCAAGAGTCTATTAGAAGGATTAGATACCTTTTTTTCTTTTGCTTATAAGAAACCTTAGGACGACCTAATGTGGACATAATCTCTGAGAATTCATTGAAAAGATGGTCACGAACTATCCATAGCTTATTTTCTTGCTTCGAAGATAATGTGGGTGAAACTACATAGAAGCCAATCGTACAGTGAGAACAAATGTGTGACGACTAGAAGAAAAATGAAAGTGGAATTCTTACCTAGCTTGGTCCTTAGGATGATGTCCCACCTTGAAGGCATTTGGTCATGATCTCCCTCGGTAGCCCACTCACCTCCAACAAAGAAGAACTCGGACTTCCAACTATGATAGTTCAAAGGAAGCCCAGTTATGAATTTGCTCGACCTCGGAGCCAAACGACACCACCCTTGATGAGGAAAAGGATTGTCTAGAAGCATGAATGTGGCCAAAAACTCCTCGAATGGGGGAGGAACATTAGCACTGTGAACTAGCCAGCACAAAGAAAAGCCCTAGGATCATTTTCCACCAGTTGGGAGCCAACCTCCAAGGAGCCAACGACAGGTGCCCCAGAATCCAACAAATAGGTCCAGGTATTGGGAAACTCAAATCCGCCTCCAAGGCATCCTCATAGAGAACAATCTCACCCAAAATGTCACAATAAGCTGGCTCGAACTCCTTCGCCCGATGACGCATGACAACAGAAGGGGTACGGTATGAAGACACAATATGGGCGACATCATCATCACAAAAAATTGAGCTAAAAATGGAGGTTACTTTATACAAAGAAGGGTTCAGTGAATTAGAACATGTAAATTGAGCCAGGATGAATTTTCGTTTCTTTACCTCAACTAGTAGTTGAGCAAAGCATAGAAGTATATATCCTACTTTGGGTATCCCTACATTTGTTCATTGATGTAAGTGAGGAATTGTGGTAAAAGAAAGAAAGAAGAAAAAAATAGATGATTAGAAATGAAAGAAGAGAAAAGTGCTAAAAAAAAGGAAAGAAAAGTGAAAAAGGAAGAAAAAATAAATGAATGAAAAAGCCAAAGTCTATCGCAGAAAAATGAGGGATATGAGTTTTCATACTCTATACAAATAAGTGTTCAGTGAATTAGAACATGTAAATTGTCTAAGGGATAACTCATTTTTGAATCCTTAAGTCTGTCACTTTTAAACCCTCACCCAAGGCCCCATTATAACCATTGAAGTCCTATTTGATTCGAAAGGTATGGTTGAGTGTGTAAGCTTTGATTTCTAGGAGATATACCAACTATATTACTTGTATATCTTTTAATATTCATTTCATGAGATTATGTCATGGTTGTTTATTGAAATTAATTACTTCAATTCTTGAGAAATATGTGAGTAAAAATTTTCCTAGTTACATAAATTCGATCTTCACATATACATAAGAGGGTATTAGTCATTGATAATCACATAATTTTTTTTTAGTGTGGATGCCTTGGTGAGTTTTGACATTGAAACTAGCTTTGGATAGCTAATAGGGACATGAATCTAGGTTGGTGAATCTTTTGAGTTACATGATCATATCACACGCATACGGATTTTGAGTACTAACATAATGGTGAATATTTTTGCATAGCTTTGAAGCCTTTAGGGGACCTATGTGCTTATTATTTTGAGGAGACATGATATAACTTTGATCTCATAGTAATTGAGGACTAATAAGTTGGAAATTAGAAAAAGTGAAGTTTGTAGGTATCTTCTTTGAAAACATTCACGAGACAACACTCATCCACTATGGGTAACCTAGGGTTTAAAAGCTTAGTGCATAGGCTAAATACATTCGTGTTACCTACGAAAATGGTTTTGTATTTCTAGTTTTGTAATTAATTTTTCTTATAATTAGATTGTTTATTATGCTCTAAATTCCTTAGCATTGTATTTGTTGTGTTGTATCATAAATTGCATTGCATATACTTGAGAATTTGTAGTACATTGGAATAGGATTAAGACTCTAATTTGGGTGCATGTTGAGTTTTAGTATTTAAGGTTAATTAGTGTTGTTTTAATTAATTGTGGAAAAAGGAAAAAAAATAGAAAACATTTTAAATTTTGAGTTAGCTACTGGTAGGTCAAAAAGTGCTTCCTACTGGTGGATTCTTGTTCGATCCAAAAATTATAAAAAAAGGTTTCTATCAGTGGAGGATCTTTACATTACTTAACTCCTTTGAAACCTATACTTCCAAATCCTCTCTATACCTATCAAAAATCCCTAGGGAAGCTTTTCAAACTCTCAGATCCTCCCAATTTCACTTTACTTGCTATAATCAATCTAGATTTTTATTGGCTTCTATGAGATTCTTAGATTCAAATCCCTCTAAAAAACTCTTTGAGGCCACCCTATTTGCTTGGGTCTTAGTGATTCTTATAGCCTTGTTGGTTATGTCTAAGATGACTAGGACAAGGTTGGGATGAGTAACCTTGACAAACACTCTTGGAGCAACGCCATCTAGGTGTACATTGACTTGATCCGAAATGTGTACACCCAAGTGTAGGAGGTCAAGCTATAGTAATAATCCAGTTAAGTCTGGAGTCGAATCCACAGGGAACTATAATTAGTGTTTCGAAGTAAGCAGTTATAGAGACCAAGTAACTAAAAAACTTGAGAGTTTGAATTTATAGGATTTTCTGGACAGAATATAGAATTCTTTCTAATAGGTTTTTCTAGACAAAATATAAGATAAATTATCAAAAGTAGCAACCACCCTTTAGTTCGAGGATCAGAACATGTAATTAATCATCCAATTTATTATACTTGTGCTTTATAACTCAATTAACTCCCGTATTAACAGCAAGTTAATCAAAAGATAAAGATAGACTGTGAGAATTAAGCATATGGTTCCAATGCCTTTCTAGAAGTTTACAAGAATTGTCTGTATCGAGACTCAACCCATCTACAAACAAGCAAGTGTTTCTATAAGGCATCCAACCATGGCATTAATGTTCCATTCTTTAAATAAAGCGTAATAATGGTGAAGATTGAAAGGTTGTCATGAAGATCTAGCCAGGGTACTTGCCTTGAACCAACGGGTCTTTTTATGTAGGAGTCATCTGTGTCATAGAAAGGACCCATGGTTATACAAAGTNGTTTTTCTAGACAAAATATAAGATAAATTATCAAAAGTAGCAACCACCCGTTAGTTCGAGGATCAGAATATGTAATTAATCATCCAATTTATTATACTTGTGCTTTATAACTCAACTAACTCCCGTGTTAACAGCAAGTTAATCAAAAGATAAAGATAGACTGTGAGAATTAAGCACATGGTTCCAATGCCTTTCTAGAAGTTTACAAGAATTGTCTGTATCGAGACTCAACCCATCTACAAACAAGCAAGTGTTTCTATAAGGCATCCAACCATGGCATTAATGTTCCATTCTTTAAATAAAGCGTAATAATGGTGAAGATTGAAAGGTTGTCATGAAGATCTAGCCAGGGTACTTGCCTTGAACCAACGGGTCTTTTTATGTAGGAGTCATCTGTGTCATAGAAAGGACCCATGGTTATACAAAGTAATTTAGCTTTGCTATATGTATTCAATCATTCAATAAGCAAGTGGAATATAAAGCATTAAAGCATAAAGAAAATGCACAAATATAACTTCTGGATAATCTATGCATATTCATCACCTCTTTCTAAAGAGTGAATGACGAACTACTCACTCTTCATAGCTTTGGTAAAGCTAGAAAAGTGAGTGATACTCATCCCTCCAAGTAGAGGAGTTACAAAGTGAAACAAACTGAACAAAGAGCCGATCTTCAATGAAGAATAAGTGAATCACGTTCCACCCTTCACAACTTTAGTAAAGCTCTAGAAAAGTGGAAGAGCTCCACTCTTCTAAAAAAGAAGGAAGCTTAAGGAATGGAAGTGAAAAACATAACCAATGAAAGTAGAAGAAAGCTAGTCACTTTTGGAGGGTTGCTTCCTCAACCAAAATATGAACTATCTCCCTTGATACAAGCAAATATAAACCTAAGTCNCGAATATAAAGCATTAAAGCATAAAGGAAATGCACAAATATAACTTCTGGATAATCTATGCATATTCATCACCTCTTACTAAAGAGTGAATGACGAACTACTCACTCTTCATAGCTTAGGTAAAGCTAGAAAAGTGAGTGATACTCATCCCTCCAAGTAGAGGAGTTACAAAGTGAAACAAACTGAACAAAGAGCCAATCTTCAATGAAGAATAAGTGAATCACGTTCCACCCTTCACAACTTTAGTAAAGCTCTAGAAAAGTGGAAGAGCTCCACTCTTCTAAAAAAGAAGGAAGCTTAAGGAATGGAAGTGAAAAACATAACCAATGAAAGTAGAAGAAAGCTAGTCACTTTTGGAGGGTTGCTTCCTCAACCAAAATATGAACTATCTCCCTTGATACAAGCAAATATAAACCTAAGTCTAAGAATAACTATATGAGTGGGAGTCTAAGCCTTCATCCAAGCTCTCCTTTTAAAGCTCCAACAAGGGGAGTATTTATAGGTAAGGAGGAGGGGGCAAGGTAGTGTGGAGGAATAGTGCAAGGCCTTCAAAGTCCAAGTGAAAGTCCCAATNTTCATAGCTTAGGTAAAGCTAGAAAAGTGAGTGATACTCATCCCTCCAAGTAGAGGAGTTACAAAGTGAAACAAACTGAACAAAGAGCCAATCTTCAATGAAGAATAAGTGAATCACGTTTCACCCTTCACAACTTTAGTAAAGCTCTAGAAAAGTGGAAGAGTTCCACTCTTCTAAAAAAGAAGGAAGCTTAAGGAATGGAAGTGAAAAACATAACCAATGAAAGTAGAAGAAAGCTAGTCACTTTTGGAGGGTTGCTTCCTCAACCAAAATATGAACTATCTCCCTTGATACAAGCAAATATAAACCTAAGTCTAAGAATAACTATATGAGTGGGAGTCTAAGCCTTCATCCAAGCTCTCCTTTTAAAGCTCCAACAAGGGGAGTATTTATAGGTAAGGAGGAGGGGGCAAGGTAGTGTGGAGGAATAGTGCAAGGCCTTCAAAGTCCAAGTGAAAGTCCCAATGCCCAGAGAGAAGATCAACCACTCTGCAGCCTGTCTATGGAGAATGTTCGAACATGGTCTGACATTCAAAAGTTTTTTCTGTTTTTGTTTTATGGGCGTTCGAATGTTGTCTAGCATTCAAACGTTTCTTCTATCTTTGCTTTATGGGTGTTCGAACGCCAGATGGGGTCTGACCCTCTCACTCAATTGGCCAATGGCCTTTTGTGGAAACCTATTTCCACACTCCATGCTTAACTTGGCGCTTTGCACTCATCATTCTAGTCCTCAATCAATTCAAGTTAACGTTTGAACATGAGTTTACATTTGAATGTGGTACTCAAGAACCTCAAGATCTTCCTTCTTGGCTGCAACATCCATGTCTCAGCATTCTGGTCTTTTCCTAGTTCAAGTGGACATTCGAACGTGNCCCAGAGAGAAGATCAACCACTCTGCAGCCTGTCTATGGAGAATGTTCGAACATGGTCTGACGTTCAAAAGTTTTTCTGTTTTTGTTTTATGGGCGTTCGAATGTTGTCTAGCATTCAAACGTTTCATCTATCTTTGCTTTATGGGTGTTCGAATGCCAGATGGGGTCTGACCCTCTCACTCAATTGGCCAATGGCCTTTTGTGGAAACCTANCTGGCTGGGTTACGCCTAGCAGGTAGTTTAACTTTTTGAGGCATGTTTTAGTTTTGAATTTATGAGGGTTTGGAAGTCTTGAGTTTTTTTTTGTGAAAATGGGGATTTTGGATGTGGGAATGGTCTTAGGAGGGTCAATTTTAGGTAGAAATGGCGAATGGGGGGTGTTTTGAGGTCTGGGTAATGAAAATGGGCTCTAGGGTTTGGGGGTTTTTGAAGGGTTTTGGGGATTTTGGAATGGGGAAGATGATCCAGGCTTTTATAGCCTAAGAAGGGACATTTAAACGTCAATGACATTCAAACATATATAGAATTATTTTTAAAGGATCATTTGAACGTGAGTGTCATTCGAATGTTGTGAGCTCCCAGTACTTTTGAGTTTTGTCAGAGACCAAAGTACTATAAGCTCTTATTCAAACATTCTATTGGCGTTCGAACGTTAAGTTTTTGTTCGAATAGTCTATTGGCCTTCGAATGTGCTGAGCTCCCAGTACTTTTTGTTTCTATCAGATGCTGAGTACTGTAAGCAGCTGACGTTCGAATGTCACTTGATGTTTGAACGTTGAATCAAAAATAAAAAAATAATTTCTGCATTACACTATACACAATCAAAGAGGTTTATACACAAGTTTGAACCAAAAATTTCATGGCGTCTTAGGACAAATTCCTACCCACGCTTTAGGTTGGCATTTTTGGATGTTCCTTTCTCGACCCATGTTTTCATTTCAGTCAAAAGAGTTTGTACAAAACAAAAGGACTTTTACATTTGACCCTTGGCTTTCATCCCAACAAAAGTACAATTTCCTACAGAAGATAATCTAATCTGAGTCTCCCTCCGTGTCCGTGTAGTTCACACAACTAGTGACTCTCCCAATTTCCTCTCTCACAAACTGGTTAAGCAAAGTACCAGAATAGCATGGCGTCTCAAGTTAATCCTTACTCAACCCATTCACTATCCAGTCTAATCGATCGAGTGCACGACTAAAAATTGGTTCAGAACACTGATTATATCTAAAGTGGCTAGCCCCTATTATTACGCATGTTATGACAATTAATGAGCTCAAATGAGGATGACGAGACAGGCACGTGACAAAGACATCAGCTGCTCAATCANAGGGATACTCTCTCTCTTCTTCTATTTTTCTCTCCTCCTCCCGATCGAGCTCATCTTGTACTTCGTCCACTCCTTGGGTAGGGGGCATCTCTTGTCTTGCCGCCGAGCCACCATTATGACCTTGGCTCCTCTTAAAGGACACCTTGTTCAGTGGCCCCANTAAATGAGGATGACGAGACAGGCACGTGACAAAGACATCAGCTGCTCAATCAAACAAACCTAGCCGAACTGACCAATGTGTTCGACAAGGCAAAGAAAAAGCTCAGCTGGCACCAAATCGAGTTGATGAANGAAGATGGAACAAGGCCTGACGGAGGGAGAACCAAGCCAAAAGAGGATCACAACACACCAGTGGGGGTTATAGACGTGATCCATGCTGTGACAAACCCGCAAATGACCACAAACAATGCTGCTAGGGCTTACATTCAGAAAGTAGCAAAGGAAAGAGAAGTGTTCGAATTGCGGTTGATCTCTGAGGTAAGGACCAAAAGAATAAAGCTTGAGGACTCAACTGAGATGATCTATTTCTCTAAGCATTGATGGTAAAAATATTACTGTTTGATGGGTTTTCCACTTCTACTGTTCCATGTTCAAACACCTTTTTGACAATGTATAGCCCAATCCATCTTGATTTCAACTTACTAGGAAAGAGGTGGAGTCTTGAATTAAACAACAGGACTTTTTGAGAAGGTTCAAAAGACTTCCACACNTCCTTTGATCGAAATACTTCGATCTTGGGCAGTTTGTTCGTTTTGCAGGTAGCAAAGACTAGGAGATCAAGTTCAGAACTCACTCTTATTAGAAACGTTCATTCCTTATTCTTGAAGGAGATATCTTCTATTTTTACCTCTTACATTTTTGGCGCCGTTTGTGGGAAGTTTTATCATCATTCGAACAAAAAGCTACAATGTCAAGACTCAGGAGCGCNTTATGCCAATAGATCACTTTAGTTGCGTCAATCAAAGCAAGGTTAATGAGATTGTTGAAAAAAATTGAAAGTGAAAGAGCTTACTTTGAATAAATGTTGATATCCTCTCAAAAGCATCGTAAAACTCAAAACTTACCATGGTATTCTTTGTCATCTCCACTGGTTATGTCGAGTGTTTCAAGGAATGTTAGTTATATACCGATTCCATTTTCGAGTCTGATCATCTTGTACCTTAAAAATAACAAATACTAATGTGCATTTGACAATTTAAGCATAGAGATAATACCAGTTTTCCAAGAAATGTGGTTTTAAGTCTCGGTTGCTAAGTTGAAGTGTCAACCCGATCATATGCTAGTTATTTTAACAAGCAGCCTTATAATCCACATCCATTTCATCATTTATTAGCAAGAATTACTAAAGTGCTAATTCTACATATGCATTTAACTACATAAAAGTGANACGAGCAAGGGAAAATCGGCATGAAAATCCCGAAAGGAAGCCTGACAGATTCAAAAGCATCGATGAAAACAAGTACCAACAGAAAAAGCCTTGAATCTAGGAGGAGGATGCATGGAAGCAGTACATCATTGAGGAACTCAACAACCGTTTGAAAAGACCAGAACAGAGGTCGATAAAGGACCTAGCCAAAAGAGCAACAGGAAAGTATGGAGACGGTTCAGAGTCATCACCTTTCACTACATGGATCGAGAAAGGGCGAATCCCGAGCAAGTTCACCATTCCAATTTTTAAACTTTATGATGGAAAGACTGACCCCACCTCACACATCAGACATTACAAACAGTTGATGACCATTCACCGAAAGAACGAACCCTTGCTCTATACTATCTTCCCTAGTAGCCTTGGGGAGTTAGCCATGAAATGGTTCGACAGCTTGCTAAAGTTTTCAATTGATGGCTGGTCGCAGCTAGCCTAGCAGTTCACAGCTCGGTTCATTACTAGCAGTAAGCAGCCGAAGGATGTTGGGGCTTTATTGACGCTGAAGAAAAAGAACAATGAAACCTTGTGAGAGTACGCTTATCGCTATTGGGAAACAATGAATGAGGTTGAAGGATGCAATCCAAAAATTACAGTCACGTTTTTCAAAATTGGATTGCCGAAGGAGAACCCTCTATACCAGTCACTCACCAGGAGGCCAGCTACAGACCTAGAAGAGCTGATGGCGAGGATTGAGAAGTATGCCAAAGTCGATGATGATTTGTCCAAAGAGGTGGTTAAGAAAAATCAAAGCAGGAGACAGTTCGATCATGATAAGTAGACCGAGCCGAACAGAGAGAGTGGAAGGAAAAATGAGAAGGAAGGCTATCCCCAGAAGTCACCTTTTCTTAGGGTAAATGCACTTTTCAAGGAGCCGATATACAAGATTTTGAATCAAATCAAAGTAAAGCCGAATTTCAAGTGGCCGAACAAGTTGACGGGAGATCCTTCCAAAAGAATCCAAACTTCAAATGCTTGTATTATAGAGATGTGGGTCACATGATGGAGAACTACCAATCTTTGAAGCAACATTTGGAAGAACTGGTCTAGGCTGGGCATCTCTCTGAGTTTATCAAAGATGGAACAAGGCCTGACGGAGGGAGAACCAAGCCAAAAGAGGATCACAACACACCAGTGGGGGTTATAGATGTGATCCATGCTGTGACAAACCCGCAAATGACCACAAACAATGCTGCTAGGGCTTACATTCAGAAAGTAGCAAAGGAAAGAGAAGTGTTCGAATTGCGGTTGATCTCTGAGGTAAGGACCAAAAGAATAAAGCTTGAGGACTCAACTGAGATGATCTATTTATCTAAGCATTGATGGTAAAAATATTACTGTTTGATGGGTTTCCCACTTCTACTGTTCCATGTTCAAACACCTTTTTGACAATGTATAGCCCAATCCATCTTGATTTCAACTTACTAGGAAAGAGGTGGAGTCTTGAATTAAACAACAGGACTTTTTGAGAAGGTTCAAAAGACTTCCACACTATGTTTTTGTCATGAAAAATTTTCATCCTAGATTTCACAATCTTAGCATTCTCATATGCTTTATTCCTTAATTCCTCAAATTCGTTAATCTGAAGTTTCCTTGATAGTCTGGCCTTGACTAGGTCAAAGTTCATTGCCTTATTAGCCTAGTATGCCCTATGTTCCAGTTCCATAGGTAGGTGACAAGGCTTACCATAAATTAATCAATAAGAAGACACGCCCAAAAAAATTTTAAAAGTAGTGCAATGTGCCCAATGTGCATCAGTTAGTCTTAATGACCAATCTTTACGGTGTGGATTTACTATTTTTTCTAAAATTAGTTTGATCTCCCAATTAGGTAATTCAGCCTGTCCACTAGTTTGTGGATGATAAGGGGTTACNCAAATGAGGATGACGAGACAGGCACGTGACAAAGACATCAGCTGCTCAATCAAACAAACCTAGCCGAACTGATCAATGTGTTCGACAAGGCAAAGAAAAAGCTCAGCTGGCACCAAATCGAGTTGATGAANTATTCCTTAATTCCTCAAATTCGTTAATCTGAAGTTTCCTTGATAGTCTGGCCTTGACTAGGTCAAAGTTCATTGCCTTATTAGCCTAGTATGCCCTATGTTCCAGTTCCATAGGTAGGTGACAAGGCTTACCATAAATTAATCAATAAGAAGACACGCCCAAAAAAATTTTAAAAGTAGTGCAATGTGCCCAATGTGCATCAGTTAGTCTTAATGACCAATCTTTACGGTGTGGATTTACTATTTTTTCTANACTCATCAATATGTTCGGCAAATGTCGAAAGTGTTCGGCTTTCATTATGTCCGAGCTGTTCAAAACGATAAATAGAAAGATAAAAATTCGACTATAACTTAGGCATTCGGATAAACAAATCAACAAAATGAAAGATATCAGGAGGAATTTTTAGAGAAATATCAGCAACTTCCCAAACTGAATCACTAAATGGAAGGAAGGTGTGCTACCTTGAATCCAAATTCACAAAAATTCTAATGAGATAATGATCTATAAAAGGCAGAAGAAACCTAGGTGAAAGGTACGCTGAACTCTCCTNGCAAGGTCGATTGCAAAAATGAGCACCTCCATCACTTATGATGGACTTCAAAATTCCAAACCGGGACAAAATATTTTCTTTTAAAAATTTGATCACTATTTGGTGATCATTATTCTGGCATGAAATTTCCTCAACCCATTTGGATACATAGTCTACGGCCACTAAAATGTATAGATAACCAAAGGAGGGGAAAAATGGTCGCATAAAATCTATGCCCCAACAATTAAAATTTTCAATCACCAGAATGGGGTTTAAAGGAATCATGTTTCTTTTGGAAATTCTTCCCAACCTTTGGCATCTATCGCAAGTTAAACAAAAGGCATGGACATCTTTGAAAAATGTGGGCTAATAAAATCCACACTACAAGATTTTTGCAGCGGTTTTTCTTGATGAAAAATGGTCATCACATNTGCATGGACATCTTTGAAAAGTGTGGGCTAATAAAATCCACACTACAAGATTTTTGCAGCGGTTTTTCTTGATGAAAAATGGTCATCACATGCTTCAGAATGACAAAATATTATTACCTGTCTGCTTTCTTGAGCAGGGATGCAATGTCTTATGATTTGATCCTTATAGTCAATGTTATCAGAGCCAAACCAGACATCAAACCGACAGAGAGACCGGGTCAATTGTTCAATGGTTCAACCGTTGGGTCAACTAGTCGAAGCGACAGTAAAATAAAAAAATAAAAAAAATTATAAAACATAAGTAATTTACCTTAAACAATTATAAAATATTTTCACTCTAATTTATTCACTCCATTTTCCATCAAACATTCATTGGAATAAGGAAATATAAACTACCTAAGTGGGAGTCTAAGCCATTCCATTTGGAGGGTTGCTTCCCCAACCAAAATATGAACTATCTCCCTTGATACAAGCAAATATAAACCTAAGTCTAAGACTAACTATATGAGTGGGAGTCTAAGCCTCCATCTAAGCTCTCCTTTGAAGCTCCAACAAGAGGAGTATTTATAGGCAAGGAAAAGGGGGCAAGGTAGTGTGGAGGAATAGTGCAAGGCCTTCAAAGTCCCAATGTCCGGATATAAGATCAATCACTCTGCATCGTGTCTGTGGACAGCATTCGAACATGTTCTGACGTTCGAACGTTTTTTTTGTTTTTACTTTATGGGCGTTCGAACGTTTCTTCTATCTTTGCTTTATGGGCGTTCAAACGCTAGATGGGGTCTGACCCTCTCACTCAATTGGCCTTTGGTCTTCTGTGGAAACCTATTTCCACACTCTATGCAGAACTTGGCACTTTACACCCATCATCTTGGTCCTCAATCAATTCAAGTTGATGTTCGAACGTGAGTTGGCATTCAAATGTGGTACTCAAGTACCTCAGGGTCTTCCTTCTTGGCTGCAATACACCATGTCTCAGCAGTCTGGTCTTCTCATAGTTCAAGTGGACGTTCGAACGTGAATTGGTGTTTGAACGTTCTTGCTTTGTTCCATGCTTCTCCAATTTTGTTCCGTAATGTGTTGGTGTTACATTCAAGTGTGATATTTGTTGTTCTTGAGCTCTTGTTCACTTTAGGACCTAAAATGTCATCACTTAAACTCCATCAAAGTACAATTAGTCGTAAAAAAACATAGTAATATGTTAAATTTAAGAACTAATCATGCATCAATGGAAAAGAAGGGTAAGAGGAAGAGGGGAGAGTCAGATGATGATGAGGGAAAGGATGTACCTACTGTGCTCAAGAAGACTTCATCTTCAAATCCTTGGGCCATAAGTCTTCTGGTATGGCTTCTCTTTCCCTCTAAACATTTGAAGGAGATAGAGGGTATTGTAGGAAAAATGGGTACTCAGGCTAAGGTTACCATTTCTAAGGAGAAGGATTTGGCTGCAGGTCAAAGTGTTGGTGAGATAGTGGTTATTTTTTATTCCGAGGAGGACGAAGGTGAGGCTGAGAATTTGGGGGATGCTACTATTTCTGATTTAGAGTGATGAGTTTAAGGATCTACCTACTTTTCTTTTTCAATCTTCTTTTTAGTTGTTTAGTAATACATGGGTTCTAGTAAAACCTTAGGGATTTTATTTTGGGTAGTAGTAGCCAATAGAAGAGTCAATAGGTAGAGGCTACCACACTTTTGTTCTTTTGTACCCAAAATCACACAACAATACATATATGTATATATATATATATATATATATATATATCTGCTGAATTAAATTATTAACATCGTAATAGTTTTGGTGGCATCAGAGCCATTTGACAGTCTTTGGTTAGATATATTTTGAATTAAATTTATTTATCCCGACTATTTGATAAATCTCTTGCATTTATCTAGTCAATTTCTTGTGAGTCTTCCTAGTATCTTTTTGGCACCCAACCCAAAAAGACCACCCTTTAACATAGTTTTGTAACACTGTCTGAAAGTAAGTCCTAGGGAAAGGCAGAGAGATGAAAATGAGAGCATAGAGACAGGGTACGTGTCAGGGGGAAGGGTATGTTCAAAATAGGAGGACAAAACCATAAGATAATTGATTAGTTAAATATAAAGAGATTTAAAAAATGAGTAGGTTATTCAAATCTAATTCATCAGCTACCTCCAGAACTTCAATTCCTTCTATACCTTCAGTAGTAAATGAAGAATAACATGAATTACATGAGTCAAAAATAGACTGAAAAAACTAGAATATACCTAAGGTATTAACAAAAGAGATATACAGAACAAGATGGCTACCAACAACATTCAAGTTAGAATTACTAGTAAAAACCATTGAACAAGTTTATGCCCTTACAAAAGAGCATGAAACATGCCAAATGCTTAGTAAAAATCAATCAAAAAACATAGGTCAAAAGGATATAATTTTATCCACATTGACTTAGTTCAAGTTGTAGTAAAATCATTATCAACTTAAGGAATTAACTCCTCAATCTTGTTATGCCTAAGAGATGCTAGGTTTAAAAACTATGGCACAAGTATCTTAGGAATAATGGAGTCAAGCTTGCACAATGGCCTAATATACTTTAATTATTTTCCAGACTTCACTTTAAGTCTAAGTAACATTAATTTGTCAACGGCCTTAACCCTGATCATAAAAACTTTAGGAGAATACACAAACATGTCAGAAGGTAGCCAATCCATAGTACTAATTTATCAAATCTATTACAAATGAACTTTAATAAATGTTCATGCATTAAGTAAAAGTCCTAAGGACAAAAATTTATTAATTCAAAGCAGTACAAGTGAAGCAAATATTCAAGTTCCCTTGCAACTTCAAAGGAAATATATAAATCTTCCAAATTGTTGGATGCTTGAAAATGAAAGTTACCACCAAAATCATCAAAATACTATAGTCAACTTAGATTGTATCCAACAAAATCTTGATGGATGAGTAAGAATCTCCTTTGATGGTAAAAGGTCAAGTAAACCACTTCAAATTAATGAAGGAAGAAAATATGAGTCTGCATATTCTAGTGTGTCTAAAAGAGATGAAGACTTAGCAAAAGAGTTATATAAAAGGTTAAAATTAAAAGGTATTGATCCCTGTAAAACCCAAAAAAGAAACTGAATTTTTATGAAAAATGGCAAAATGGTAATTAGTTGTTACGATATGGGTTGAAAGCCTAAATTTTTCTAGAATTCAGATGACGAAATGGACCTCACCATTTTATTCGNCTCTTCTTTCTAATTCTGCATTTTATATGACATAGAAAGTAGGGCAGGACCAAGGTGATGTACTTTTTCTGATAATTGAGTAATTTTGAAATTTCTTTCTTGCAGATTTCCATTACTTCATGACTCATCTGAATTGGTCTTGACTTTGTAGGTATATTTTGTTCACTAAAACCTTTGATATATGGTAATTTTACTATATGTTTCTTTCTGTGCCAAAAAGCATTAGGAAGGTTAGAACATACCTCATTTTCTAACCTTTCCTTAAATCTTTCAATCTTTTGAATTAAGATTGAATTGGTTAACTATTCTTGAATTCGTTTGTAATTGATTTCATCTTTAAGAAACTTCACTTGATTCCTTTTCTACGTTACTAAATTAAGGGACTTTGAGATTGAAAATTCTTTAAGTCTTCTTAAATCTTTTAGTTGAGGTTTGGCTAAGAATTTGAAAGTTACTGATTGACCAAAATGCTTAGTATATATGCATTCTATATCCGTTGTAAATGGATATAAGAGATATATGAATGGTATCCCAAGGATAACTTTATCTGTCATATTTTGTACTAAGACAAACCATATTTTGAAGCATACATTGTCTTGACAAATATGCGTTTTTGGTAACATGTGTTTTATACTCATTTTACTACCATTTGTTGAACTAAGTCTTTCAATTGTCTTATAATAATATGTGGTTGGTTTAAGCCCTTCCTGTACGCAATTCAAATCTCCACCAATATCTATAAGGGCTATGACTTCTATTTCAAAATCACTACCAATTATTATTTTAACTTTGGAATGCCATTTTTGGAGATTTAACCTGTTAATTTGATTAACCGATTATCATCATTGCTTGTTTGCAAACATCCANTGCGAAATCTAGTTACCCAGTCAATTTTCTTTGAATTTCGATATTGTCAGATTTTTTGCATTTTACGATACAATCGGACGTCACGTGACCAAAATAGACACGATCGGGTTTTATTTGTGAAATACGAAAAATAATTTAAATTTAGTTCACATAAAATATGTTGAACATAACACGGGACAAAATTTAATTGATTTGAAACGAAATCGAATTAGGAAAAGACGGGACGTGTGGCGCAATGTGGGCCAAGTATTTGAACAGTATAAAAGGGGAAGAAAAATCAGATTTCTTCCCCATTTGAGCTGGGTTTTTCTGAAAAAGAGAGAAAGAAGAGAGGAAAGAGAAAAACAAAAGTTCTTCAAACTTCTCTNCTTCTAAGAAGAAGGATTTGGCTGCAGGTCAAAGTGTTGGTGAGATAGTGGTTATTTTTTATTCCGAGGAGGACGAAGGTGAGGCTAAGAATTTGGGGGATGCTACTATTTCTGATTTAGAGTGATGAGTTTAAGGATCTACCTACTTTTCTTTTTCAATCTTCTTTTTAGTTGTTTAGTAATACATGGGTTCTAGTAAAACCTTAGGGATTTTATTTTGGGTAGTAGTAGCCAATAGAAGAGTCAATAGGTAGAGGCTACCACACTTTTGTTCTTTTGTACCCAAAATCACACAACAATACATATATGTATATATATATATATATATATATATATATCTGCTGAATTAAATTATTAACATCGTAATAGTTTTGGTGGCATCAGAGCCATTTGACAGTCTTTGGTTAGATATATTTTGAATTAAATTTATTTATCCCGACTATTTGATAAATCTCTTGCATTTATCTAGTCAATTTCTTGTGAGTCTTCCTAGTATCTTTTTGGCACCCAACCCAAAAAGACCACCCTTTAACATAGTTTTGTAACACTGTCTGAAAGTAAGTCCTAGGGAAAGGCAGAGAGATGAAAATGAGAGCATAGAGACAGGGTACGTGTCAGGGGGAAGGGTATGTTCAAAATAGGAGGACAAAACCATAAGATAATTGATTAGTTAAATATAAAGAGATTTAAAAAATGAGTAGGTTATTCAAATCTAATTCATCAGCTACCTCCAGAACTTCAATTCCTTCTATACCTTCAGTAGTAAATGAAGAATAACATGAATTTCATGAGTCAAAAATAGACTGAAAAAACTAGAATATACCTAAGGTATTAACAAAAGAGATATACAGAACAAGATGGCTNACTCTTCTTTCTAATTCTGCATTTTATATGACATAGAAAGTAGGGCAGGACTAAGGTGATGTACTTTTCTGATAATTGAGTAATTTTGAAATTTCTTTCTTGTAGATTTCCATTACTTCATGACTCATCTGAATTGGTCTTGACTTTGTAGGTATATTTTGTTCACTGAAACCTTTGATATATGGTAATTTTACTATATATTTCTTTCTGTGCCAAAAAGCATTAGGAAGGTTAGAACATACCTCATTTTCTAACCTTTCCTTAAATCTTTCAATCTTTTGAATTAAGATTGAATTGGTTAACTATTCTTGAATTCGTTTGTAATTGATTTCATCTTTAAGAAACTTCACTTGATTCCTTTTCTGCGTTACTAAATTAAGGGACTTTGAGATTGAAAATTCTTTAAGTCTTCTTAAATCTTTTACTTGAGGTTTGGCTAAGAATTTGAAAGTTACTGATTGACCAAAATGCTTAGTATATATGCATTCTATATCCGTTGTAAATGGATATAAGAGATATATGAATGGTATCCCAAGGATAACTTTATCTGTCATATTTTGTACTAAGACAAACCATATTTTGAAGCATACATTGTCTTGACAAATATGCGTTTTTGGTAACATGTGTTTTATACTCATTTTACTACCATTTGTTGAACTAAGTCTTTCAATTGTCTTATAATAATATGTGGTTGGTTTAAGCCCTTCCTGTACGCAATTCAAATCTCCACCAATATCTATAAGGGCTATGACTTCTATTTCAAAATCACTACCAATTATTATTTTAACTTTGGAATGCCATTTTTGGAGATTTAACCTGTTAATTTGATTAACCGATTATCATCATTGCTTGTTTGCAAACATCCATCTTCAGATGGTAGTTTCGTTACACCCAAGGGTCCCACATTAGAGGTGGAGGTTATGGGCATCCGCTAGGAACATGCTCAAGTTGAACTATGTGAGCTATCTGAATTAATTTCAAATTGACTAGAAGTTGGGCTTCTTGATTTTCTTAATTTGTTACTTGTTTGGAGAAGATTCAGGGCTTCTTTTAGCTTTTTATCATAGAGCTTTAATTCTTTGATTTCTCAATTAGTTAATGTGACACCCCAAAAATCGGGGGTTCTTAATTTAACAAAATTTGGGCAGAGTCTCATTTGTACGGGAAGCTTTACCCAAAACACAACATGTGCATCATACAATCACATGACCCATCCGAGGTCCAATACACAACATTGATCACACCGGGTCCATTTATAAGTAAACATTGACCACACTGGGTCATTTATCCACACTCATTTAATAGCATGCAAGATTTCATTAAAATAGTCCAAAAACTAACTTAGCGAATGTTTTACAAAAACATAGTTTTTTTCACAATAAAACTCTATATATACAAGTTCCATTGCAAGTAATTCCATACAATTACATGTCCAAAAACATAATTTTACAATAGTTTTACAAAAACTCAATTCAAAAGCCACAACCCGACTTTTCTTCATCTTTGAAATCCCGAATGAGAGTCATCCACCAGGGGTATATCTCGCACCTGAAATGTGTTCCCGTATAGGGTAAGCTATGCCCAATAGAGTATTTCCTACAGAGGCTACTCCCCAACCTAAGTGCATATGCAATGTTCACATGCAACATTTAACAACCACAATCCATTCCATACAAGAACATATAATTCTAGATGGAAATTCTACCATGTCATGTCATGATATGAGATGATACTCACTCATGCGTTTTAGCCCGAGTCCTCAACTGNTTGGCTAAGAATTTGAAAGTTACTGATTGACCAAAATGCTTAGTATATATGCATTCTATATCCGTTGTAAATGGATATAAGAGATATATGAATGGTATCCCAAGGATAACTTTATCTGTCATATTTTGTACTAAGACAAACCATATTTTGAAGCATACATTGTCTTGACAAATATGCGTTTTTGGTAACATGTGTTTTATACTCATTTTACTACCATTTGTTGAACTAAGTCTTTCAATTGTCTTATAATAATATGTGGTTGGTTTAAGCCCTTCCTGTACGCAATTCAAATCTCCACCAATATCTATAAGGGCTATGACTTCTATTTCAAAATCACTACCAATTATTATTTTAACTTTGGAATGCCATTTTTGGAGATTTAACCTGTTAATTTGATTAACCGATTATCATCATTGCTTGTTTGCAAACATCCATCTTCAGATGGTAGTTTCGTTACACCCAAGGGTCCCACATTAGAGGTGGAGGTTATGGGCATCCGCTAGGAACATGCTCAAGTTGAACTATGTGAGCTATCTGAATTAATTTCAAATTGACTAGAAGTTGGGCTTCTTGATTTTCTTAATTTGTTACTTGTTTGGAGAAGATTCAGGGCTTCTTTTAGCTTTTTATCATAGAGCTTTAATTCTTTGATTTCTCAATTAGTTAATGTGACACCCCAAAAATCGGGGGTTCTTAATTTAACAAAATTTGGGCAGAGTCTCATTTGTACGGGAAGCTTTACCCAAAACACAACATGTGCATCATACAATCACATGACCCATCCGAGGTCCAATACACAACATTGATCACACCGGGTCCATTTATAAGTAAACATTGACCACACTGGGTCATTTATCCACACTCATTTAATAGCATGCAAGATTTCATTAAAATAGTCCAAAAACTAACTTAGCGAATGTTTTACAAAAACATAGTTTTTTTCACAATAAAACTCTATATATACAAGTTCCATTGCAAGTAATTTCATACAATTACATGTCCAAAAACATAATTTTACAATAGTTTTACAAAAACTCAATTCAAAAGCCACAACCCGACTTTTCTTCATCTTTGAAATCCCGAATGAGAGTCATCCACCAGGGGTATATCTCGCACCTGAAATGTGTTCCCGTATAGGGTAAGCTATGCCCAATAGAGTATTTCCTACAGAGGCTACTCCCCAACCTAAGTGCATATGCAATGTTCACATGCAACATTTAACAACCACAATCCATTCCATACAAGAACATATAATTCTAGATGGAAATTCTACCATGTCATGTCATGATATGAGATGATACTCACTCATGCGTTTTAGCCCGAGTCCTCAACTGACACGGAAGTTATGGACTTCCACTAACAGTTCCGCGTATACCGACACATTTCATGGTTTTTATACCAACGAAGTGCGTATCCAATCACCGGGTCTCTCACCTGAGGGATAGTCTAGCCCTTCTTGCTAACCCCGACCCTAGTTTTTCATGCAATCATGCGACTCAACGGGATCTTCAGTTCACCCTTCCCGAGTCCACTTATCAATCCACCCAGTGTGATGTTTGATCAAACCATGCCCACACACCACACTCATGCATTATGCCCATGAATGCAATGCCAATTTCATGCCCAAAATACAATGAATGCCAAATGAGCAATTTAAGCGATGTCAATTTCATAACAAAAATGCAATGAATGTCAAATGAGCAATTTAAGCCGCATATAAACATATTCCATGACAATATATATATTAAGCATATAATTACCACAAATCATCATGATGCTAATATATTAACACAATGTCATCTTATTCATTCTATTTCCATTTTCTCAAGCATGTTATACATCATTCATGTCATAACAAATTTAATTCTCACATAGACATTTAGCAAAACACCTTCAAGGCAACAATCATGTTATCACACAAAATTGTCCATGTAATAGCATATTCCAAGGAATTACACAAGTAATTTTCTTATACCAAACTTAACTAGGAATTGATCTAAACCTTTACCATTCCCACTTCCACATCATTCACAAGGTACAATATAAACACATAGCATTCTCAATAATATCAATTTCTAAGAATGTTCACATGTGACATTCTCATATCAAATTCAAGCTAGGATTCAATTTAGGCCATTTTCATATCCATTTCCACAACAATAGGCAAGTGACATATGTTGTTCTATACACTTACCCATCTCATAGAACATTCTAGGTAAGAAATAAACCCGAGTAGGAGGAAACCCTACCTCTTGAAACGTAGAGAACGACCTTGGGAAGCCCTAAGAACCCGATTCCCGCTCAAATCTTCACTGTCCTCAAAATCCCGACTTTGGAACTTTGGTGAAATCCCTTCTTTTTGGTAAGGACGCGTAGCCCTCGTCGAGGAGATCGACTTTCGTTCTTGGTCCGAGTGGATTCGACCAAAGTTTGACCCTTGATTGCAAGAGAAAAATTTGAGAAAACCCTTATTTTCTCGCTTTTTCTCCCTCTCTTTTCCAACGTCCAGACCAGCAGAGAAAATGGGTAGAGAAATCAGATTTTTCCACATATTTATACTCCTTATTTACTTGGTTCACAACGCGCCACACAACCCCTTATTTTTGGGTTCATTTTTGTCCCGAAACGATTAAATTTTGCTCCGGTTCAAGTTCAAATATTTTTATTTAAACTTGATTTAAATTATTTTTCAAATTTTAAAATTTTATTAAAAAATTTATTTTTGGGTCATCCGAGACCCGAGCATTTCGTAAAACGCAAAAAATCTAACTATCTCGGAATTCAACGAAATTTGTCTGGATAACTACATTTCGCGAGACAAATCCAACGATGAAGTTCATTTCATCATCCTACCTCTAGAGAAATATGAGTTTTCAACTCACATCGAAGTGANAACACAGAAGTTATGGACTTCCACTAACAGTTCCGCATACACCGACACATTTCATGGTTTTTATACCAACGAAGTGCGTATCCAATCACCGGGTCTCNGACACGGAAGTTATGGACTTCCACTAACAGTTCCGCGTATACCGACACATTTCATGGTTTTTATACCAACGAAGTGCGTATCCAATCACCGGGTCTCTCACCTGAGGGATAGTCTAGCCCTTCTTGCTAACCCCGACCCAAGTTTTTCATGCAATCATGCGACTCAACGGGATCTTCAGTTCACCCTTCCCGAGTCCACTTATCAATCCACCCAGTGTGATGTTTGATCAAACCATGCCCACACACCACACTCATGCATTATGCCCATGAATGCAATGCCAATTTCATGCCCAAAATACAATGAATGCCAAATGAGCAATTTAAGCGATGTCAATTTCATAACAAAAATGCAATGAATGTCAAATGAGCAATTTAAGCCGCATATAAACATATTCCATGACAATATATATATTAAGCATATAATTACCACAAATCATCATGATGCTAATATATTAACACAATGTCATCTTATTCATTCTATTTCCATTTTCTCAAGCATGTTATACATCATTCATGTCATAACAAATTTAATTCTCACATAGAAATTTAGCAAAACACCTTCAAGGCAACAATCATGTTATCACACAAAATTGTCCATGTAATAGCATATTCCAAGGAATTACACAAGTAATTTTCTTATACCAAACTTAACTAGGAATTGATCTAAACCTTTACCATTCCCACTTCCACATCATTCACAAGGTACAATATAAACACATAGCATTCTCAATAATATCAATTTCTAAGAATGTTCACATGTGACATTCCCATATCAAATTCAAGCTAGGATTCAATTTCGGCCATTTTCATATCCATTTCCACAACAATAGGCAAGTGACATATGTTGTTCTATACACTTACCCATCCCATAGAACATTCTAGGTAAGAAATAAACCCGAGTAGGAGGAAACCCTACCTCTTGAAACGTAGAGAACGACCTTGGGAAGCCCTAAGAACCCGATTCCCGCTCAAATCTTCACTGTCCTCAAAATCCCGACTTTGGAACTTTGGTGAAATCCCTTCTTTTTGGTAAGGACGCGTAGCCCTCGTCGAGGAGATCGACTTTCGTTCTTGGTCCGAGTGGATTCGACCAAAGTTTGACCCTTGATTGCAAGAGAAAAATTTGAGAAAACCCTTATTTTCTCGCTTCTTCTCCCTCTCTTTTCCAACGTCCAGACCAGCAGAGAAAATGGGTAGAGAAATCAGATTTGTCCACATATTTATACTCCTTATTTACTTGGTTCACAACGCGCCACACAACCCCTTATTTTTGGGTTCATTTTTGTCCCGAAACGATTAAATTTTGCTCCGGTTCAAGTTCAAATATTTTTATTTAAACTTGATTTAAATTATTTTTCAAATTTTAAAATTTTATTAAAAAATTTATTTTTGGGTCATCCGAGACCCGAGCATTTCGTAAAACGCAAAAAATCTAACTATCTCGGAATTCAACGAAATTTGTCTGGATAACTACATTTCGCGAGACAAATCCAATGATGAAGTTCATTTCATCATCCTACCTCTAGAGAAATATGAGTTTTCAACTCACATCGAAGTGAAAAATTACCGTTTTGCCTTTTTTCATAAAAAGTTCAAATTTTTCTAGATTTTACAGTTAACTTCTACTTGGAGATCTTGTAAAGTTACTTCTTTTTGTTTNCGATGAAGTTCATTTCATCATCCTACCTCTAGAGAAATATGAGTTTTCAACTCATATCGAAGTGAAAAATTACCGTTTTGCCTTTTTTCATAAAAAGTTCAAATTTTCCTAGATTTTACAGTTAACTTCTACTTGGAGATCTTGTAAAGTTACTTCTTTTTGTTTATCTTTACAAAACCGTTCCATGGTTTTATTGAAACTAATTAACTTTTTTTCACCGAAAGTTTGTTTAATGTTTTTTTTGACAAACAAATCCTTGAGTTTTTTCATATATTTTACTTTTAACTCTGGATCTTCAATTTTATAGATAAGGTCAATGAGGATGTTTTCTTTCTCAGTTTGTTTGGTTAAGACTTTAACTGTTTTACCACAATTATCTTTGCATCCTACTTTGACATCAAAATTACTTGAATTTTTGTAGATTGACTGATAGTTTGAAGAACTTTCGGAATCGTTAGAATCATCTGAGCTTTCTTTATTTTGANATTTTGGAGAAGCTACTGGTAAGTTGTGTACATGCTACCAGTAGCTGAGCCCTCTGCCAACAAGCTAACAGTGCAAATTTTTTGGAGAAACTACCAGTAGCACATGTACGTNATTTCTCAGTTTGTTTGGTTAAGACTTTAACTGTTTTACCACAATTATCTTTGCATCGTACTTTGACATCAAAATTACTTGAATTTTTGTAGATTGACTGATAGTTTGAAGAACTTTCGGAATCGTTAGAATCATCTGAGCTTTCTTTATTTTGACTTAAGTTACTTAACTTAAAGATTGCTAGAACTATATCCTTATCTTCTTAGATAAGTTTAATTGTTTNTCAATTTCAACTCATTCAATCTCATACAACATTCACCCAAACTCATATAACATCAAATTATACTCAAAATATANTAACTTAAAGATTGCTAGAACTATATCCTTATCTTCCTTAGATAAGTTTAATTGTTTTAGCTTCTTTTTTATTGGACATTTGGTTCTGATATGTCCCTTTTTCCCACAATTGAAACATTTAATTTCTTGTTTATCTATTTTTTTCTTATAAGTCTTAGGCTTATGAGATTCCTTGTGTTTTTTACTTGATTTTTCANCAACTTAAAGATTGCTAGAACTATATCCTTATCTTCTTAGATAAGTTTAATTGTTTTAGCTTCTTTTTTATTGGACATTTGGTTCTGATATGTCCCTCTTTCCCACAATTGAAACATTTAATTTCTTGTTTGTCTATGTTTTTCTTATAAGTCTTAGGCTTATGAGATTCCTTGTGTTTTTTACTTGATTTTTCATAGTAGTTATTTTTTGGAAAATTCGTTTTACTCTTCTTATGGTAATATTTACTCTTGCGATAAGGTTTGACTGATNGGTTCATTACACAACCCTTTAAATAATATTATATGTCCAAAAACTCATTACACAATTGTTTTACAAAATGTAATCTAAAGCCATAACTCGATTTTCTTCATCAATGAGGGCCCAAGTGAGAGCCATCCACCGACGCTTGTCNCATAGTAGTTATTTTTTGGAAAATTCGTTTTACTCTTCTTATGGTAATATTTACTCTTGCGATAAGGTTTGACTGATTTCTGCATGATGGTGCTGCTGGAGATAGGTCATACTGTTCACAGAAATTACTCTTTTTGGGGGGGGGGGTGTTCACAGAAATTACTCATTTCATATTTAGTTTTCTTTTATCATTATTAATCTGGTTACTAATTTTCATATCAATACACATTCTTAAACCTTCTTTTTGAATGGTACTGATAATATCACCATATGTTACTAATCATATTCAATAATNTTATTAATCTGATTACTAATTTTCATATCAATACACATTCTTAAACCTTCTTTTTGAATGGTACTGATAATATCACCATATGTTACTAATCATATTCAATAATTCCTTTAGGTTTACTTAATGCTTCTCTAATTTTGGTTTGCAAATAGATTAGGTAAGCCATTAATGAATTTTCTTTCCAGAAAGACTTTTCACAGTCTTCTCTGATCATTACTCTTGAGATGAATACATTTTTGTTCCATCTAAAATCACTTAAGGTTGGACACCTTAGATTTCTTAGTTGATCATGGATCCGAGATGATATATTGCTTGGTCTACTAACAAAATGTTTGATTACAGTGTAGATTAGGGTGTTTACTCAATCTAGTTTTGCTCTTCCTATCCTTTCATCAAAGATTGAATTTTTATCTTCATCTAACTCAATAGCATGCTTGATGCTATCTCTTTGTTCTTGACTAAGGTAGTTATCCCACCAGTTTTTTAACATACCTCTGAATCCAGAAGTTATTGGATCAACTATTTCTGATTCAGTACATGGTTGTTAATATAACTGTTGATAACCATAGACATATGATTTACTTTGCTCAATATTTCTTGTTCACTTAATCCATCTATGTTCCACTCATAAAGTTTGTTGAATTGAACTGAAAACTAATTTCTGATGTTTCTTGGTAATACTAGTAGGATTAACTTTTGAAAATGTAAATTTGTTAAGATTTTGATTATCAAATAGTTCTTCTAATTTTATGATTCCGGAATTAGTAGAACCTTCTGGTTTACTAGTTTCTTGGGATTTATTGTCTTTTGAATTTTCATCATTTTGATAGATAGTGTTAATTTGGCGTAAAACTAGTTTGACTTTTGGTTGATCTAGTTTTTGGATAACTTCTTCAATTTTTTGAAGTAACTGAGATACCCAATTTACTTCTATCTTCTCGTAATTGTATTAGAGGTTTCTCTAATTTTTTACTTGTCGATAGTTTCAGATCATCCATCTTGGTTTCAATTTTGTCTAACTTTGTACCAATTGTTTTTAAACATTGGTGGGTAAAGTTGTTTTGCTCAATTATTCTTTTTTCAGGTTCAATACCTGAAGGTAATTTGAATGGTGAGGCTTTTACTTCAGAATCCCTGTGACTAATTACTATGGTTTTTGTTGGAGGATGACTTAAAGACACTATAGAAACATCTTTTTTTTTTCAATTTATGTTTTGTTACTACTTTGCTGATTTGTAATGGTTTTCTAAATAGTCAAAGAAATAGACTTCACATCTTATCTTATTCATAAACTTAGTCCATTTTTTAATTAATTTTTCTTGCTTATGGTTACTGTATTTATTCCTGAATTCTCATCTTCTAGGTTTACTTTTCTTGGACTTGAATTCTTCATGTAATTTATCAACATTAATTATGAACGGTTCATTCGTTCTACTGATTGTCAGTAACTGTATGTTTACCATGTCACTTTCCATGTCACTCATAAAAGGAGAAGGTGAAGAGTTTTCATCATCTTCTTGGAATTTTGAGTGAGTGTTGTAACATAGTTTACTGATTTGTGAAGAGGTATTGTGACGCCCCTAAAACTAGGGGTCCTTTGTCAACCCGTTGATCACCGATCAACCCGCGAAAGTACCTGTGAATACTGTATAACTTGATACCACGTCGTAACATCCCCTTCACGAGGATCATAAACAACACAAAGTTTGGGCAGAGTCTCCCCTGTACCGGGCACTCTTAAATGCATAACCTATATACATTTTAATCACTTGACTACTCCAAGGTCCAATATATGTCAATGTGTCCTTAATATTACTCCATTTACATCATTTGAACAAAATGACTCAAGGCCCGAATGCTTGGTAAAGTTATTTTAAATTTTCAAAACTTTTGGAGGAGCTACTGGTAAGTTGTGTACATGCTACCAGTAGCTGAGCCCTGTGCCAACAAGCTAACAGTGCAAATTTTTTGGAGAAACTACCAGTAGCACATGTACGTGCTACCGATAAATGAGCCCAATTTTCTCCCAATTTAATCATTTTCCAATTTCAACTCATCCAATCTCATACAACATTCACCCAAACTCATATAACATCAAATTATACTCAAAATATAGTCTATAAAAGTTCATTACACAATCCTTTAAATAATATTATATGTCCAAAAACTCATTACACAATTGTTTTACAAAATGTAATCTAAAGCCACAACTCGATTTTCTTCATCAATGAGGGCCCAAGTGAGAGCCATCCACCGACGCTTGTCCCGCACTTGAAATTTTGTCCCCATAAAGGGTGAGTCATGCTCAATAGGGTGTCTCCTAAAGAGGCTACTCCCCAACCTAGATGCATATAAAATGTTCACATGCAATTCAACAATCAAACAAGCATTCATCCAAGAACATACAACTTCAAGAATGAATGTCATAATGTCATGTCATGTTATGAGGTGAGACTCACACATGCAATTCAACCCGAGCCTTCACCGACTCCCATAACACATACAATGTCATGTGTATGAATCCAGACATTCCAAACCCCCATGATTGATGTTACACATCCAATGACCATTTGTAAATCCCGAGTCTTTCTTTGGGTAGGTATTTATGGACTTCCACCAATGGGCACCCAACCGACACAATATTTATGGACTTCCACCAATAGCTCCACATATGCCAACACACTTTATGGACTCAATATCAATGGAGTGTCACTCGAGAGAGCGTCCACGTCCCTCGTGCCGAGGACACGTGTCGTCTCCCTACTAACTCTCAGAAATGTCTCATCAAAAAACATATTCGTTCACTGTATAAGTGAGCAATATGCATACTAGTGTATAAAAACTATACTTGCTTGTCTCTGTGTACATACAAACTAATAATAATCCGTGCTTCAATGCNAGTTCATTACACAATCCTTTAAATAATATTATATGTCCAAAAACTCATTACACAATTGTTTTACAAAATGTAATCTAAAGCCACAACTCGATTTTCTTCATCAATGAGGGCCCAAGTGAGAGCCATCCACCGACGCTTGTCCCGCACTTGAAATTTTGTCCCCATAAAGGGTGAGTCATGCTCAATAGGGTGTCTCCTAAAGAGGCTACTCCCCAACCTAGATGCATATAAAATGTTCACATGCAATTCAACAATCAAACAAGCATTCATCCAAGAACATACAACTTCAAGAATGAATGTCATAATGTCATGTCATGTTATGAGGTGAGACTCACACATGCAATTCAACCCGAGCCTTCACCGACTCCCATAACACATACAATGTCATGTGTATGAATCCAGACATTCCAAACCCCCATGATTGATGTTACACATCCAACGACCATTTGTAAATCCCGAGTCTTTCTTTGGGTAGGTATTTATGGACTTCCACCAATGGGCACCCAACCGACACAATATTTATGGACTTCCACCAATAGCTCCACATATGCCAACACACTTTATGGACTCAATATCAATGGAGTGTCACTCGAGAGAGCGTCCACGTCCCTCGTGCCGAGGACACGTGTCGTCTCCCTACTAACTCTCAGAAATGTCTCATCAAAAAACATATTCGTTCACTGTATAAGTGAGCAATATGCATACTAGTGTATAAAAACTATACTTGCTTGTCTCTGTGTACATACAAACTAATAATAATCCGTGCTTCAATGCACACTGCAGCATAAAATCTGAGTGCTCACAAAATGATCTCACCATGTCAAATAGCATTTTTTTTCTTCCCTTTCTTTATTTACATAATTTGAATTAATTGCTACATAGTTTTTTTTAATAAAAAAAGTGATCAAATTTTCTCAATATATATGACTTTAAAAAAAATATCAATATGTGTATACTATTGTATGTAAATAATGTCTCAAATAAAAATTGTATTGAGTCACGTATTAATCAAAAATTAAATAATTTAACTTATGATAGAAATAAGCGGAAAAACTATGTGGGATAAAATTTAAATTGCTAGCTATCTTATTAGATATACTAGCCTACTTGTGATTAAGATTGAGATAAGTATATATATAACACTAAATATATTTGTAAAAAAGTGAAAAAATCAGAAACTACTAATTCGAGTGACATATTTAGAAATGTGGATTATTCNTGACCATTTGTAAATCCCGAGTCTTTCTTTGGGTAGGTATTTATGGACTTCCACCAATGGGCACTCAACCGACACAACATTTATGGACTTCCACCAATAGCTCCACATATGCCAACACACTTTATGGACTCAATATCAATGGAGTGTCGCTCGAGAAAGCACCCACGTCCCTCGTGCCGAGGACACGTGTCATCTCCCTACTAACTCTCAGAAATGTCTCATCAAAAAACATATTCGTTCACTGTATAAGTGAGCAATATGCATACTAGTGTATAAAAACTATACTTGCTTGTCTCTGTGTACATACAAACTAATAATAATCCGTGCTTCAATGCACACTGCAGCATAAAATCTGAGTGCTCACAAAATGATCTCACCATGTCAAATAGCATTTTTTTTCTTCCCTTTCTTTATTTACATAATTTGAATTAATTGCTACATAGTTTTTTTTTAATAAAAAAAGTGATCAAATTTTCTCAATATATATGACTTTAAAAAAAATATCAATATGTGTATACTATTGTATGTAAATAATGTCTGAAATAAAAATTGTATTGAGTCATGTATTAATCAAAAATTAAATAATTTAACTTATGATAGAAATAAGCGAAAAAACTATGTGGGATAAAATTTAAATTGCTAGCTATCTTATTAGATATACTAGCCTACTTGTGATTAAGATTGAGATAAGTATATATATAACACTAAATATATTTGTAAAAAAGTGAAAAAATCAGAAACTACTAATTCGAGTGACATATTTAGAAATGTGGATTATTCCCCTAGATACTACTCTACACACATTAGTGTCCATTAGATTTCATGGGCATCTAAGTAGTGTGGTGTAACAAAGGCCTAACTATGTGAACAACCAGACATAAACACTATGCTAAAAGTTTACACTAAAAAATTATGTCATTTTCCGTACCCAATTGTTCATTTTGGTGACATATTAGCTGTCGTAGTCAATAATTTGAATATTTTAGCAACGATTGTTGAGTTCGTTGCCAAAGATGTGTAATCTTTTGTGACACTCATACATTGTTTCCGAACAAGATATGGTTTCCTTTTGCTTTCATTGGCTTTGTGTTGGTCCCGTAGATGTGTCATTTATACTTTTATTCATTGAAGGATGGTGCATCTTCTGGTTTTTCTTTAGAAGATAAAACCATCCCCTCTTTGTTAATGCCTTTTGATGTGATGTACTTGTGATACTTTTGTAAATGGGCTACTATGTATATGGCTCTTTTCGCTTAATACAAAACACATTACTTACCTCCACAAAAAAAAAAAAACAGAAGGGTAGATTACACTGCGGCTCCTTTTAGATTGGTTTACTTACAGAGATACTCTCTCAGTTTTTTGAAATTACATTGACATCCCCTGTCAGTCCTGTCTCTTAATAAATATAACAAAAAATGCAGTTTTCCCTAATTACCTATATCACACATATTTTTTATTGATTATCCTCTCATATATTTAAATACTAATAGATGGGCCATTTTCAGGTTTAACCTGTCAAACCCGAAATTGATACGATCAACTCATTTATTTAATTGTGTCGAACTTCCTCTATTTTCTCGTTTGTATATTAAACATGAACAATACGAAATTGATAAGATCAACATGTTTAACTGATATTATAAAAATAAAATATTAATTATTTATTGTTATTTATTAAGTACTAACATAATTATTCTATAAAAAAGATATTTTTACTTAATATTATTGTTATGTTTATTAAGTTAATTTTTAGTTTATAGAAAAAGTATGAGTATTGATTCAATTAAGTGATAATAGAATTTTAGACTTAAATCTTAGCGTTAAATTTTTTTGTTCAAAGTTTATATGGGTCAATATGAATACAAACACACCCGCACGAGTAGCCCATCAGTGTGGAGTTGAACCCAGACAAATTGTAGACTCGTACGTCATGGGTTTAACTCTTGCTGGTGTCTTTCATGCTTCACCAATACCTGTGGTTTGCGGGTGATTATAGGTATTCAGGATTTACTCTCGCAGGGATAAGTCCAAAGTGGCCCTGTATTGGTGAGATTCCATGATATCAAAAAAAAAAAAAAACGAGTATGAGCACGAACACAACACGATACGAAAATAGACATGTTAGACTAATTTTGTTCATGGGTAATATGAGAATTAAAATGTAAAAAGTTGATGATGTAATCACTTTTTTGACCTTACCAATAACGATGCTAACCATAAGAATACTTTGTGAAATGAATAGGTAAACAGTAAAAGGTGCCAGTGTAATTTTAAAAAAGCGAGAGCATGTCTATGTAATTAAATCAATCTATAGGGGTGTCAGTAATAAATTTTGTGGTAGTGTGTGGTCTTTGTATTTGTTTAACACATCATGCAATAAAATAAAAATGCAAGTTGCAATCATATGTGATATAATTAACTGTTCAATTTATCTAGAAAGCGATGTAATTTTTCCCAAAAGGAACTTTATTTGTCACTCTTTTTCGGTTGGATGTCTATTTAGTAGCATTGACTGATGATTAACAATTTCAAACTCTATTTAGTAGCATACTAGCATTGATTAATGATTCACAATTGCACACTATTCCAAACTAACCATATGTATGATGTCACTTTCAAATTATTGCCAGCAACTCAAAAACTCCAACTAATTTGATTTTGTTTTTAGACCTCAATCTAGCTATTCCCAATAATAGCTAAGTGAAGCAAAGTGTTGGCAGTCTTGCTCGATGCTCAAACACAATAGCAAAGTGTTTGCCTTTGCTTGAACATCTCAAATTTCTTGTTTTTAGGACTATGCTAGTTAAAGCAGTTATGCTGTTAATTAGTATATGGGGGTAGCCATTTTATTTGAATAATGTAGAAGGTTATACCTTCCCAATACCAAAAATTTCAATTGAACTTCTAGTTGATCGGTTAGTGTGAGTTTATCCATGTAATTATTCACTTTTCAAAGAGGAACTCATTTTCTAAAAGATTATAGTTTTGATGTTTTGGTGGGTCTTCGAAATCCTTTTTTGTATCCAAACCATCCTTTTCTCTCGTGTAAACAAAGACCAATTTGAATAACACTTAAAAAGAAAAAGTACGAAAACAATCACTCATATGTTAGTCTAACTGCAAACTTTGAAATTGTTACCGCACCAATAATGTGTAGATGGATTGCAATAATTCTTGTCATTACTTTAGCAAATGTGAATTGCACCTCATAATGCTCTAATTCTAAAACATTGGTGCCAATCAACTCACAAGGAATGTGACTTGGGAATGCAAGAACAAGTAAGGACTTCAACATGGAAGTAGCATACTACAAGTTGATGGCCCTTAGTACACTACATTAGCAAATCATGCATGAAAGATTAGACGTATGATTGTCTATGGCTTATCCACCACCATCCATCATCAAATTTATCTGTATTTATATGAATGTCTTAACAAAAATGTTATTCTAGTAACAAGCATTATTTTCAGACAAGCATATTTTAAGTATAATTTAAAGTTAGGGTATGAAATGTGGTTACATCGGGATGATTTATATAGTTGCTTAAAGTAAAGAGAGTGATATACTTTTGTGGAGCACAATAACTTAATTGGTGATTGCTAGTTTTTGCAAATAAGTAATGTCAATTGATTTGAACTTCTACCTACCTTCTTTCCTTTCTTACATCTTTTTCTATTTGAAAGGTGTGTGAAATGGGAAGAGGAAAAGGACCCAACCAAAGAAAACAAAAAATAACTCTCCCATTTTATCAGATTAGGTATTAGTATATTCAAATGTCAATTCACGAATTATAATAAAACGGATTCAGAATCTAATTTAGATTATTAGTTAAAATTATTGATCTATATCTGACTAATCAAACTTGTATTTGGATCAATTCAGATAAAAATCAAATCCGTTGACATCCCTACTCTCTCTCCTCCATAAACATGTAAGCAGATTCTAAATCTCTTCGAGTACCCACTAGTGTGTAGTGTAGCCCTCAATCAAACATGAATCTCTTCATCATAGATTCCAGCTCCCTCATATACCAAACCTTTTCCCTTTGTGCATAATGGGTCATAGCAATATAAGATTCCAAGCACTAGGGGAACTGAGAATGAGAGCATTAAAGACCCTACCACTTTGCCCAAACTGTAGTTAAGCTTGCTGACTATAGAATTTTTTACAAGTGAAAATAGATAATGAAAAATTGACCGGTGGTTTTATGCAATTTACATATAGCTTGGGTCGAGTGCTTACACGTGTCTAGGAAAATAAACAGACCACATAGGTTTACCTAATTTCAGGGTTAACTCCGTGCAATAGCTTGTTGTGGGTTCCAATCTCCAATTAATTATTGCTTTGGTTGGTCTAATGGCACTTTCACAACTAATAATTCTCCATTTGGGTGGTTTTTTTGCGAACCGCAATTATTTGTCATGGTTGGACTCTAGAATTGTTATGGGAAGGCTAATGGAGCTATGTGGTGCATGGAGTTAACATGCAATTGAGTTGGGATACGACACGTGTGGAGGAAATTGAGGCCAGACACGGTCACACATGTTTATGGAAGTATGCAGAAAATAACTTTGAATGAAATAATAAAAATAGATGTGAAAACAAAAGATTCGTGTTGCTAGCCGACACCATGCTACCAACAGTAATGCTAGGCGACCAAAAAAAGGGACCAACTTGAACGGCCAATGTTAAATTTTTGGAAAAATTTTAATTACACCCTTCTAATTTATTATATTTTCAAGAACACTCTTTCTATTTTCTATATCTTCCTTGACACCTCTTGTCATATTAAAAATATTAACTATAATACAATTTTAATAAATTGCCTATAATATATTTGAGAACAAACTTCATTCATATCCCTTCTAAATAAATATATCTTCAATAAGACTCTCTTTATTTTCTAAATTTTTTTACGTATTAAAATTTAGGTCGATTAAAATTCAATTCGAACTAATTAAAATTTATTTTTTATGTATTAAAATTCGAGTTAATTAAAAATTATATTTTTTATGCATTAAGATTTGAGCCTATTAAAAATCAATCAGGTCAAATCAAATTTTAATCAACTTGAATTGAATTTTAATATATAAAAAATATTAAATTTAATATATAAAAAAATACAAATTTTAATTGGCACTTCGGGTAGAGCTCAAATCGACTCAAATTTTAGTACTTAAAAAAAGAATTTTTATAGGCTTGAATTTTAATATGTTAAAAAAATTTAATCAACTTGAATTAAATTTTAATCAGATCAGATTTTAATATGTAAAAAAATAAATTTTAATCAACTCGAATTTTAATGTGTAAAAAAATAAATATTAATCAATATGAATTTTAATTGAATTTCATGTAAAAAAAATTGATTGAGGTTTATATAAGGGTATTTTTGATATTTTAGATGATTTTTTTTTTTGTTAGAAATGATGGTTTAATAACAAAGAGTGTCAATGATGTTTAAATATAAACTAGAAGGGGTATCAATGATATTTTTAATAATAGAGGGGGTGTCCTAAAAGATATAGTAAAGTAGAAGAGGTGTGACTGAAATTTTCTCTAAAATTTTAAAAAAGCTTTTAATTTTGCTTTCTCAATATTTAAAATGAGTTGTAAACTTTTGGTATAAAAATCAAGTGCCAAATTAAAATATTGTTTAGTCAGTCCAACATTACTCTAATTTTAATCATCGCGTGGGATGTGAGAGAAAAGTTCTAGAAAAAAAGATAAGTGCGTGGTAAAAATTAGAAAAACGAACACTGTTGGGAGACCAAGAGACATCTTCTTCTCCCTTAATCTGTATTGATGGATTTTCTTTTGTTCTTCACATCATTGTTTTGGCCTCTAAAGGTCAAGCAGCCACACTAATACATGCTGTTTGTTTATGGGTTGTTGGCAATTTGATAAGTCAATAAAATAGTACAGATGTGCATCTTCGTCGGTGGAAGACAGCACTTTTCTCGGTGGATTATCACCAAATTCCATAAGACCGAATTTTGCATTTGTCTGATTTTTAGGTCTTCAACACTGAATTAAGAAGCTTCTATTGGTGGAACCTTAAAAAAGACAACGTTTTCCTTCAAAATATCCCATGGTGGAACACTTAGTGTATATGGATAGAGATCCACTTCCTGAATTGTTGATATGTAATATACTCTTGAAGAAATTTGATGAGAATGAGATTCTTTTTAATACATTTTCTCTTTATTTTTTTGGTAGCTAAGTAGGATACATTGTATATAACTGAGTCCCTCACTTTATCAACGGTAGACAATCTGCTGAGACAAAAAAAGGGAAAAAAAAAAAATATTGGCAAAGATCTATATCCATAAAAAATATATTGAATAGAATCTCACTGAAAAACAAAAACCGATATGATTGATTTTTTACATGGTCTCACCACTAATATATGCTGCCTAAGTTGTGGTTGATGCAGCAAACATACGCTGTGTGTATTGCTAAACTTGAACTTGGCTGATGCTGTGTATTCAACAACAATCCTATAGCTTGGTACCATCAGGGCTTCTTTGGTTGCGGGATAAAAATGGGGACAATCAAATCCAATTCCCCACACTAGGATAATGGCTATAGGGATGACATTTTACGTATTGATGGTTAATATCATATTTGATTCGAGACTAGATTCAGGATGGATTAATTTTTTCCTATCCAATGCAAATTAAGGGAATCCGTGTTAATGCAAAAGTTAATTAACTAAACAATCAAAATACTATCAAAGTAATTAATCCAATANGTCTGATTTTAATCATCGCGTGGGATGTGAGAGAAAAGTTCTAGAAAAAAGATAAGTGCGTGGTAAAAATTAGAAAAACGAACACTGTTGGGAGACCAAGAGACATCTTCTTCTCCCTTAATCTGTATTGATGGATTTTCTTTTGTTCTTCACATCATTGTTTTGGCCTCTAAAGGTCAAGCAGCCACACTAATACATGCTGTTTGTTTATGGGTTGTTGGCAATTTGATAAGTCAATAAAATAGTACAGATGTGCATCTTCGTCGGTGGAAGACAGCACTTTTCTCGGTGGATTATCACCAAATTCCATAAGACCGAATTTTGCATTTGTCTGATTTTTAGGTCTTCAACACTGAATTAAGAAGCTTCTATTGGTGGAACCTTAAAAAAGACAACGTTTTCCTTCAAAATATCCCATGGTGGAACACTTAGTGTATATGGATAGAGATCCACTTCCTGAATTGTTGATATGTAATATACTCTTGAAGAAATTTGATGAGAATGAGATTCTTTTTAATACATTTTCTCTTTATTTTTTTGGTAGCTAAGTAGGATACATTGTATATAACTGAGTCCCTCACTTTATCAACGGTAGACAATCTGCTGAGACAAAAAAAGGGAAAAAAAAAAAATATTGGCAAAGATCTATATCCATAAAAAATATATTGAATAGAATCTCACTGAAAAACAAAAACCGATATGATTGATTTTTTACATGGTCTCACCACTAATATATGCTGCCTAAGTTGTGGTTGATGCAGCAAACATACGCTGTGTGTATTGCTAAACTTGAACTTGGCTGATGCTGTGTATTCAACAACAATCCTATAGCTTGGTACCATCAGGGCTTCTTTGGTTGCGGGATAAAAATGGGGACAATCAAATCCAATTCCCCACACTAGGATAATGGCTATAGGGATGACATTTTACGTATTGATGGTTAATATCATATTTGATTCGAGACTAGATTCAGGATGGATTAATTTTTTCCTATCCAATGCAAATTAAGGGAATCCGTGTTAATGCAAAAGTTAATTAACTAAACAATCAAAATACTATCAAAGTAATTAATCCAATACAATCACGCGTTTGTCAATGAAAATGATCTGATGGATTGGAGCAAAATAAACATACATATTTTTTCTTTTCTAAAGTAAAACCCAAAATAATTTATTTTTCCTTTTATAGAGGAAAAATAAAGACAAAAGGAAGAAGAAACAAGATGGAATTCGAGTAGAACACCATGACCACTGAATAGAGACTTCCACCAATTGGACTAAAAGACACCTTAATTAGTTTCAACCTCTCTCCTACCAACTTTTTTGATTAAAAATTTCTTGAAGAAAGTGTTATCAAACTGTACAATTAGCATTGAAGTTCACTTCATCAAAATGAGACAGTAATCTAGATGCCCTTCATCTTACATCTAGGACTCGTAAAAAAAATCTTTCCATAACAACATTTTCTGTAGGTAATTGTATCATTGATTGCCAATAGACCCCACTCATTACCACCAACAGACCTCATTCCAACATCAATCAAGCTAATCAACATTTATTGGGTGATTTATAATAAGTTCATCTTGCATGTAAAGTTCTGTCCATGGAACTTTTTTTTTTAGTTTCCAGTACTTTGCTGTTTACCATACGAAAGAAATCCAAATAACCCTTCTTCTTTTTTTTCGTGTATAACTATATATTCAGCCCAGGGGAAATAGCTACTTTGGTGCGATTTAGAAATTCGAATATAAAATTGCAGGGCAGGAGATGTCAATAAATCATGTCATGTTTAAGTCATATAATGTTAAAATTGATTCATATCACATATATTCCTTTTATAACAATGTATATTAGGTTCGTGTTACATCAAGCATTAGTCGTGTATTATTAATATGATATTCCTAAATTAGATGATTGTTGCAGTTTAATTCAGTTATTATCTGATTCAGTTATGCTAAGCTCATATCCGGTAGCTTTTTTTGCCTTGATTTCGTGTTATTTTTGCGATTCTCTCTCTCTCTTGTCTTTGTGTGTGTGTCTCTCTCTCTCTCCTTCTTGATATGTAATATATATTATAATTACCACAAATACATGCGTATGCATTTTCAGGAAAAAGACCATACATTCATACGCATGCCTAGATATATGTGGTTGTATGTGCATGTCAAAGTTAGGATATCCTGATTAGGGTTATGTGCGTGGTGTAGATTTGCCAATTCAACGCTACCAGTGTGGACCATAATTATAGACAGTTTAGTCTCAATATAGTAGGGTTGTCTTAGTGGGTGACGTGGAAAGTTGAAAATCCATTGTATCTGTTGATTGTGGTTATATATAAGAGCCAACTCAGAGTGTTTATCAGGAATACATTATTAGGTTGATGGCCTCTCCAACTGGCTTCATCCCCGTTAGGTTTCTTCTTTCTGCTTCTCTTTTTCTCTTACTGCTTCCCAGTTCTTTAAAAAAGGGTTATGCTTTGAAAAGGATAGAGACTTCAGAAAGCCGTCACCATACTGTTCAAGTCAGTTCTCTACTGCCAGCTTCACTTTGCAACCCCACCACCAAAGGTCATTCACATAGCTTTACTCTCTCTCTCTCTCTCTCTCTCTCTCTCTCTCTCTCTCACTCTCTCTCTTTTTGTGTGTGTATCTCTCTCTCCTTCTTGTTATGTCAGTGTAGCATTACTGCTACCACAAATGCATGCGCATGCATTTTCAGGAAAAAGACAATACATTCATACGCATGCCTACAATTCTAAGTAAGGCTCATTCATGGTTACCTTTCTTAGATATTGCGAGCTTAAGTGGAAAAAGGGCTTGTATGCCCACTTTATCATCTTTTGTTTCTGTCCTAAACTCATCATTGCTTTCAATGTGTTTGGTCGAGTTTGTGTTGTGTCTCTCATATCATACTTGTTTAACCATATCTAATCTAATAACTTACATGAATATAACATAATTTGTATTGTGTTTAATCAAATTTGTATTTGACTAAAGTTTGACTGATCCATTTATTTACCTCCTGAGCCCATTAATACTAAACTCAAATCTACCAATTCTACGCGGATCTTGTGTTTTATTTACCAACTGTTTCTAAAAGTGTCAGACCTAATTGGACATACAAAAGGTTCCACAAGGCTATGACCACCGGAACCGTGAAGTAGTTTTTGTCACCTTCATTGCTTTTTCAGCACAACATGTAGACTAGGCTAATTAGATTGAGTATTTACTGTAAAGAGTAACTAAACTGCCCTGGTATGGCTTGATCCTCCATTGATATGGAAGTAATGGTCTAGGTATTGTAGGATATTAATTGGAGAAATTGCAACCTTAAAATATGCCCCTTGTACGACTCTTTACGGGTCATATCACGCATGAACATCTTATATAGTCCTAATTTAACTACAACCATTGTTGTATCTATGTAGTACAATAAGATGACTGTTTTATCTTGATAATTACATGATGCATGTGGAAAGAAGATGGTATGTACACATAATAAGAGGATGAGACAGGTGTTCTGAGAGGCTCGGATACCTCCAAATTAGATAAAATAAATTAATTGGATTGGATTACTGCATATTTCTGCATCAAATTGTGCCATAATTCTAAAATGGAAGAGGGGAAATAATAAAGAAAGCTCCCAAGAGTCCGAGTCCGATGACTCTCATTCAGAATCTTAATTGCATTCTTTGACCCAATAATGGTTTTGGTGAGGGGTCGTTTTAATATGGAGGTGAAGAAATAATAAAGACTTTCCATATAGATATAATATATATTATGGTAGGTTGATGCCCATGACTCCTGAATCCCACTAACAGCTCATGAGTTAGAGCTTTGCCTATGTTATAGAACCTATACAAGCTTGGGCCATCTAATCCTCTTTCCAAACTTGATACATCGTCGCATATAAAACAATTAGATCTGATTTGTGTTTAAAGATACGGTGTAATATGAACGATTTTGATAGGGATATTAGTGACCATTAGAGAAGTTTATTTGAAATCGTCTATCTTATTTTATATTATAAATCGTTTTCAAACAAAAAAAAGTGGGAAGTAACTTGTGGACCCTAAACAAAAATTGGAGAGAGACAAGGAAACCACTCGGTGAGGGAACAACTCTCCACCATACATGACATGGTGGAGCACCAACTACTTGTTTTCTTTGCCTCTCTCATATGCAATATCTAGAGTGTTGTCCAAAGTCTTTCAAACATTATCGAGTGCATTACAGCTGTGTAGGGCATGAAGCGAACTGTATCACAAAAAGAACGGCAACGAAAAACTAATGGCTTGTCATTATTCATTACAAAGATTTCAAAAATTTTACAAGTTACTGATCAGCTGCCTATTGAAATTGAAGAAATTGAAAATTTGAGAATTTAATGAATTGTAACTTTTAGATTAAAAGTACGTACAGTTATTGAATCAAGTTCTCTATCAATACAGTCTATTTGCTCGATGAATAATCCTATTGAATGAAGATAGTTCTGCATTCCCCCCATGGAGTGAATAATAACAAATTGTACATGGTTATATATGTTTGCATGGCTTCAGCATCTGGGTTCATGAATTCCAACTGACATCAATTAGAAACCTGTCAATTTTTGACACGAGCACAATTATATGATGAGAAATTAGCGGGAATTAGAGTTGATTAATCCTTAACTCAAACTTGAATATGAGACGCCTCATTGTTTGACATGTGGATATATAAGCTCTCTTTTATAGGCATAATCAAATAAATTAGAGGATATATCTTCCCATCCCAATATGGCATTTTGAATTGCTACTATATGAACGTGTTATCATATTTAATTACATGATTATCCATACGTTCATCAGGTTCCAACAAGAAGTCATCACTGAAAGTTGTTCACAGAAATGGACCATGCTCTCAACTGAGTCAAGACAAGGCCAATACTCCAACTCTCACTCAGATCCTTTATCATGACCAGTCTCGAGTCAACTCAATTCACTCCCGACTCGCCTTCAACTCGGGCAAAACCAGTCTCCAGGACTCCCAAGCCACCATCCCAGCACAATCCGGCAGCATGCTGGGCTCCGGCAACTACATCGTCACTGTCGGACTAGGGTCCCCAAAGAGAGACCTCTCCCTCATCTTCGATACCGGCAGCGACCTCACATGGACTCAGTGCCAGCCATGTGTAAAGTAAACTACTCTAGTACATAATTATCTTTGATTAAGAATTACAGTCCTATTCTAATTGTAGTGGGTGAGTCACCCCGTTATGACGTGGAATTATATTCCTTGTATCGACACTATTCAATCAAATTCAATTATCGAAATTATTATAAAATTGTACAAATTTTTTCAGGTACTGCTACAAACAGCGAGAACCCACTTTTGATCCATCGAAGTCCACCACATATTCAAACATCAGCTGTAACTCGGCATCGTGTTCCCAACTCAGTTCCGCCACCGGCAACTCGCCGGGGTGCTCCACCTCCACCTGCATTTACGGCATACAGTACGGAGATTCGTCTTTCTCCGTCGGGTACTTCGGGCAAGAGAAACTCACCTTAACGTCCACCGACGTATTTGATAACTTCCAGTTCGGTTGTGGCCAAAACAACCGCGGACTCTTCGGAGGCACCGCCGGTTTGCTCGGGCTAGGCCGTGACCAACTATCCATTGTCTCACAAACTGCTAAAACGTATGGAAAATACTTCTCATACTGTCTTCCATCGAAGACGAGCTCTACCGGACACTTAACATTCGGGAAAAATGGAGTTCCGAGCACCGTGAAATTCACACCACTGTCAGTAAACTCACAAGGCCCATCATTTTACTTTATCGATATTACAGGAATCAGTGTTGGAGGGCGTCAACTGTCCATCAGTTCGTCGGTGTTCAAGACCGCCGGCACCATTATAGACTCTGGAACAGTCATAACTCGGCTACCTCCAGCGGCTTACAAAGCTTTGAGAACAACTTTCCGGCAACAGATGACAAAGTACCCAATGGCACAACCCGTTTCGATACTCGATACTTGCTATGATTTAAGCAACTACTCCACAGTTACGATACCAAAGATAAGCTTCTTCTTTAGTGGCAATCTGAAGACTGACATCGACTTGTCGGGGACACTTTATGTGGTGAGTGCGTCGCAGATCTGCTTGCCTTTCGCCGGAAACAGTGACGCCGCCGATGTGGGTATTTTCGGGAATGTTCAGCAGAAGACGTTGGACGTGGTTTACGATGTCGCTGGAGGGAAGCTAGGGTTTGGTCCTGGTGGGTGTGATTAAACTGAGCTAATGGAAATGGAAAAACTTTAAAAATAGATCTCAGGGGTAACCGGGCTTGATTAGGGTCAATGGGGTTGTGTATCCATACCATTTACAAAAGCAGGGTATGGAAAATAATGTAAGCTGAAAAAGTTCATTCAGTGGTCATGTATACTAGCAAAAGAAAGTTTGCAAGAATATGCTCAACTTTTATTACTAGCATGCTTTTCTTTCGGATAATTGAGATTGAAGATTTTGACCTTGCTCTCATGTTGGAGGGAAAGACTCTTCAATGATTAATTTTTGGTACCGTGACAAAATTTTTGGATAAAAATAATGAGATAAAGACTTTATTTGCAAGACGTACGAGTCAGTAATTCGACAGACAAGGAGCAATCTTTTAACTTAGATTGGAATAGAAGTTTATGGGCAATGATTATTGAAATAATTTAGAGAGGAGCCTATAAAATTGGAGTATTTTTGTAGTGAACATTGTTATAATAAGATGAGTTTTTCAAATCTTTTTCGTAGTCCATCCTGTATCCCCATGCTCCATCATTGCATATACCCATTAATAAGGATCAAGACAAAATCAATTTACAGGAGAATCCACTGCCTTAATTACCGACCTTGATCGTAGAACATGTAACCTTGATCATAGGCCTTGATTATAGGACATAAGAGATGTTGTAATTATTCTTGTAAATACCATTGTAATATGCACTATAAATATAATGCCACAGATAACTGTCTCTCATATATTTGAGGACAGAGACATACATAGTCTTCTTCATGGTATCATAGCCTCGGTTAAGATAGCAGAATTCTACCCTTAAGCATCCCTTCAACTTTGATTCTTCATCTGCTCTGAAATATGTCAACCACCTCTGATTCTTCATCTGTTTCTGCTGATTCTGTTGCATACCATTACCAGTGACACCAGATGTCACTAACTTGTGTCATTGCGTGTTACATCCAGCAACTATTTGTTGTGGAAAACCCAAATGTTGAATATCCTTGAAAGTTCTGACCTTCAAGGTTTTGTTACAAGAGAGACCAAAGCACCTCCACCTCTTACCAACAACAAGACTCCTAATCCAACTTATCTTCTGTGGAGTGTTGGGAATCGTTTACATATTGTGGAAACATAGGACCAAAAACATATTTTGTTCGTTTTAATCCTAAAAATCATTTGAGGATATTCCACATGTTTTAGAATTTGAATTTTTTTTTTCTTTGATTGCTCGAGCAGGTATAATGTTATTACACAATAGGAATCAAGACCAAGTTTTTACAACACAAAAGCCTTGAACGTTATGTAGGGAGAGAGAGAAATAGAGTAGAAGACTTTAACGTTTGAGTATTTTTCAAAGATGTCATATATTAGATTGTCTTGGGTTTATATAGGCAACCAATAGGTGTCTTTAACAGACACATCTTGTAGGGACACATCTGTTAATATTTAACATACATATATTTTGGGTAAAGGATACCTCCAAAATACATGCCTCTTTGGGCATTCTTTAATTTGGGTCAACCCACTATGGGCGCCCCCGTTCGGGTCCATGACCCAAATAATATCTAACATCTCCAACTCGCACGTGATGGATATGACATTGTCATCTCTCTCAATCCATTATACACATCAACATCAATTCATTCAGGCTAATGAGTTGTGCGACCGCTGAGCACACCTACAATTTGGCAGCTTTACACTAAAGACTCTACAAATTCAGAATAGAGACATCAACCCTAAAAAAATTGAAAATAGTGTTTCAAGTACTCTAGACCCATTTAGATACACCGGTTCAAGCATCTCTAATTCCTCACAATATAAGAGCATGCATCTCTAGTATTACTGCATGATCCTCCTTTTAATTAATTTTTTGCCTACTGAAGGTTTATCTGTTGATGGAACTAATGGTCTAGGTGATGGGGTATACAAATGGAGAAATGGCAAAGTCAAAAATACGCAACCTTATAAACTCTACATAGACTACATGGTTCATAACACTTATGAACATCTTCTAATTTAGCTTCAATTTTTTGTTGTATCGCTTTAGTTCCACAGGATGATTGATTTATTCTGATAATTCCATGATGCACGTAGAATCGGGGATGATATGTATTTGAACCTAGAATATGATGAGGGTTGTCTAAGAGGCCTGGACCTCCTACTTGGAAAGACCACAAAAAAATAAAAAAATTTGCTAATTTCTTCATATGTAATTGTTCTAACACTAAACTTTCAATAGAAAAGTAACGCTACACCTTTCATTTGCAAATGAATAAAATTATCAGGAGAAAATTGGGCAAAATTTTCTTATACGATTATAAGTTGTCTGTTCGATTTCTTGTATGTGATCTTTACTATTAGCCTATGTTTCTTGAAAGATAATAAATTCAATACAAACTCATAGTTATCCAAGTAAAATATTTTCTACGAACACATCCCTGTTAACAACACCGAGTTAGCTTAGATGGCCAATACTCTTGAATAGGCGTGACAATGAGTTTGATCTCGATAAATCTGAGTCCGATTAGTCTGATTCAGGATCTTGCATCCTTTCTGTAATGGTCACAACAAAAATCCAAATGGCAATTGACAAAATAATTGTTTTGATAAGGAATCGTTTTAATATGGAAGTAGAGAAATAATGAAGAAATTGGACTCTCAGTAAATATGGTGAAGAAGTTTGTAATATGAGAGATATATTGAAAATAAGAAAAAGAAAGGAAAATGGAGCACAAGCATTTATGTGGTTCAACATATTTTGCTTAAATCCACGGATCAAATCCCCCAAAGGCTGCATGTATGTATATTTTATGATGGTTATATGTATAGGACTCAATCCTATTTATAGGGTGAATAAAGTTAAATACATTTGTTGGAAATCATATACATATTGAGGAAGTATAAAATTAAATATATACCTTAATTCGCTTTAATCCGTAATTATTGAAGGATATTCTACGTTCTTTGAATCCAAAATTCGTTTTTTTTATTGCTCGAGCAGCATGATGTTGTTATATAAGACAAATCATCACCATATTTTTGCAACATAAAAACCTTTGTTCAAAGTTATGTAAGGAGAGAGAAAGAGGGTAGGGAACTTTTAACATTCGGAATTATCTAATATGACTATTGGGTGATAAAAAATGCTTTCAAGAGTCATGTCCCATTAGTATTCTCTAATTGTGTATGACGGGTTATTTAGATATTTAATTGATATTATGTCATTAAATATATAATGATATAGTTATCTTAGTGTTTTCGAAATTATATGAAGTCAGTATGCAAACAGCAAATCCGTGGGTATTTGAACCAGAGTATCCAAGAAAAAGCAGAAAATTTGATGAAAGAACGGGGAATCCTTTTGAACAACCTGATATAATAGGAAAGCCTTATATCTTGAAATTAATTCATCAAATTGATGATAAAATCTATGGACGTTCCAATGGACATTATGCACTTGTTACACAACAACCCTTAGAGGAAGAGCCAAGCAAGGGAGACAATATCTATATATATAGATATAAATTAGATGTGGAATTCTGAGAAAAGTAAGATTCAACAACATGAAATACATCATCAATCCTTATCTAGTGGGATATTGATAGATTTTACCATATACTACGAAGATAAAAATCATTCATCCTCATCCTCGCTACTTATACCGACCAGATAATAGATTTCTTTGGATCCTATTACTATCTTTGTCATATAAGTAACGTTTGATTTCAAATTGATATAAAATACAACTTTCAATAGGAAACTTAGCAGTACTTTCTTGAAATAATCTAAGTTGTCTGTTTGATTTCTTATCTATGATTCTTTACAAGGGTTTTATCAAACAGATGGCAATCCAAGTAAAATCTGCTTATGCAAACACATCCCTTTGACCGCTATAAGTTAGATCGATGGTTACGACTCGTGAATCTCATGCCTGTGTTTGAGTTTTGTGTTTGTGATAAAACTAGTACATGCATATGCTTCTTAGAATACTTAAAGTGCTTCTTAGAATACTTAAACGTGATCGCTAAATGCTGTTTAGCGGCTTCTATCCCTTTTTTCCTTCGAAAACCAATTGCTCTTATTGTGAGGAATACACTTGATACACGGTTGTAAAAATTGAGGACTAAATAAGACACATGTCACCAGATAAGATAAAGTCAATAAATTAAGGTACAAAAAATATTTCCTTTTGAGATTTATTTATCCACAATAATTTTAAATTTATTTACCAAATTGTCATTGCTTTTACAAAAAAATGTGTTTTAAAAAATACACTTTTCAATGCAAAAGAGTGTTTTGAAAACACGTTTTCAGTGATTTTTTTTTTTTTAAAAGTGTTGCAAAACATACTTTTTTTTTTTATTTATAAAACAACAATAGTTTGATAGATACGTTTCAAACTAAGATATTTTAATAAATAAATTTGAAAACAATGATAATTGATTAATTAATTCCACAATATTGAGGATGAAGTCATGCGTGTGTCATAATACTTTAAGGAAAAGTCATGCTTTTAGCCAGCATAACTCCACTGAAGTCATATGTGCCACTCAAGACGATTTGAAAATAACAATATTATGATTATCAAATTATTTATTAAATTTTATATTCTAAATTATTATTTGTGGTTAAATTAGTAGGGTCTATTAAATTTCATCATACATTAAATATATAAGATTTTGTCATATCATTTAAAATATAATATTCAATAAAAAAATTTAAAAAATATAATTTTATCTTCTTAAAATTAAGTTTAAAGACGCATATAAAGTAAATTTGTCCTAGCAATTTTATCCTTGATGTGACCCCATGCTTATGCACGAAATTTTGTACTTGCCTCATTTCATTTTTATTTATAAATTTTATGAATACAAAAATACCTAATTTAAACAATAATTATTAAAAAAAACTAACCAGAAATAGAGTAAACTGTGTATATAGGAATTTGAAGAAGTAGTGAAACGCCTTTTAATGGAAGTGGGGCTAGTGGTTATCTTTTTTTTTAACATTTCAGATTGTTATTGAATTCCTACCATATGAATGGTTTATCATATATATACTTAGTCATCTATTATTGATCAGGTCCCAAGAAGAAGTCATCACTTAAAGTTGTTCACAGACATGGTCCATGTTCGCAACTAAATCAAGATAAGGCCAATACTCCAACTCTCACTCAGATTCTTTCTGATGATCAATCTCGAGTCAACTCAATTCATGCCCAACTCACCCTCAACTCGGGCAAAATTAATCTCCGACACTCAAAAGCCACTCTCCCATCACAATCCGGCAGCGTACTCGGGTCCCCCAACTACATCGTTACCGTTGGACTGGGGTCCCCAAAGAAAGACTTGTCCCTCATCTTCGACACTGGTAGTGATCTCACCTGGANGCACAATCCGGCAGCGTACTCGGGTCCCTCAACTACATCGTTACCGTTGGACTGAGGTCCCCAAAGAAAGACTTGTCCCTCATCTTCGACACTGGTAGTGATCTCACCTGGACTCAGTGCCAACCATGTGTAGGGTAAATATTCTTTAGAACAGTATTTATTATTTAAGCAGTTTTACAAGTTCGATGATTGGAATTTAAATAAAAGTGTACAAAATCTTCCGGGCACTGCTATAAACAAGAAGAACCCATTTTTGACCCATCAAAGTCCACCACATATTCCAACATCACCTGTAAGTCGGCGCTGTGTTCCCAACTCAGGTCCGCCCCCGGCATCTCACCCGGTTGCTCCACCTCCACCTGCATTTATGCCACACAGTACGGCGATAAGTCATTCTCCATCGGGTACTTCGGACAAGAGAAGCTCACCTTAACGTCCAACGACGTGTTTAATAGCTTCCTATTCGGTTGTGGCCAAAACAACCGCGGCCTTTTCCGCGGTTCCGCCGGCTTGCTTGGTCTTGGTAGGGGAAAACTATCCATTGTATCACAAACTGCTCAAAAGTATGGCAAGTACTTCTCCTACTGTCTTCCATCGTCGTCAAGCTCCACCGGACACTTAACGTTTGGAAAGAATCGAGTTTCGAGCACCGTGAAATTCATACCACTGTCAATAAACTCACAAGGCCCATCATTTTACTTCATTGATATTACAGGAATAAGTGTCGGTGGACGTCAACTATCGATCAGTTCATCAGTGTTCAAGACCGCTGGAACCATTATAGACTCCGGAACAGTCATAACTCGTCTACCTCCGGCGGCTTACAAAGCCTTGAGAACAACTTTTCGGCGACAGATGACACAATACCCAATGGCACAACCCACTTCGGTACTAGATACTTGCTATGACTTGAGCAGTTATTCAACTGTGACGATTCCAACGATAGGCTTCTTCTTCAATGGCAATACATATATTGACATAGATGCGTCGGGGATTCTTGCTGGGTCGAGTGCATCGCAGTTCTGCTTGGCTTTCGCCGGAAACAGTAATGCCTCTGATGTGGGCATTTTCGGGAGTGTTCAGCAGGGGACGTTGGACGTGGTGTACGATGTAGCCGGAGGGAAACTAGGGTTTGGCCTAGGTGGGTGTGCTTAAACTGAGTTTATGGAAAAAACAAAACCTTTAAAATAGCTCCTAAATGTAACAAACAAGGCTTGATATATTTAGGCTTAAAGGGTTCGTCTATCCATTTGCGAAAGCAAGGGATACAAAATAATGTAAGCTGAAAAAGTTCAGAAAATGTAATGTCTACTAGCAAAATAAAGAGTGAAAGAATATGTATAAATTCTTAGCTCATCCTTTATTACTTGCATGCATGGTTTTCATATGAATAACGGAGGTCAATTTTGGATCTTCCTATCATTTTATAAGGAAAGAATAAAAATAGGAGAAATTTGGAGGCTGTTCCATATTTTAGGACTTATTCGGCTTTTTGTCCAATCTCAAAATTGTGTTGGTTTTGGAGACATTTGTGTAACAATTGTCCAAAATATCCCAAACTCATTCTTTCCCTCAAAAGAAACGTAATACAAGTAAGTTTTGTTGAAACTTGACCTGATACATAACTTAAAAACAGTAACATTTAAAATCAAAAACAATAAAATTGAACATAATAACAACATAAAACAGTAACATGAAAATAATGGTAATAAAAATAGTAACATTTAAAACAAAAGACAACAACATTAAACATAAATAGGGACCTAAATAGTAACGTCAGCATAATAGTGATAAAAAAATGATAACATGTAAAATCAATTGTTGTTAATTTGTGAATGTTACATAATTTGAGTGTTACTATGTGATGTTACTAATTGATTCTACTATATGTGTGTTGAACATCATCTGAGTGTTACTAATTGATGTTACCATATGTGTGTTTCGCTATTTTCTTTCTCTCACTTTCATGTCCTCTCTCCAGATCCCAATGGTTTCTCTGTCCATTTGTTAGAAAAGCCATGCAAGCTCATTTTAGCATTTCGTCGAATAATTAAAGCTATTATTAAACCAAAATAAACCTTTAAATTTGAACCAATCTGCAACACGAAATGCCACAAATAAATCCAATAGAAACCAGCAAGAAATTATTCAAACCACCATTCAAAAAATTATTTATTCAGAACGCAACTCGAAAATTTTAAAAAATTTGGATCAAAATGAGTGCTTCAAAATTCTGACCAAAGTTCTCTTATTCCTTGTTGGATACCTTATCTGTATGATCATGATATTGGTATGAGTGGTGTAGCCTTGATCATATTGTTCAGTTGTGTCTCATTGTTCATTAGCTTTATATTTATGCACAAGGATGTAAATTTATGCTTGAAAATTAAATGATTTGATTGGGTGATTGTCTTAACATTCTCGGTATGACTTTTTGATTGATGAAATGGAGAGGGCTAACATTCCGGTGATGTCCTAGGGTTTCAATACGATCCATAAACTACACGTAATGAAGAAGGATAAAAGAGTAATAAAAAAAGAAAAAGTGTACTTAAACGCATAAAAGTTGTTGGCAGAGTATACTTCAAGTCAAATAAGTTTAAGACTTATACTTAAATCCTTAAAAATCTCCCATATTGGATTAGCCTCCAATTTTATGTGAAAATAGTTTCATTGATGAAAAATTTGGTTATACAATACAGGATAGGCCCACAGTCTTATGAGTCATACTATTCTACACAACAAAGAAAAAAGTTCCTTGGCCTCTCCTATCCATCTGGCCGGCCATTGAGCGACAACTTCACAACAAAGAGTGATATGTAAGGCCTTTTTCTATTAAAGCAACAAGCATGTGCTCCAAATACATCATAGACCGCAACCCACCATGTTTGTGTATTTGAACACAATCCTAGTCTAGAAGGGAATAATGTCATGATCAAGAATTTGATAACTACCACCCTCACCATCCGAGAGGCCATGGTACATTTAGGGCGGCTCAACAGTGTTGTTAAAAAAACCTTAGATTTTAGACCTCACTTTTTGAGAAAATTTTACATTTTTAGATATCATAAATAGTTCATGTAAAAAAAAATTAAATGCATAAATATTTTAAATCATATAAAAAAATTTATAAAAACACACTCCCAATCAAAAGCAAAAAAAAAATTAAGGCCTCACTTCAAGGAATGCTTTATAATTTATAGGCGTGAAGTAATAGTTCAAACAAAAAATTTTAAATTCATGCCCAAACAAAAGATTTCAACTTAAGTAGATTGAACCTATTAATTCTACCCAAAATTAAAGAGGCCCAAAAATTTATTTATTTTTGAAAAAAGGGAAAAAAAACTAACAATAAAATTAAAACTACTAAAAATCTAGTCTTAACCCCCAAAAAAGGTAAGTTTAAATTTACCACAATAATTTTTCAGTAATTTTTTCTCTTTCTTACCATCAAGTTCAAATATGATAACAAAAATTTCAATATAAAAATTTAATTAATATTTTTGCATTTAAAAAATTAAAAATTAAATTTATTGTTAATATTAAAAATAAAAAAGCCTCATTTATTGTTTGAGATAATGAGATGTGAGTACCTTTTTTAAAACTTATTTGGCTTTAAGTATCATCTCCAAACTTATCCTCTTTTAAGTCCTTATTTTCATCAAATAGTTGTCAATAAGTACACATTTTAAAATATTTTAAAATTATTTTTTAAAATATATTCCATAATTGCCCTAACCATAAATAGTGCATACCGACTTGAATGTGAGATTTTCAAGATTATTTTTAATATTTGTGTATTATTTGAATTTTGAAATTTCATATATATATATATATATATATATATATATATATAAACACACATATGTATATATATATATATACACACACATATATATATGCACACACACACACATATATATGCACACACACACACACACACACGTAAATACAGTGACATCAAATAGTGACACGCTCAACAAAAATATTTGTGATACTATTTGATGTTACTATTTTTTTGTTGAGTGTGTTACTGTTTGATGTTACTATTTTTTTGTTGAGTGTGACTGTTTGATGTTACTTTTTTTTTTGTTGAGTGTGACTGTTTGATGTTACTTTTTTTTTTTGTTGATCGTGTCACTGTTTGATGTTACTCTTTTTTTATTGAGTGTGTCACTGTTTGATGTCAATGTATTTACGTGTGTGTGTTTATATATATGAAATTTTAAAATTCAAATGATACACAAATATCAAAAGGAATCTTGAAAGTCTCACATTCTAATATTGAAAGTCTTTTATTCAATTAGATATACATTATTTATGGTAGGGGTAAAATGACTTTTATGACTTTTTTTTAGCACATGTACTTCTATCCCAATTATTTTAAAAAGTGTACTTTTATCCTATTAAATTATTTAGGAGGTACCAGCCTCTTTAAACCCCTTATTGTTTTTGCTTTAGGCCCTAAAATGTCTCGGGTCATCCCTGGGTACATCGATATCAATAAAATTTGAAAGTAAGGCAACTTACTTTCTACACGCTGAGGGGGTCGACCAAACCTTAATGGTCCTAAGGGGGCTCATTTTCATACACTATGGTTGTTCCATTTTTCTTTTTTTTTTTTGGCGAGAGAATTTCAAGTATTTGCTTAAAAAAGCAAGTCATACTCTCTTTTTCCTGAGACGTATCATATTATAAGTTAATATTGACATGATAACGATTCAACTCGATAATGTGACTCTAAAATAAGCTTGATTGGAATCAATAAATGCCAATTTACTAGGATCAATCCTAACAAGTTCTAGTGATGATGGATCTATATTGTCTAATGTTTTGTATTTCTATCTACTAACTTTCTTTCATTGCACTTGTTATTGTATTCATTGGTTCAACTTCCTCTTGAAGAAGGATGGTGTATCTTCCAACAATATAGACGAACCACCATCCTTTATCCCCTTTTGATTTTCTTTTGTCCACACTTGTATCTACATGGTATATACTATTTTCTTTTCAGTTTATTAAATATTTATTACTTATTGGGAAACAAATAGAACAATTCGAGCGGTTTGTTTGCATAACTCAACACCTCTTTCATCTCCGACTTTATTGGAGGAGAACCCATTGGAAGCCTTCCACTTACCTTCTCAATGGGAAACAAGGGAGGAATTAGTTGTTAAGAAGCTTTGTCAACAAATTCCCAATCGAGTATCTCTAGATTGATAACATGGACAATAAGGGTGGCACTCAGCACATGTATGAGTGGATTGAAGCCCTCCTAGCTCCTTTATTCTTTGTCAAAGGATCCACCTTTGAGTATGACTGAGCTACTCTTTAGAGCGCAGAGTCATATGAATGTTGAAGATACACTCAATGCCCGTTGAAAACAAGGACGATAGGTAGGAGGAAAGGAAGAAGTCCTAGTTGCCTAGGCAAACTGACAAGGCTGCCATCCAAAAGAAAGGCCAACCTGAGAGAGTGAATTACAGGAATTGCCCAGGCCCCAGGGGGTTGGGCGAGCTCCCTCACATATATACCCACAAAATACCCCTATATACTAGATTCTTTATCAAATTCAAGATGATCGAGTCTTGAAATGGCCGGCCAAGATGCAAATTCACCCCAACAGGAGGTCAAGAGACCTGCATTGTAGGTTTCATCGATTTTATGGGAACAACACTGAAGTTTACACGACCCTTAAGGATTAGATAGATGACCTCATTCAGAGAGGGCACCTCAAATTGTTAAGATAAGGCACCATGAGAGAATGGACATGCAGCCGCATAGGGAGGAGACAGAGCACTAGGAACCGATAGGTAAAGTAAAGGTGATCTCAAGAGTATTTACTAGAGGATGAGAAAGAAGCTTGGCCAAAAGAGCACATGCCCACAAGGCAAAAGTCGATCATGAGATCGACTCGATACACCTAAATAAGAAACCCTGGATAAGCCAGTTGATCACCTTCTCTAATTATGATCTCAAAGAATCCAACACCCTCATGATGATCCTTTGGTAGTGACTCTAACCATCGCCAACTATTCTGATAGGAGGGTCCTTATTGATAGCAGAAGCTCGACAAAAACCATATGTTCCCGCGCCTTCGACAAACTAAACATAAGTAGAGAACAACTAATATGGATCACTGTTCCGTTGATCGATTTTTTAGGTGAAAAGGCCTACCTACTAAGGGAAATTGTTATCTTAGTCATAACCAAACAAGCTCCTCAACAAACCACAATTATGGTGAATTTCCTAGTACTGGATTGTCCATCCACAAACAATTTCATTTTGAGGAAGTCAACCCTTAACTCTATGAGAGCGGTGACCTCTACTTACCATCTCTTACTTACCCAAACAACAATGGTGTAGGAAAGGTACGTGGTGATCAAATAGTGACTTGGGAATGCTACGTATCCTTTATGAAGGATAAATATAACTAGGAGGCTTTGTAGATCAAATCCATAAATTAGAGTGAGTATTTTGAATAATGGGCTAATGGATGAGTTAGAACCAGTCCCAATTAGAACTCAAGTTGAGTTGGTCACGTTTGAGGTAACTTTGAAAGAAAAATTGATAGGATTCTTGCATCCTAACTGTGATGTCTTCACCTAGAAATAGTTAGATATGCCAAGAATCAACCCCTCAATTTTAGAACACAAGTGGAATGTCAATCCAGCCTTGAAGCTAGTGGGGTAGAAGGAGGTGCAATACTTGGAATGACTAACTTTGTATCGGTGAGGAGATGGGGAAACTCTGCCAAGCCAGGTCAAAGGAAGTGCAATACCTAGAATTACAAACTTTGTACCGGTGAAGAAGGCCAACGAGAAATGTGACTATGTGTTGACTTTACAGACTTAAATATTGCTTGCCTGAAGAACTACTTCCATTTGCTAATAATCGATGTTCTGGTAGATGCTACATCGGGGTATGAAATACTAACATTCATGGATGTTTTCTTTGGCTATAACTAGATTATGTTGCATAGACCCAACAAATAGAAGACCTCCTTCATCATCGTGGAAGGAACTTATTGCTACAAGGTGATGTAGTTCGAGGTAAACAAATGTAGGCACCACCTGTCAAAAGTTGGTTAGTCGAATTAGGACCTTATAGGAAGCTTCAAGGAGATGTATGTGGATGCCATTATCGCAAAAAGCTTTTATGCCTATGAACACATTACCATTTGAAAGGAGTTTCAAAATTCTCAAAAGATAAAACATGAAGGTCAACCCCATTTCGTGCACATTTGGGATCTCCTCAAGAAAGTTCCTAGGCTTTGTAGTAATAAAACGGGGATAGAGGCCAACCCCAAAAGATCCAGACACTATTGCATATGCAGTCACAAAAGAGCACCAAGGAGGTTTACATGCTCACTAGAAGAGTGGTAGCCTTGAACAAATTCATCTCCAAAGCCAGTGATAAGCGTCTGTGCTTCTTTAAAATCTTAAGGAATATGTTTAAATGAAGCTTAGAGTGTGAAGAAGCCTTCAAGACTTAAAGGGCTATAATTGTACGTTGCAGTATTAGGTAAGGCTAGCAGTGTTATCTGATGAAGTACGTATAGCAGAAAACTACATGACAGATCAAGACCATCAAAAGCAGCGCTGATCAAGCACCAATCATGGCTGATTTTGGGTGAAAATTTTAAAAAATTTCATAAGGCCCCATTCTAAAAAGATCTCGATGATCTGAGCAAGATTGAAGACTTTGTTTTCATCCAAGTCGGTTGTTAGCCAAAAAACAACATTTGGGGTACTTTTCAATTTTTATCCCATTGTTTGGGGTATTTTCATAATATCGAGTATTTGCTTGATTTTTCTAGTAATTTAGGACCATTAGGATTTTTATTTTTATTGTGCTGAAAACTAATGTAGTTTGTCTATTTTGAATAAAACTTAGAGACGAGTTCTCTTTCAATTCCCAAATGACTTGGTATTTTGATTTAAGACTCTTGAAGACTGTAATCTGGTATTATTTAGATAATCAACATGTTATATTTTCTATTGTTTGATCTTGTTTTTTTATTCACGTTACCCTACATCATTATCCTCGTCAATGAGAGAGGTAAGGTTCAACGCTTGATTTAATATGTTAGCAAGACGATGAGGGAGCAAAAGTTAGGTATCTTGCTATGGGTTAGATGAGCCTACCTTTCATTATTAACCTAAGGAAATTAAGCACCTATATTCTAGCACACATAATTGTTCTCGTTATATATAACCCCTACAACAAATCCTCCAAAAGCTAGAAATCCCTAGATGATTGGGCAAATAGTCTATTGAGCTAAGTGAGTTTGACATGCAATATGCTCCTCAAACGTTGATCAAAGGGCATGTAGTGGCAAATATGATAGAGGTGTTTACAATAGAAATGATCGAGCTCTCTGGAGTTGGGAAAGAAGACCTCTAGCTCCAGTCGGCCCCATGGATGATATATGTAGATGGATCTTTCAATTTGTTTGAAGGAAGAGCTAGGTCGGTACTTATTTCACCAACTAAGGATAGGATAGAGTATGCTCTACATTTTGGGTTTAAGGCCTCAAACAATGAGGCCAAGTATGAGGCACTAATGACAGGCATAAAACTTGCTGAGGCATTCGGAGTAAGGCATCTTCACGAGTACAAGGACTCACAATTGGTGGTGAAGTATATTGAGGGAAGTTATAAAGCTAGGAAGCCTTAGATGACATCTTACTTAGCTATAGTAAAGGAACTTATGCATAAGTTCAAGCATTTCAGAATATCTTAGATACCTCTGGCTCAGAAGTCACATGCAAATTCCTAGCAAAGGCTAGCATCTTCCTTGTTTGATGATTTGGTTAGATTCATAACCATCGAGTTCTTACCAAGTCCTAACACACATAGTCTGGTCCCATTACCTATGTCCACTAGTTGAGCTGGATGGACAATACATTTGCATATCTCTAGCATGACACTTTTCCACAAGATACATAGGAGGGTAGGAAGCTCCGCCAAAGGGAAGCTACGTATGTTACATTGAATGAGGTGCCCTGTAAGAGAGGATGCTCAGTTTGCATACCTAAGGTGCCTGGCCCCTAGTGAGGCATCATATGTGCTTGAAGAAATACACGAGAGGATCTACAAAAACCACCTAAGAGGGCAAGCTCTAGCCATGAAATCATTAAGCTAGGGATATTTGTGGATAACTATGAAGAAATATAACTAAATTTGATGATGGTAATTTGAGAACGAGCTTGACACAAGGAGCTAGGAAGCTTGGAGAATCTCCATCTCACCAACTTGCCAGCCCCTTAGCTCTCTAACTCGACTGAGTCCTATTACTTTGCGACTTGACTAGTTTAGCTCAATTGAGACTTCCTCTAGGACTAGCAGTAGACCTATACTCCACTACTAGATCTTCGAAATTTGTCCCAAGCTCGAAGAAAGGGATAAACACCCCCAACGGCCATCTACTGCTTATAATAAGAAGGGAAAGGAGATTAACAAGGTAAGAAATCCTAACTAGTTTAATATTCAACTTCCTCTTCCCATCCCTGACATAATAATTAGAGGGTCGACCCTTGGAGCCTTTTCGGTCTTTGCCTTACCAGTGCAGGTGTTCTCTTGAGTTAATCAGTGTGCCATTTAGTCAAGGACCCTTTGGGAGCTCGATGGTCAATATCTAGCATCATAACTAGTTTTCCAAAACAAAAAGTTTTCTAGATCCTAAAGTTCTTCAGAACCGATGGACATTACTAGGTCAAAGGGTCCATCCAAAGATCAAACTCAACTTGTTGAATGACTAAGGTTACATTCTATCAACCGATGAACTCCAGCCCCGCCAGAAAAAGAGTCTGTAAAGGTGAGCAAGTTAGAAAAGGTTATGGAGGAGCTAGTTTAGTAGAATTGACAGATCTTGCAACTACTTACTATACGACAACCCCTGAAAGAAACCTATCTTAGGTTCAAAACAATTGTGATGAGAATCAGGGCAATGAGAGCCAAAATGAGGTGGCTCAACTACAGGTCCATGACCGCATGTGGGAACAATAGCTCGAAGAAGTCAATGAAAATCTAGGCAATGCTGTCAATACAGTCAAATTATGAGTTCTAGTGCAACACACAGAGTCTCCTTTCACTGCTAATGTTTCCAACTATCCTCTTCCATTGAAGTTCAAAGTGTCAGTTAATGAGAGAAACATTAATTATATCATCGAGAAAGCTATGTCAAGGGTCACCTATTTAAAAACATTTAATGTTGAGAAGGCTACTAAACTCTAGAGTGGATAGGGAAAGATGATAGTGGAACTTGTCCTAATATCAACTCCATCCCACCTAGCTATTTGAAAGTCAAAGAGCCTTCCAAGTTGTATTAGCAACCATGCTTTGGGCGAAAAAGAGTTAAGACCCCTCATCCTAGAGGAGTCTAAACTCTCTTATAAGCATAAGCGGAATTCAAAAGACTCTTTAAATGCACAGAGTCTTGTTTGCTTGGAATAACAATTTGGGAGACTAGACGCCTGAACCAAAAGGTGTCTAAAATCCCCACAGTAAGGGAGCCTAGAGTCCACTCCCCTATAAAAACAAAATTTTAACTAGAAAAAGGGAGTCTAGGGAAAACACCAAAGGTACACAACACCCTTCAACTTTCATTAGTTATTGACTTAAGCATCATATGGTTGACCCCAAGAACTCTCTCTCTGGTTTCTAACTTCTTTTTAGATCTATCGACACTTTGGAAACCTCTCTTGGAGCCTTGGNACCCTTCAACTTTCATTAGTTATTGACTTAAGCATCATATGGTTGACCCCAAGAACTCTCTCTCTAGTTTCTAACTTCTTTTTAGATCTATCGACACTTTGGAAACCTCTCTTGGAGCCTTGGTGAGTTGATCCACAAAACTAGAAAACTAGCATAAAGGAAAATAGAGTCTAGCCTAGCCTACGTGGAGTTTGGGGTAAATTTTGCACCAACACCAGTCATGGAGAGCTTTGATGGGTTGAAAGATCCTCCCATTACCTAGAGACCTACAAATCTCTTATGATGATCCACAGCGCACCCGGTTAAATCATGTGTCAAACGTTTGCAACAACCCTCAAGGCATAGTTNTACCTAGAGACCTACAAATCTCTTATGATGATCCACAGCGCACCCGGTTAAATCATGTGTCAAACGTTTACAACAACCCTCAAGGCATAGTTTTCAGAATCAAACTGGATATTGAACTGACAGAGAATTAGGTCAATGGTTCACTTGTTTACTGGTTCAATAGGTCAAGTTGTCAGACCAGTCGTATAATAGAAAAATAAATAAAAATGATAAAACATAATAAATTAACTAAAAATCCACAATCACAAATACAATCATAATAAAATCCACAATTATAATAAAAATCAAAATGAAATTACAAATAAACTTGCAGATTTCATTCAATAATGTGTGAGTTCACTCTTCCTCACCTACCTACAGTTATATATATATATATATTTTGGGTTAAGACTTGACCTATTTTAAATCTTGCCCAATACAAGTGGCTCACATATTTTGGTAACCCACATAATCAGTGGCCCAAAATATCATACATATACCAAAATATAAACAAGTGCGGAAGGTATGTGAGTTATAGGAGAATCACAAGCTGTAGATATAAAAAGTGGTAATGAAATATAAAATTCTTGTTTATTTGAACAAGATACAAATTACAATAATGGAAATAAAATACTTACAACACTAGCACTACTGGGCTAGTGGATGCAGTGGGATAGGAAAGAGAGGCTCTTCATTTGCATCATTATGAAGACTTCTTACAATTATGGAGATAGTGTCTAGGGATAGTGTATAGTGAGCTTTGTTAGAGAAAGCTTAGAGGAGAGCTTAAACAAAAAGCTTCTTTGAAGCAAAAGCTTGAGGAGACAGTGAAGAATGAAGTCCTTATATAGGTGTAAGGAGTTTAGAAGGAATCTTTGGAATAATTGCTCAGTGTCTTCTGTAGCTGTTTTAGCTTAGGTAAAGTGTTTTCACCTTAACCTTTCGATGGAAAGTAGAGGTGAATTGCTTTTACCAAAGTAAATGCTGACTTTCGGTGCAGATGGGTCCTGCTATTGTCTGAAAGAATCTACTTTCAGTGGAAAACAGATCTAGACAAGGACTGATGGCTGCTTTTAGAGGAAAGGGCCGTTGTACTAATGATTTCCTATCGATACATGTACTAGATAGCTTTTCTTTCTTTAATGAAGAAAGTATTAAGTGAAGTTATCACACATATGGACAAGTACCATTATGGGGTAGATATATCTACTAGGTACCCTGCATATGGATCTTGACTGCCTTGAAATGGATCCAGAGTCGGGGTGACTGAGGCCTTGGATGAAGCAGATGAACTGCTTTCACTGGCTGCTTGTTGAAGAAGCTTTTGTGGTAACTCAGTGAGGGCAGTAGACTTTTTCTTGCATTGCTTACTAGAGTCTTTAAAGGAGGACTTTTTCTGCTTGGGTTCTTCAGTGGATTTCTTAAGCTCTTCTGAAGTAGAAACCCCGAGAGAAGGCATTACCTGCCTAACTGGAGCTGCAAGGGTTAAGGTTGCTAGAACCATTACTGGGGTTGGAACCTTGACTGGGAGCTCCTGTTTAACACGGTTAATAATTGGTCTTTATTGGAACCTGGGCCACCATTTGACATAAAATTGTCTAGCGACATTATAACCAATAATTTCCCATTTTCATTTGCATATCCATGAGACTTTGTACCCGCAAATAAATGTTAGTAAAATAGGAAACTGACTCTCATATTTACTAGGTCTATAAACAGAGGAGAAGGTTATAATCTGATCTTGAAGATCAGCTAGAAAGATTTCATGAATGGGGCCGTGAATAAACCACCACTGTGCGAACCAGGACGAAATCTTGCTCTTGAAATATTTGTGGAATTGTAGAAACCAGGAATGATCCAAAGAATCATTCTGATAGAGGATAATCTTATACCATGATTCTTTGTAATCATAGTAATTAAATTGTCTATTGTGATAGGGTAGATCTCAGAGTAAAGAAGGATGAGATCCCCAATCTTTGAGAGATATAATTTTTAAAATATTTAAAGAATGATAAATAACTTTACTGGGATCATTTTTATCAGCTACGGGCTTGATAAAAATGGACTAAGTGAAGAATAGTATGTCCTGATAGAACCAAAAGGTCTTTTCAGGATCAGATGGAATAAAGGTCCATCATGACTCAAGGTATGCATTAACAAGGTCCATTGGGTTGCTTAGGTGAGCATGGACTGGTTCAATAGCAAATACATTCTGGGTATAGGCTTTGATGTAATTAACCTTTGGGCCTTTGTGGGCTAATTGTGGTTGGTGGTGAGAATATGGGTTGACAAGTTGGCTAGAAGTGCTTGGTTGGGTTGTTGTAACAGGTTTTGGAGCCTGCTGGGTCATTTGAAGGAAAGTGCTAGGTGGCACTGTGGTAGATTTGGCTACTGGCCTTTTTGGGTTCGGATTACCAAGAGGTTGTAATCTATTGGTAATTTGGATAGTAAAGGATATAGGGCTTGGATTTGGCAAGGCTAACTGTTTGTCAAGGTTTGCCTTTTCTTGGGCAAATATTTGACTGAGTTTTTGTTTTCCAGTATCCCTCCCAGCTTTGGAAGAGGTACCAGGGTTATTATTTTTCCTGTCTGCCATGAGGTTCCTGCAGAAATTCACGGGTTAGGAAATCAGGGATGCAATTATTACTGCCTTTAATATATTCGATATTAAAGTCAAAAATACTTAAAATAGATTGCCATCTGACAAAAATTTGCTTACTAGCAATGTTTTGTACGTCTTTTTCTAAAACATACTTTGCTGACTTGCAATCTATTCTTACTAAGAATTTCTGGTCTAGTATATCATCCTGAAATTTTGAGATACACAGGACAATAGCTAAAATTTATTTTTTAATAGTACTATAATTTGCTTGTGCCTTATTCTAGATACTAGAGTTGAAACGAACAATTTGCTCTGGAGAGTCTGGAGTAAGTTTCTGTAGGAGGATACCACTGTAGCCAATGTCGGAGGCATCAGTTTGGATGGTTTTAAAGGAATCAATCGAAGGAATACCAAGGTAAGACAAAGTTTTAATGAACTGTTTGACTTGCTGAATAATAGAAGTATGGACAGATGTCCAAGGAGAAGGATTTCCTTTGAGTCTGTTATACAGAGGTTTGATGATTTTCTGAAGATCCTGATAAAAGTCAGAAACATAATTTAGGGAACATAGAAACCTTTGGAGTTGGGTTTTATCTATGATCTCATCAGGGAATTTATCTACAAATTGGATAGACCGACTGCTGGGAACAATGGTGGACTACTGGATGTTGTATCCTAAAAACCTTACTAAGGTTTGGAACAACTTGATTTTACTAGTTGAGATGACAAGACCATTGTGTTTGACAATCTCAAGGAATGCATATAGAAGTGCTTCCAATGTTCTTCTATTGATCTGGAGAAGATAAGGACATCATCTATATAGACAATAGAAAAATGACTGATGCAATTAAAAATTTCATTCATTATATTTTGAAATTCATAAGGTGCATTTTTTAATCCAAAGGGCATTACATTCCATTCGTAATGACCAAAAGGAGTTGTGAATGCAGTTTTATATCTATCTTCTGGAGATATCATGACCTGCCAGAAGCCACTCTTCATATCAAATTTTGAAAATATTACTGCATTACTAAGTCTTTTGATTAAATCCTACTTGTTTGGAATTGGGTACCTGATCCATTCCAATAAAGAATTTAAAGCCTTGTAATTAATTACTAATCTTGGTGTGCCTTTTTTTAATTCTGCATTTTTAATGACATAGAAAGCTGGGCAAGACCAATGAGTTTTACTCTTTCGAATGATACCATTTTTGAGTAATTCAGAAATCTCTTTTTTTGTAAATTTTCATTACTTCATGGTTCATTTGGATGGGTCTGGATTTAGTTGGAATATCTCATTCCTTAAATCCTTTAATATAAGGAAGTTTTACCATATGTTTCTTCCTATGCCAGAAAACTGTAAGAAGGTTAGAACATACTTCTACTTCAAGTTTTACTTTAAATTGATCAATTTTTTCAATTAAGATTGGATTAGTCAGTTGTTCTTGAATTCTTTTGTGATTAATTTCTTCTTTGAGAAATTTCACTTGCTCAGTTTTTCGGTTAATTAAATTAAGATACTTAGAGATTGAATGATCCTTAAGTTGTCTAAATTTTTTAACTTCTGGTTTGGTGACAAATTTGAATGTTACAAATTGACCCAGTGGTTTCGTGGTCACACCATTTGTATATGTTGTAAAAGGATACAATAAGTATACAAAGGGTAAACCAAGGATAACATCATTAGTCATATATTTTACTAAGATAAATGATGTTTTAAAACATACATTATCTTGACAGATATGCACACTTGGTAATTTGTATTTAACATTCATTTTACTACCATTTGCTGAACTAAGTCTATCAATGGTTTTTTGATAATACTTAGTTGGGATAATGCCTTCCTGGATACAGTTTACGTCTGCACCAGTGTCAATTAAGGCAATGGTTTCTAATTCAAAATCATTATCAACGATGATTTTTACTTTAGAATGCCATTTTTGAAAATTAATTTTATTGACTAGATTGATCCTATGATTATCATTAGCCTAGGAACATCCATCGTGAGATGGCAGGTTCATTACACCCAAAGAATCCACTAGAGAGGTGGAGGTTATGGTTATTACATGTACTTGATGCCCCGCCCAAGCGAGAGACCCAAGTCCTAGTAGCCCCGCTAAATGGTGATTCAACATAGATTCTACATCTTGAAACCAAGCCAATTTTGGAGTAGCTTTATGATAATGAAACCAACCAGGAAAAAGCATTAACGTTGCAAAGACCAATGCACCAATTGCGGTACAGTAAAGTTGTAATTCACTAGTTATTCCAGATGCTCACCACATCTGAAAAAAATCAGAGGTTATTTGTATTCCTCGGAAACCCCCGCCGAGAAAGGGTAGATGTATAGAACCTTTCAACAAGATAGTGCTTTTTCAACTCTCTCAAAATGGAATCTATTCCAAACATATATGCCATGGTTCCTTACTTCGACAGGGTACAAATATCTAAATTTGTAATTTTGTTCCATCCTGAGATTCTGTCTCAGATTGTTCTTCAACTAATGACTGTTTGCTAGAATTAGAGTCCTTTGTGTCGCCAAGACTATCTATTGTTAAAAGACTTAAAGCTTCTGCAAGTTTTTTGTCTTGAGCTTTTAAATCTTTTATTTCAGATTTTATTTTATTAACTTCACTTTGGAGATCTTGTAAGGTGATTTCTGTCTTTTTCTCCTTACTGAATCTTTCCATTGTGGTTTTAATACTAATTAACTGTTTTTGATTAAACAATTGTTTTGTGTCTTTTTTAGCGAAAAATCTCTTAAATTTTTGATATATTTGACCTTTAATTCTGGGTCTTTTATTTTACTAATTAGGTCAATGAGGATATGTTCTTCCTCATTTTGTTTGGTTATTACTATGACAGTTTTACAACAGTTGTCTTTGCAAACTAATTTGATTTTAGGTTCACTAGGGTTGCTAGAGGCTGACTGATAGTCTGAAGAACTTTCAGAGCNGTGATCTCATCAGGGAATTTATCTACAAATTGGATAGACCGACTGTTGGGAACAATGGTGGACTACTGGATGTTGTATCCTAAAAACCTTACTAAGGTTTGGAACAACTTGATTTTACTAGTTGAGATGACAAGACCATTGTGTTTGACAANGTCTTTGCAAACTAATTTGATTTTAGGTTCACTAGGGTTGCTAGAGGCTGACTGATAGTCTGAACAACTTTCAGAGCTACTCGAGTCATCTGAAGTTTTTTTACTATGGGAAAAATTGCTTAACCTAAAAATGTTGAGAATTTCTTCTTCGTCGTTTTGGGCTAGATTCAATCTTTTGACTTGTTTTTTAACTGGACAGTCTGGGCTTTTATGGCCTTTTTTGCCACAGTTATAACATTTAATATCTTTTTCTTTTTTACTATATTTTTCCCTGGATTTTTTCATATAAGTTTTATGCTTATAAGGTTTTCTGGGTTTTTTGCTAGATTCTTCATAGTATGTGGGTTTATGAAAAGTCTTTTTACTATGGGTGTAGTGACTTTTACTGAGACTATAAGGCTTATGCGATTTGATTTTTCTGCGGGATGGTGCTACTGAAGGGAGACCATATTGTTCATAGAAATTTTTCATTTCATATTTAGCCTTTTTCTTTTCATTTTTTAGTTTTTTTGGATCTTCATGTCAATAGACATCTTTAGGCCTTCCTTTTGGATGGNTCTTTTTTTGTAAATTTTCATTACTTCATGGTTCATTTGGATGGGTCTGGATTTAGTTGGAATATCTCATTCCTTAAATCCTTTAATATAAGGAAGCTTTACCATATGTTTCTTCCTATGCCAGAAAGCTGTAAGAAGGTTAGAACATACTTCTGCTTCAAGTTTTACTTTAAATTGATCAATCTTTTCAATTAAGATTGGATTAGTCAGTTGTTCTTGAATTCTTTTGTGATTAATTTCTTCTTTGAGAAATTTCACTTGCTCAGTTTTTTGGTTAATTAAATTAAGATACTTAGAGATTGAGTGATCCTTAAGTTGTCTAAATTTTTTAACTTCTGGTTTGGTGACAAATTTGAATGTTACAAATTGACCAAGTGGTTTCGTGGTCACACCATTTGTATATGTTGTAAAAGGATACAATAAGTATACAAAGGGTAAACCAAGGATAACATCATTAGTCATATATTTTACTAAGATAAATGATGTTTTAAAACATACATTATCTTGACAGATATGCACACTTGGTAATTTGTATTTAACATTCATTTTACTACCATTTGCTGAACTAAGTCTATCAATGGTTTTTTGATAATACTTAGTTGGGATAATGCCTTCTTGGATACAGTTTACGTCTGCACCAGTGTCAATTAAGGCAATGGTTTCTAATTCAAAATCATTATCAACGATGATTTTTACTTTAGAATGCCATTTTTGAAAATTAATTTTATTGACTAGATTGATCCTATGATTATCATTAGCCTAGGAACATCCATCGTGAGATGGCAGGGTTCATTATACCCAAAGAATCCACTAGAGAGGTGGAGGTTATGGATATTACATGTACTTGATGCCCCGCCCAAGCGAGAGACCCAAGTCCTAGTAGCCCCGCTAAATGGTGATTCAACATAGATTCTACATCTTGAAACCAAGCCAATTTTGGAGTAGCTTTATGATAATGAAACCAACCAGGAAAAAGCATTAACGTTGCAAAGACCAATGCACCAATTGCGGTACAATAAAGTTGTAATTCACTAGTTATTCCAGATGCTCGCCACATCTGAAAAAAACCAGAGGTTATTTGTATTCCTCGGAAACCCCCGCCCACATCACCATTCAATATTTCTTGGCCCACTATTGGCCAAACC
>CAUOFW020001792.1:726064-925469 GCA_963454935.2 Ilex paraguariensis
TTTTCAACAGAATTAAAATCTTTTTTCAGTTTAATCATGTTAGGTAAGAATAAACATTTTTCTGTCCTAACCATGAGTAACTGGTGATTTACTGGGGTAGTACTTTGTAAATCACTGGCTATAGGTGAAGGGGTGAAGTCATCTTCTTCCTCTTCATTCCTATGACTGGTTTTTGGAACACTCTGATAGCGAGTGTAACATGGTCTGCTAATCTGTGGTGTGGAATTATCGATTCCTTTTAGCTTAAATTTTCTCTCTATCTCTTATGTTAATTCTTTATCTTTTCTGGAGATACTAGAATAAGCATTAGATTTCCTACCTTCATTAATTTGGATAGGCTTAGAGAATGATCTGCTTGATCTATTGGATCGTGCAAAGTCAAAGGAGATTCTTACTGATCCATCAATAANACCACATCTGAAAAAAATCAGAGGTTATTTGTATTCCTCGGAAACCCCTGCCGAGAAAGGGTAGATGTATAGAACCTTTCAACGAGATAGTGCTTTTTCAACTCTCTCAAAATGGAATCNCAGTGTTTTTACTATCTTTGTCATGATTTTCATTTTTAACTATCCAAGATTCTGGGAGCATTACATCCTTCTATTGGATATGCTTAGGAACTTGGATATTAGATTGACTAGTACTGGCTTGAATCAATAAAGTACTACAAATAGGACTTTTTTGTAATGCATGCACNATCTCAGATTGTTCTTCAACTAATGATTGTTTGCTAGGATTAGAGTCTTTTGTGTCGCCAAGACTATCTATTGTTAAAAGACTTAAAGCTTCTGCAAGTTTTTTTTCTTGAGCTTTTAAATCTTTTATTTCAGATTTTATTTTATTAACTTCACTTTGGAGATCTTGTAAGGTGATTTCTGTCTTTTTCTCCTTACTGAATCTTTCCATTGTGGTTTTAATACTAATTAACTGTTTTTGATTAAACAATTGTTTTGTGTCTTTTTTAGCGAAAAATCTCTTAAATTTTTGATATATTTGACCTTTAATTCTGGGTCTTTTATTTTACTAATTAGGTCAATGAGGATATGTTCTTCCTCATTTTGTTTGGTTATTACTATGACAGTTTTACAACAGTTGTCTTTGCAAACTAATTTGATTTTAGGTTCACTAGGGTTGCTAGAGGCTGACTGATAGTCTGAACAACTTTCAGAGCTACTCGAGTCATCTGAAGTTTTTTTACTATGGGAAAAATTGCTTAACCTAAAAATGTTGAGAATTTCTTCTTCGTCGTTTTGGGCTAGATTCAATCTTTTGACTTGTTTTTTAACTGGACAGTCTAGGCTTTTATGGCCTTTTTTGCCACAGTTATAACATTTAATATCTTTTTCTTTTTTACTATATTTTTCCCTGGATTTTTTCATATAAATTTTATGCTTATAAGGTTTTCTGGGTTTTTTGCTAGATTCTTCATAGTATGTGGGTTTATGAAAAGTCTTTTTACTATGGGTGTAGTGACTTTTACTGAGACTATAAGGCTTATGCGATTTGATTTTTCTGCGGGATGGTGCTACTGAAGGGAGACCATATTGTTCATAGAAATTTTTCATTTCATATTTAGCCTTTTTCTTTTCATTTTTTAGTTTTTTTGGATCTTCATGTCAATAGACATCTTTAGGCCTTCCTTTTGGATGGCACTAACAAGATCACCGTAGGTTAGTGAATCATATTCTATGATTCTAGTTTCTTTACTAAGTGCTTCTCTAATCTTATGAGCAAAGAGATTAGGTAGACCATTAACAAATTTTTCTTTCCAGAAAGATTTATCACAATCTGGCCTAAGCATGACTCTAGAGATGAATACATCTTTGTACCATCTGAAATCACTAAGTGTTGGACACCTAAGGTTACTAAGCTAGTCATGGATTCTAGCTTCAATGTTACTGGGTGTGCCAACAAAATGTTTGATTATGGTGAAGATGAGAGTGTTAATCCCATCATCTTTAGCTCTGCCAATTCTTTCATTGAAAACTGGCATACCTTCATCATCAAGAACAATCACATATTTGATGTGATCTCTTGATGCTTGGGTAAGGTAGTTAGTCCACCAATTATTTAATACTCCTGTGAATCCAGAGGTGATCATGTCAACTAGTTCTGGTTCAATGAGATCAAGGTTGGACACATAACTATTAGATACCATGGAAAAGTGACTAATTTTGTTAAGGATTTCTTGTTCACTTAATCTATCTATGTTCCATTCATAGAGTTTATTGGATTGAACAAAAAACTGCTTACTTCTTCAAATTGAAGATCTAGTGGTATTGGTCTGGAATACCAATTTTTACTAGTACTGGTTGGATTAACTTTTGAAAAAGTTAATTTGTTTATTTGTTGATTACCAAACCGTTCTTCTAATTTTTTAATTTCAGAATCAGGTGAGCTTTCTAAGCTACTAGGTTCTGAATTATTAGAAGTTTGGTTGATAACTGTTACTTGAGATGGTTCAGATTTGGATTCTTGTTTAGAGATAAGTTCTTCAATTCTTTGAATTGTTTGCTTATCTTTTAATCCTAAACTGGTTCTATCTTCAGGTAGGTGAATCGGAGGTTTCTCTAATTTTTTAGAAGGTGGCTTGATTTCATCCATTTTAGTTTCAATTTTATCAAGCTATTTACCAATAGTTATTAGACTTTGGTTAGTGAAATTATTTTGTTCAATCATCTTTTTATCAGATTCATCAGTGGGTTTCTTAAAAGGAGAAGCCCTAATTTCTGAGTCTAGATGCTTTACTAAAATAGTTTCTACTGGAGGATGACTAGACGTTTGTGTGGAATTATCAAGAGTTTTCCACTTATATTTTGTTACTACTTTAACTTCTGGGTGATGGGTTTCTAGATAATAAAAAAATAGAATTTCTGATTCTATTTTGTGCATTAATCCTACCCATTGTGCCATTATTTCTTTATGTTGAATATTAGTGAATCTTTTAAAGTACTTTTTTCTTTTAGATTCATTTTCAACAGAATTAAAATCTTTTTTCAGTTTAATCATGTTAGGTAAGAATAAACATTTTTCTGTCCTAACCATGAGTAACTGGTGATTTACTGGGGTAGTACTTTGTAAATCACTGGCTATAGGTGAAGGGGTGAAGTCATCTTCTTCCTCTTCATTCCTATGACTGGTTTTTGGAACACTCTGATAGCGAGTGTAACATGGTCTGCTAATCTGTGGTGTGGAATTATCGATTCCTTTTAGCTTAAATTTTCTCTCTATCTCTTATGTTAATTCTTTATCTTTTCTGGAGATACTAGAATAAGCATTAGATTTCCTACCTTCATTAATTTGGATAGGCTTAGAGAATGATCTGCTTGATCTATTGGATCGTGCAAAGTCAAAGGAGATTCTTACTGATCCATCAATAAACTGCTGGACACTTTCTAGGTTTGTGATAGTGTTTTTACTATCTTTGTCATGGTTTTCATTTTTAACTATCCAAGATTCTGGGAGCATTACATCCTTTTATTGGATATGCTTAGGAACTTGGATATTAGATTGACTAGTACTGGCTTGAATCAATAAAGTACTACAAATAGGACTTTTTTGTAATGCATGCACATTCAGGTTTGTGTTGATGCATTTATAATAAATCCTATAGATAAGGACAATTGATTCTGTTTCATCTACTAGTCTGGTAATTTGTTCTGATAATTTGATTCCTAGGGTTAAGGTCATAGGAGTGTTTTTGCATCCTAAACTTAAGGTGAAGTCTGGGAAGCAATTAAAGTATACTGGTCCTTTATGAAGACCTGTTTCCATTAATCCTAAAATATTGGGTTCATAATCTAAGAACCTAGCATCTCTTAGGGTTAATAGTGCTGCTACATTTTTCTCTTGTTTAATGAGGGGTTTAATTGCAACCTGAACTAAGCCAAGGTGAATAAAATTAAAACCTTTGGACTTATGTTTTTTAAGGGTTTCTCTGCTAAGTAATTGACAAGTTTCTTCATCCTTACTGAGGGGATAAACTTATTCAATGGTTTTTAGTTGCAGTTCTTCATTAAACGTTTTAGCGAACCAACTAGTTTTATAGATGTCTTTATGTGAGACTTTGGGGATGTTCCATCCACTCCAATCTACTCTAGTTTCTCCAAACTCATGTTCTTCTTCATTTACTATATTAGGTATAGTACTAAATGAAGATCTAGATGAGTTAGCCATAGAGTTAGATCTGAATAATCTACTCATTATTAAATCTAATTTTTCAATTATGTAAATTAATGTTTAAGTTTGACTCCATTATACATACCCCCTAACATACATGCTCTCATGATATGTCTCTAAGATCCCTAGACTACCTCACTAGGACTTACAAATGGGACAAGATTGAGACTCTCCCTCTTGAGTTGACAAAGACAAGAACAATTATGCTACAAACCTCTGCTAGAATTTTAGGTGGATACAAAGGAGTCACTAGTTAACCTTAATACAACCGACTTAATTAAACATTGGCTCATCCAATGGCTCATTAATCATGTAATAATTTTTTGTTTCCCTTTTACCTTAATTTATAGCACTTTGCCTCATTCTTTGTGAACTTTTGAATTTGGTTGACTACTGGCTCTCAGTTTACAATTAGATTGTTATTCTTGCGTGTTGTAGCCTCTTGATTTTGATAAGCAAAAATTTTCCTTGAAGCTTCATCAAAATGGACTAAACAGTTGTGGAAGAGTTCGAGATCTATGGTGTGGCCACTATTTGAGAGTTGGATCTGGCTAAACCGAAGGCAAAAGACAAAAGACAAGTGTGTAGTATTAAGCTTTCAATTGGCCAATTTTAGAAATCCAGTTCACTGGTTTTGGCCAAAAATGGTCGGTTTGATTGTTCTCCAATGGTTAGATTGCACAAATGATCTTTTTAGTGAACCAAACTGATTTAGGTCCCAAATCACCTGTCCAGTCGGTCCGGTCTAGTTATGATAACAATGCTTCAAGGAGACTACTCAACACTAGTTTAACAAGTTGAAACCCAGTTTAGTTAGTTATTTTTTCAAAATTTAGTACCTCATTCATCTCCAATTCATAGGAGGAAGAATGCATAAGAAGCCTCTCACCTATCCCCTCAATGTAAAGCAAAGAAAAAATGAGTCGCTTAGAAGCTTTAGATCGATAATGTAGATGACAAAGTGGCCTTCAATGCTTTCATGAGAGGACTCCAGCCTTCCTATTTCCTTTTATTCTTATTGTATGACCTATCATTTAGCATGACCGAGCTGCTCTCAAGAGCACAAATCCATATAAATGCAAAAGACATGCTCATTTCTTGCAAGAATCAGGAGGAAAAACAAAAAGATAGGAAGAAACCCAATCAGCCAAGCTAAACTGAAAAGGCTAGCAGCCTAAAAAAGAATCAAATTTAAAAGGGTGAGTGCCAGAGATCATCGAAGTCCTAGGACTCTTGGTGAACTAGCTTAAAACTTTTGTAGAGCAAATCCTTTTTTAGATCCAAGATATCTGAGTTTTAAAATGGCTAGCGAAGATGCACACTCATCCCAGCTGAAGATGCAGGGATAAATATTATAGATTTCATCGTGATCATGATCACAAATCGAAGATTGTATGATTGCTAAGGATCAGATAGAGAACCTATTGAAACTTCAACATTGCATTATTTATAGTTTAACATATTCACTTTAGGTTAGCTAGTGCACTAATTCGTTTTGTTTAGTATAGATTGCGTGTTAAGCTTTAATTTCTATGTTGTAGGTATTTTAGGTGTAAATTTGAAGAATAAGCATCGATTTAATGGCATGACAAGAGTTGGGATTAAGTTGCTCGACAAAAGATGAAGCTGAGGCCTTAGAGATCAATTTTGGAAGAATAGTATGAGTTCTACTAGTAGTAGAACCATGCTCTACCGATAGAAGACTTCATAATACTTTGCACTTTTTCATTAGAGAATTCCTATCGGTAGTAGAACCATGTTCTACAGTACTTTTGTCAAAGAAGTCCTACTGGTAGCAAAAGCCACAGTATTTTTAGATATTTTATCAGACATATGTTCTACCGGTAGGTTTACTATTCTATCGGTAGGTTGGGCCATAGAAGAAGTTTTTACCAGTAGTTGGAGTGTGTTTTACTTGTAGGCCGAGATAGATTTTCACGAGAAACTTAACTAAAGATCATATCTCACAAAATCTTTCGGGGATTCTTAACCAATAGGAAGAGGAGATAATTTTGGGGAAGATATTTACCAATGATTTGAAGATTATCCTTCTAATCATAATAAATAGAAGATCTTTTGGGGAAGATCGTATCATGGTTTTTGGAATTTGAAGATCTTTTGGGGAAGATCTTTTGAAGTTTTCTGGAATTTTTCCTCTGCTTTATTGTTTTAGAGAATGTTAGGGTTGTCTTGAGAGTTCTTGCTGCTGTTCTTACTCCTATGTCATGTTCTTTCATTTGTTCTAACAATCTTACATTCAGTTGTCTTTAATTTTAGAGTTTGTAATTTAAATTTAGTTTTTCAATACAAGCAATTACTTTTAAGTCTATTTCTACTTACATGAATTCAATTGTGTTTACTTTAATTTCTTGTGTTATTTATATACCATGAATGAGTAGTCTTGCTCTGCATAATCTGAAGAAGGATTCCCAACCTATGAATTAGTGTTATACTCTAAACTAGGGTTTTAAGATTTATGTGATTGTTTGATTAAAGTTGTATTTTTTAAAACCTATTTGGTTTGTATACTTCCTAATTACTTGTATACAATTGGTTTTGGCATGAGTAATTAGTGGTGTTTCCTACAACCAGTAGAGTACTGATTCTTGCATAATAAACTATCTCTCAATTACTACTTCTAATTCTTTTCCAAGTGTTTAGTTGAAAATTATCTATTTGTCCTAGTTTGAATACAAAAGCAGATGAGTTATAAATTTAGAGTATAAATTCTCATTCATAGGTGGGACGAACTTTGAAGATTATCTAGTAGTCTAATTTTTTAATCTAATTTGTATTAGTGGTTAATCTCAAAATTTTCCACTTCAAAGAAATTTTTCTGTTTATTTTCCATCTTCTTGTATTCCAAATTGTTCCTCGAGGAGATGACCTTGGACTTTTTGTTCGAGTTAATACACGATAAGATAAGTTATGCTCGGGAGCTTTCGTGAAAATACAACCTGAAGAGCAAGCATTTTTGCCACCGCTGCCAGGGAAGCTAATGGTAATCTAAGACGATACAAAGGTATTCAGGTAGGTATTGTGATTTTCATCACAAGCCTAGGTGAGTATCTCAGTTGTAATCTATTTCTTGTTTTCTTGCAATTGTAATTTTTAGGTTTCATAGATTTGCATGTGGGGTAGAGACCAATTAAACTGACTTGTAAGACTTAGACAAGACTTACTACAAGTTGTAGGTATGGCTACCTAGAATAACAACAATAACATTGATCCACCCATTATTATACTAGCAGGGGTAATGGTGGAAATAATCTGGTTATAGTTTCGCCTAGTCGGACTATGAAAAATTATCACCAACCTACCCACTCTTCCTCGCCATCATATATTGTGGTCCCGATGCAGGCACACCAATTCATTGTTAAATAAGGGATGCTCCCATTGCTCCCTCAATTCCACGGAATGGCAAGTGAAAATTGCTATCTTCATCTCAAGGAATTCGAGGAAGTAGTTATTACATTCCTGGAATAGAATGTGTAGGAAGAAATGACTAGAATCAACGTCTTCCATTTCTTATTGAAAGATAAAGCAAACACTTGGCTAAATTCTTTGATGCCACGAACGATCTCTATTTGGGATCAAATGTAAAAAGAATTTTGACTAAATTTTTCTCCATTCATAAAACTACTACTTTGAAAAAATAGATGCAAAATTTTGTTGAGAAAATAAGTGAGCGGTTTTATGAATGTTGGAAAAGATTTAAAGAGCTCTTAAACTCTATTCCACATCATGGCTTGAACCATGGCAGATGATAACTTTTTTCTACTAGCGAATTACCCTTATCGTCAGTTCTTCAACTTGATGTGGAATGGAGAATTTCTACATAAAGAGCCTAAGGAGGCTCTTGATTATTTTGATTGTTTGGTAGAGAGTGCCCAGTCTTGGGACATCTTGGACTCTGCTGATCGGTTAACATCATCAGCATCCCTTCAAACGTCTAGTGGAGGAAAATATTTGTTGAGAGATCAAGAAGATCTCCTAGCTAGGATTGCTAAACTTTTAAGGAAAGTGGAGAGTTTAGAATTTCAAAAGGTCAATGAGGTGACCAGTGTGCACAAGACTGATGACCCTTGCTCGATTTGTGAGTCCATTGAGGACCCTACAATGAGTTCCTAACTATTCTTATGTGTAGGGAAATGTATGAGCAGATTAATGCATTTAATCAGCCAAATTAGTCATTTGTTCCATACTCCAATACTTACAATTTGGGATGGCAATACCATCCCAACTTTAGGTGGAGATCTGATAATATTGTCCAACCTCAACAATACCCTCCTGTCATATATCAGCCATCATCAAATTATGCTTGTCCTTCTAATGCTCAACATGTCCCTCCACAAGGACCTCCACAACATAGGTTTATGCAAAACTCAACACCACTATCACAGCCACAAGCTCAGGGGTTTAGCCATCAAGGTCAACCCACAGGGTCTTTTTACCAACCACCCCATAAAAGGAGCACTGATGACTTGCTACAACAATTCATTCAGAACCAGTCTAACATCAACAATCAGAATTCTCAGGCTCTGAATGAAATTAGGTAACAAATCACAAAAATTAACACAACCTTAGGGGCAATGCAACATGCGAAAGGGAAATTCCTTACTCAACCTCAAGAAAACCCAAAGGGTAAACATAGGATTGAGACCTTCAAGAATGTTGAATAGTTGAAGTCCATTACTACTCTTAGGAGTGGTAAAAAAGTGGATAAGGCTATTGCACCCAAGGTTTCTAGGTTTATAGAAAAAGAGACCTTATGTGATTTTGAGGAGCCTAAGCTATCTGATATTACTAATAATAATTGTCCTATCCCTACACTCTCATAGATTGCGTATGCCTACTAATTTATCTAATACATCTGAAATTTTTGAGATTTTTAAGCAGGTGAAAATTAATATTCCTCTTTTGGATGCAATTACCATCTTATGCCAAGTTCCTGAAGGAAGATGAACACTCTGCCAAAATACAAAGACCCCAGATGTCCCACCATCTTAATCACCATTAGGAACTATCAGGTAGAGTAAATACTGTTGGATATGGGTGCAGGTGTGAACCTCCTTCCCTATTTTGTATATGTGCAGCTCAGATTAGGAGAATTGAAGCCAACATCTATCATACTCGAATTTACTGACAATAGTGTAAAGATGCGATAAGGAATAGTGGAGGATGTTCTGGTCCAAGTGGAGAAATTTTACTTCTTAGTTCATTTTATTGTTCTTGATACTTGTCCTGTTGTTAACCCGTCTGTTCAAATCCCTATTATTTTGGGATGACCATTCCTTGTAACCTCTAATGCCTTAATTAATTGTAGAAATGAATTTATAAAGATGAATTTTGGGAATATGACCTTGGAGCTGAATGTGTTCAATATTAGAAGGTAGCCCGGGGTTGATGGAGTGGTACAGTAGATGAATCTCATTGACACCATCGTAAAGTAACATTAAGAAGATTCAGCTGGTGAGTCCTATGAGATCCTTTCAGAGGAAATCACTGTTCAAGAAGAAGCAGCTTTTATTCTAGGTTCGTGGGAGCCTAAGTTTGAAGAATTACTACCAATGGAGAATCATGCTCTACCATCAACTATTCAACCACCCAAACCTGATTTGAATTCACTTCCATCTACTTTGAAATATGCTTATCTGAGGAGAGATGATACTTTTCCTGTGGTGATCAGTTCTTCCTTACTACATGAGCAAGAATCTAGGTTGTTACAATTTTTGAAGGCCATAGGGGAGCCATTGGGTGGGTTATACAGATATAAAGGGAATCAGCCCTTCATATGCACCCATAGGATCTACCCAGAAGAAGATGGGAAGTCGTCCCATCAACCACAACGAAGATTGAATCCCATAATGAAGGATGTGGTTCAAGCTAAAGTCTATATCTTCTTGATGTATGAATCATCTTCCCTATTGCTAATAGCAAGTGGTTGAGTCCTACACAAGTAGTTCCAAAGAAGTCAATAGTCTCCATGGTCGCTAATGAGAAGAATGAGTTAATTCCAACAAGGACAGTGACCGAGTGGAGGGTTTACATCAATTATAGAAAGCTAAATTCATGTATCAGAAAGGACCATTTTTCATTGCCATTCCTTGACAAAGTCTTGGAATAAGTTGTGGGGCATGCATTATCCTATTTTTTAGATGGGTATTCAGACTACAACTAGATTGAGATATCCCTTGAAGATTAATAAAAAACAATCTTCACATGTTCCTTTGGAACGTTTGCCTACAGAACGATGTCATTCGGCCTTTGCAGTGCACCGAACACATTTCAGCGGTTCATGGTGGGTATTTTAAACAACATGATAGAGAAAATTGTTGAGGTTTTCATGGATAATTTCTTTGTGTTTGGTGATTTGTTTGTGGGTTACTTGAAAATTTTGTTGGATTTTATTGTGGGTTAATTTCTCTATTAAAGATGTCTAGTTATTTCTTGTTTATGTTGGATTTTATAAGCGATTTATAAAGAGTTTTAGTGCCTTGGCTCAACCTTTATGTCATCTATTGGCCAAGGATATTCCTTTTGAGTAGACAGTTGATTGTAAGAAAACTTTCAAAAACCAAAAGAATATGCTCATTTGGCCTTGAATCATGCAACCACCCAATTGGGAACTCCCTTTCAAGCTCATGTGCGACGCGAGTGATTACGCGATTAGCACGGTGCAAGGGCAATGGTAGGACAAGAAACCCCATATTATTTACTACCATAGCAAGACCTTGCATGAAGTTCAAACAAACCACATTACCACTAAAAAGGAATTGCTAGCAATAGTTTTTCCACTTGATAAAGTTAGGTTACACATTATAGGATCACCTATTGTTTTTTATACTAACCATACTACTTTGAAATATTTGATGACTAAGTAGGATGCTAAGCCAAATTGGATTAGGTTGATTCTTCTCCTTCAAGAGTTTCACATCAATATCAAAGACAAGAAAAGAGTAGAGAACGGGGTGGCCGATCATTTGTCGAGACTTATGATTGAAGACACAAATGCTCACATCACTATTCCTAACTTTTTTCCTGATGGGCATTTATTTATTTTGAATACAACTATGCCATGGAATGCTGACATTGCGAATTATCTTTTTATAGAGCAGCTACCAAATAAATGGAATTAAAGGATAAGAAGAGATTCTTGGTTGAGGTGAAGCAATTCTACTTTGGAAAAAATTATATGTTCAAACACTGCCCCCACCAAGTGATGAGGATATGTGTGCTTGGTAAAGAGCAGAAGGAAATGATTTCTTTTTTCCATTTAGAAGCTTATGGAGGTCACTTCTTATCGAAGAAGACATTAGTTAAGATCTTCTAATATTGTTTTTATTGGCCTACTTTATTTAAAGATTTTTTTATGTTATGTAAGTAGTGCGATAGATGCCAACGATTAGGAGGTCTGACCTATAAGAATATGATGCCTGCCCACATTCTGGTGGTAAAAAATTTTAAACTATTGGGGCATTGACTTTATAGGTCCTTTTCCTATGTCTTTTGGATATAGTTGCATTCTTTTGGTAGTTGACTATGTGTCTAAGTGGGTAAAAGCTATCTCAACTAGGACTAATGATCACAACGTTGTGATTAAGTTTTTGAAAGAAGATATTTTATCTTGGTTTAGGATGCCTAGGGCAATAATTAGTGATGGTGGGTTACTCTTTTGTAATAGGCCATTTGCAAATCTTATGCATAAATTTGACATTACACACAAAGTGCCCATAGGTTTCCACCCACAATCTAATGGCCAATCTGAATTGGTTAATAAGGAGATAAAACACATTTTGGAAAAGACAGTCAATCCTGATTGAAAGGATTGGTCACTTAGGTTGACCGATGCTCTATAGGCTTATAGGACTACTTTTAAGACACTATTAGGTATGTCTCCTTATAAGCTAGTTTATGAAAAAACTTGTCATCTTCTGGTAGAGATGGAGAAAAGAACTTATTGGGCCATAAAAACCTTGAACTTTAATTTGAAACTAGTTGGTAACAAAAGGAAATTGGACTTGAATAGATGAGAAGAGATGCGTATGAAAGCACTCAAATTTACAAGGAGAAGGTAAAAAAATTTCATGATAAATCTAAGTTGAGAAAAACCTTTGAGCAATGACAGAAAGTACTTTTTGTAGAATTCTAAACTTCATCTTTTCACGGTGCATAAATTAAGTTTTTAATGACAATACACACATAATACGCAAGCATATAATAAATTCCATCCATTAGTCCATACACAATCAACTCAAAGTGTCCTCGACATATCAAAGTTCTCAAAGAATTCAACTCGAGCATTATACTTTCAAAATAGCTAAAGTAGAATTTTTTTTTCATTTTCTTCATTCTTCAAGAGCAACAAATAAACACACAAAACAAAAAGGAATTTTTTTTTCATTTACTTTAATTTCTTGTGTTATTTAAATTACCATGGGTGAGTAGTCTTTCTCTGGATAATATGAAGAAGGATTCCCAACCTAAGAATTAGGATATACTCTAAACTAGGGTTTTAATGTTTATGTGATTGTTTGATTAAAGTTATGTTTTTGAATACCTATGTGGTTTACATACTTGATGATTACATGTATACAATTGGTTTTGGTATGAGTAATTATTGGTGTATTCTGCAATCAGTATAATACTGATTCTTTCATTTTTCTTTTTATTTTTCATCCCCTTAGATTCCAAATCTTTCCTTGACAAAACAACCTTGCACTTTTTGTTCGAGTTACTACAAGATACTATTCTCTTACGCTTTGGAGTTTTATGAAAATATAAACCCTTTGGAGAGCAAGTAGGACCATATCCAAAAAGAGTACCTTGGAAAGATCATTGAACCAAGGCACCAATAGAGGGCAGATGCGTAACTAAATAAAGGTGAAGTGCAGCACCAATAGCCCGTTGGGGAGGTTAAGGTCATATCTAGAGGGAGGGTTCGTTGGAGGAGGTAAAAGTAGATCAGATAGAAGAGCTCATGTTCGCAAAGCAAAAATTTTGCATGAAGTTGGCCAGGTTAATTAGGATAAGAGACCTTGAATCAGCCAACCAATCACATTCTTTGATGATGACCTCGTGGACATTCAACATCCGCATGGTGACCCTTAGTATTAACCTTGTTATTCCTTCATGCCTTTGACAAGCTAAACATTGGAAGGGAAGAATTGATGGCCATCACTGCTCTGCTAATTGGATTTTCGAGAGAGAAGGCCTATCCAATAGGAACAATCATAATCCCAATCACTATTAAACGAACTCCCCAAAGAACAACTACTCTGGCCAATTATCTAGTGTTGGACTGCCCATCTACCTATAATGGCATCTTGGGGCATCCAAGCCTCAACCCTATGAAGGCGGTACCCTCAACTTACCATCTTTACTGTGATTTCCAACAAAAATTGGTGTAAGGCAGGTGCGAGGTGATCAAGTTGTAGGTAGGGAGTGCTAAATGGCCTATATGAAGGAAAAATAGCACCAAAAGACTCTTTAGATCGAGTCCATAGACCATAGAGACAAATTTGAAAGGCAGCAACTAGTTGATAAATTATAGGTAATCCAAGTTGGAGAACAAACAATTCAGGTCACCTATGTAAGAAAGATGCTCAGAGAACCCTTGAACAACTCTTGGTAGAATTTTTGTGCACAAACTCTAATGTTTTTGCATGAAAAAAGTCAGACATACAAGGAATTGACCCTTCAATTATAGAGCATAGGCTAAATGTTAATCCCTCCTTTAAGCCAGTTTGGCAGAAGCCCGTGAACTCTGCCCCCCCAAAAAAATGAGGTGATTGGTGGAGAGGTCGCAATACTCCTTTAAGCTAGCTAGATCAGAGAAGTACAATACCCAAAATGGCTTGCAAATGTCGTTCTAGTCAGGAAAACCAGTGGAAAATGGTGTCAGTGTGTTGATTTCATTGACCTAAATAAAGCATGTCAAAAGGACTGTTTCCCACTTCCTAGTATTGATGTCCTAGTTGATGCCATGGTAGGCAATGAAATACTCACTTTCATGGATGCCTTTTGTTGTTGTAACCAGATCAATGATGTATGGGCCTGATCAAGAGCAAATCTCCTTACTAACTGAAGGAGGAACCTACTACGATAAAGTAATTCCTTTTGGTCTAAAGAACGTCGGGGCAACCTACAAAGTGGCTGGTTAACCTCATGTTTAAGGACCTCATTGGGAGCCCAATGGAGGTGTATGTTGAAGACATGCTCATCAAAATTCTTCAAGCCTGTGAGCACATTAATGGCCTGAAGGAAGCTTTTAGGGTATTGAGGAAATACAATATGAAGCCCAACCTTGCCAATTGTGCATTACGAGCCCCCTCAGAGAATTTCTTGGGCTTTATAGTAACTCATAGGGGCATTGCTTGATCTCAAAAGGTATAACCAAGTGTAGGTGGTCAAGAAGTAGTAATACTTGGTAAGATTGAGGTCAATCCATAGGGAACCTGCAATTTTGAATTAGGAAGGTAAAAAGAAAGAAATTGAATCAAAAGTATTGGTTGTTGGAAATTGGAATCTAATTGAAAAGGAATTCAATAAATAAAAAGAATATTTCCTAGAATTGGGATTAGGGAATAATCTTATGTATGAATACTATGTTTATGCAATCAATCATTATCTCAGTTGTCGTCCAATGCTGGTGTAATCAATAGGAGGATTTTACATTGAAGAATAAAATTCGATTGAATTCAAAGTAATCAATAAGAATCAAGTTTATAGACTCACAAAGAATTATAAAATTCCTCAAAACAAAGAATCAACCTAGTGAATAATTTCATAAGTATAGAGAGTACAATCCTTTGCTAAAACTCATTCATTCAATCTTTATGTTGAAAAAGGTATCATCTTGGAAGAACAATCAAATAATAATTATATTAAGAAAAATATTCAAAACATATTCATACAACCATACCCTAGCTAGCAAGTACAAGGAAACTACTCACAAGCCATGAGTAAGATCTTAGAGAAGAAGAAAGAATAAAATTCTAAAGTTTCTATTGCTTTTTCTTCTCAATCTGTGTGTGTGTGTGTGTGTGTGTTTATCTCTATCCCAATATTGAATAATCTCTAAATACCCTTAAGAAATTCCTCTAGGTCAAACTCTTGAACGACGCCTGTATAACAATGCCTGTCTAGACAGAAGAGCTGCGTTGGGATGTAAGCATTTAAATCCTGATCTTTGACTTGGTCAACATAGCTGAGTCCGGACGATCACATGCATCCTAAAGAAGGCACATTGTATCATCAAATGAATGTCCACACGCACAACCTCGTTTGAACATGTTGAAATCTCTCAAATTTGATTTTGAAGCACTTTCATCCGAATGAAGTAGTTGTGTGATGCCCCAAAATTCGAGGGTCCTTTCTCAACCTGTTGATCATCCATCAACCCGCAGAATATCGTATAACTCAATATCATGCCATTATGCCCCAATTACTAGGATCCATAATTAAATGAAATTCGGACAAAGTCTCATTTGTACGAAAAACTCTACCAAATACACAACTTGTGCATACAACACCCATATGACCATTTTAAGGTCCAATACACCAGTGTCTAAGTATAAAATATTAACCATTCATCCATAACCACCATCATACATCATCCGTTTGTTCTCAAAAGAATAATGTCCATAAAAGTCCCATTACATGCCTTTAATAAAAAATAAGTTTTATACTTAACATTATTCAAGGCCAAAATGTAATTCTATACAAGGGACTCCAAAATCCAAATCAAGAGCTACAATTTGGCTCTGTCCTCAAAGTGAGCCCTATTGGAGGTCGTCAGCTGAAGCTCGTCCAATACCTAAACCATGTTCCTACAAAGGGGTGAGCCGAAGTCTAGTAGAGTATCTCCTATAGAGAATACTTCCCAATCCCAATGCATATGATATGAATGTCCACCAACCACCAAGCATATATCTCAAGTATAATATAAATGCTACCATGTATGCCAAACATGAGTAATGCTTCATGAATGCATGTCCAACACTGAACCCCCTCCTGGGTTCTCATGCACAACACATGCTACGATACCATGACAATTCCAAGCCCCGCCATTAATGCTAAGCATCCAATGAACATTTTATCAACACTTGTGTCTTTCTTGTGTAGATAATTTATGAAAATCACACCAACGAGCTACCAAATCGACATGACATTCGAGGGCCTCCCACCTTTAGTTCCTAGTACACAGCNGGTAGACAATTTATGAAAATCACACCAACGAGCTACCAAATCGACATGACATTCGAGGGCCTCCCACCTTTAGTTCCTAGTACACAACCACACTTTTCTAGAATTGCATTGCTGGGCAAATGTGTGAACCAAGTAACCAGGCCTTGCATCCAAAGGAGAATTTATCCCTTTTTGTTATACCCAACACATTTTCAATGCAATATTCCATGCAACTAAATTAGACGTTTGTCCAATTTTCCTAAGCACACCAATAAACTCACCATGTGGTGGTTGGCCCTACTGAACAATAAGAAAGGGCCACACCTTCTCTTGTTGGGTGAAATTAACCTCTATCTCAACATCGTCGATGCTAGGTTTAGGAAGGAGCTCTATAGGGATTACACTTGGGAGCTCAATATGGAATGCTAAAGCAAGAGAACTAAAGAATCAACATGAGCATTTTTAACTCTAGGAATCTGCTTGATGTTGTAGGCCATTTGATGGGATATACACTCAGTAATCTTGGCTAAGTATGTAGCCATCTTGGTATCTTTGGTTACTTACTCTATATTTAACAATTAGTTGGGAATCTATTTTTACCAAGAGGTTTTTGACTCCGTGTGACAATGTTAGTCTCAATCCAATGAGCAGAGTTTCATATTTTTCCTCATTATTTGATGCTCCAAACTTAAATCTCAAGGCATACTCTATTTTGAGTTGATCTAGGGAACCAGGATTACTCCTGCCCCTCCTTCCTTGGCATTTGATGAACCATCGATAAAGATGATCTAGCTCTTTCGTACCAAGCTGTTTGACAACTTGGATTTTTTGTACAAGGTATTTTCAACTATAAAATCTGCCAATCCTTGCCCCTTGATGGCTGTTCTTGGCTAATATGGTATATCAAACTCAGCTAACTCAATGGCCCATTTAGCGAGCCTTCCAAAGATTTCTAGTTGCTGTAAAACTTTTTGGATTGGAGTCATTCATGACAACAATTAGGTGAGCTTGGAAGTATGGGCACAACTTTTATGCTGTAGAGATCAGTGCCAAAGCTACTTTCTCTAGCCTTGAATACCTTACTTTTTCTCCTTTTAGGACACGGATTGTATAGCATATTGGCTTTTGAACTCTTTGTTCTTCTCTTTTTAGGGCGAAACTAATGGTTTATTCTGAGACAACTAGATAGAGGTACAAAACCTCTCTTTCAAATGACGCTGATAATAATGTGCTTGCCCCCAAATATTGTCTTAGCCTTTCAAAAATTGTCGCACATTTTGGTGACCATTCGAAATATTTTTTCAATGTCTTAAAGAAAGACAAACATTTATCAATGGCCTATGATACAAACCTATTGAGTGCTGCTACACATCCAGTAAGGCGCTACATCTCCTTAATATTTCGAGGTGGGTGCATATCCATCAGAGCTTGGATTTTTTCTGTGTTTGCCTCAATTCCACTTTGAGACACCATGAATCCTAGAAATGTTCCTGAGGATACCCTTAAAGCACATTTCGTATGGTTCAACTTCATCCTGTACTTCCTTAGGACCTGAAAATCTTCTTGTAACTTACTCACATGGTCCTTAGATTCTTGGCTTTTTACCAACACGTCATCAATATAGAACTCCATGTTTTTTTCCAACAAAGTTCTTGAAAATGTGATTGACCAAATGTNTGGCCCTACTGAACAATAAGAAAGGGCCACACCTTCTCTTGTTGGGTGAAATTAACCTCTATCTCAACATCGTCGATGCTAGGTTTAGGAAGGAGCTCTATAGGGATTACACTTGGGAGCTCAATATGGAATGCTAAAGCAAGAGAACTAAAGAATCAACATGAGCATTTTTAACTCTAGGAATCTGCTTGATGTTGTAGGCCATTTGATGGGATATACACTCAGTAATCTTGGCTAAGTATGTAGCCATCTTGGTATCTTTGGTTACTTACTCTATATTTAACAATTAGTTGGGAATCTATTTTTACCAAGAGGTTTTTGACTCCGTGTGACAATGTTAGTCTCAATCCAATGAGCAGAGTTTCATATTTTTCCTCATTATTTGATGCTCCAAACTTAAATCTCAAGGCATACTCTATTCTGAGTTGATCTAGGGAACCAGGATTACTCCTGCCCCTCCTTCCTTGGCATTTGATGAACCATCGATAAAGATGATCTAGCTCTTTTGTACCAAGCTGTTTGACAACTTGGATTTTTCGTACAAGGTATTTTCAACTATAAAATCTGCCAATCCTTGTCCCTTGATGGCTGTTCTTGGCTAATATGGTATATCAAACTCAGCCAACTCAATGGCCCATTTAGCGAGCCTTCCAAAGATTTCTAGTTGCTGTAAAACTTTTTGGATTGGAGTCATTCATGACAACAATTAGGTGAGCTTGGAAGTATGGGCACAACTTTTATGCTGTAGATATCAGTGCCAAAGCTACTTTCTCTAGCCTTGAATACCTTACTTTTTCTCCTTTTAGGACACGGATTGTATAGCATATTGGCTTTTGAACTCTTTGTTCTTCTCTTTTTAGGGCGAAACTAATGGTTTATTCTGAGACAACTAGATAGAGGTACAAAACCTCTCTTTCAAATGACGCTGATAATAATGTGCTTGCCCCCAAATATTGTCTTAGCCTTTCAAAAATTGTCGCACATTTTGGTGACCATTCGAAATATTTTTTCAATGTCTTAAAGAAAGACAAACATTTATCAATGGCCTATGATACAAACCTATTGAGTGCTGCTACACGTCCAGTAAGGCGCTACATCTCCTTAATATTTTGAGGTGGGTGCATATCCATCAGAGCTTGGATTTTTTCTGTGTTTACCTCAATTCCACTTTGAGACACCATGAATCCTAGAAATGTTCCCGAGGATACCCTTAAAGCACATTTCGTATGGTTCAACTTCTTCCTGTACTTCCTTAGGACCTGAAAATCTTCTTGTAACTTACTCACATGGTCCTTAGATTCTTGGCTTTTTACCAACACGTCATCAATATAGAACTCCATGTTTTTTTCCAACAAAGTTCTTGAAAATGTGATTGACCAAATGCTGATAAGTGACACCGGCATTCTTTAGGACAAAAGGCATAACTTGGTAGCAATACAACCCATGCTCCATGACAAATGAGGTTTTCTCTTGGTCGTCTGGGTGCATGAGATTTTATTATAAGAATGCGTCCATAAAGTTGAGAAGTTGTAAAGCTACTTTTGCATCCACCAAGAGGTCAAACCATGGAAATGAAAAGCAGTCCTTTAGACATGCCTTATTCATGTCAATGAAATCTATGCAAAGCTTCCATTTTTTATTTTGTTTCTTTATGAGCACAACATTAGATATCCACTATGGATAGTGGACTTCCCGAATTGACTTTGCTTGCAGGAGTTTATGTACTTCCTCAACGATTATCTTGGCCCTTTCAAGGGAAAAACTCTTCTTTTATGCTTTACTGGCTTTAATGAGGGATTTACATTGAGTCTATGGACCTATGGACTATCACCTACATGTTCAATAAAAAAAAAAAAAGGACTATCACCTACGAATCTATGCCTACCATGTCCTCATGACCCTAAGCAAAGACATCTATATTCTCTTGCAAGAACGTCTCCACCTAATTTTTAATATGAGGGGAAAGATTAAAACCCACTTATGTAATATAGTCAGGTTTCCTTCCCCAGGTCACCAGAATCAACTGTTTGTCAAGATGTGATCTCTCTAGGTCTTTAAGATCTTTAGGATCTAGGTTATCCACCTAGAAAATTTGAGAAACCTAAGAAGACCTTACTGATGTGAAGTAGCATTCCCTTGCTACAACTTGATCTCCTAAAAACTTTTCAATACCTTGCCTTGCTGGGAATCATAAGAGAAGGTGATTAGTTAACAGTACTACTTTGAGGGTATTAAGGTTTGGCCGCGCCCTAATATCATATTATAGGCTAAAGGGAAATCCACTACTATGAAATCTACCATGAACATTTGCTAGTAGGGAGATTCCCCTAAAGTAACAAAACTTAAAACTACCCCCACTTGATAGGCTCTTTCTCTAGAGAACCTACCAAAGGGGCCTTGAGAGGGTGGAGCTTTAACTTTCCCATGCCCAATTGATTGAAATCATGAAAGAAGAGGATGTCTACAGAACTGCCACTGTCTACTAGGACTCTTTGAACCGTATAATTAGGAGCAACCACAAAGGTCACCAGAGGATCATCACATGGAGTGTGGACTCCCTTGAGATTTTTATTTGTGAATGTGAAGGAAGGATTTCTACGGGACATCTTTCCTGGTTGAACAAGGTTGATTTCTCCTTCCTTTACCCAAGCTCTCCAGGCATAAGCTTTCCATGCCAAGTTGTTCCCCCCCCCCCAAAGCAAATCCTCCAGAGATCATCTTTATTTCCCCCATTGGTTGTTGATGCTCTGGATTAGATCCTCAATCTAATCCTAAAGGGTGAAATAATCTTTTGTATCATGCTCATAGTCACAGTGAAAAATGTAATACTTATCTCTGTCTCATTTGTTGGGATGTGTTCAGAGCTTTCCAAGACATTTCAGGAGGTTGTCATTTTTCACTTGAAAGAGGACTTGCTCAATCAAAGTGTTCAGGGAAGTGTATGCCTAGGCCTTTGTTACGTGTAAGTGGAGGTCTAACCTATCCCTGGCTAGGACACGATCAACTTTTCCCTTCTTCAAAGTACCTATTTTGTCTGACTTTTCTTGGCCCTTTCTCTTCTTCTAAGAGGTAGAACCTTCCACACGTTTCTTCGTATTAATTGTATCCTTTGCATTCATATGGTTCTGTGTTCTGGAAAGGAGCTTCGCAATAGTTTTAGGAGAATGTTTATGCACAAATAAATATAATCTAGAAGACTTGAGCTCACTTATGAAGTCTATCAAAGTCATCTTGTCATCGACATCACCTATTTGGAGGGACTTTTCCGTAGACTGTGCTACATACTACTTGAGAATCTCTTTTTTTTTTTGTGTGTGTTTGATGTTGAGGGGAGAAGTGACAAGTTTCCTAGGATTCATTCCTCCGATGAAATGGTAGAGAAAGGATTTGATGAGCTCCAAGAAGGATCCAATAGACCCGGCAAAGAGCTTATTGAAACAAAGACAAGTTGTTCCCTTCAATTTGGTAAGGGAAGCTTGCACATAATGGCATTAGGGATGTTGTGCAATAACATGAGAAATTTGTAATTTTTTAAATGATCAAAAGGATCCTTATTGCCATCAAAATTTTTGATGCTCGATATCTTGAACTTGGATGGAAAAAAAGATAGTTGGTGACATCGTGAGAGAAAGGTGATTCAAGCCTTTGAACCAACGTTTCCACTATTTCTGGAGCTTGAGCTTTCATGATGTTCAACATATCTCCAATTCGATCGTTCGCCTCCTTGAAATTTTGATTCAAAGAGGTGTCTTCTTCATGATATTGCAGAGAATCGTTTTGACTGCACTCATCCACCAAATTTGGTTCATGGCTAGGGTGAGTCCCTCTAGAATAAAGATCCTAATTTCCTTGTTGATTTTGAGTGAGGACNAATCGTTTTGACTGGACTCATCCACCAAATTTGGTTCATGGCTAGGGTGAGTCCCTCTAGAATAAAGATCCTAATTTCCTTGTTGATTTTGAGTGAGGACCAACAAGGCCTTGCAAAATTTGTTGAATTTGTTGGGTTTGTTGAGCCATGCCTCCAATGGCTTGGTTCATCTAATCCAGATTTATTTCAAGGTTAAAAATATGTTGGGCCTTCTAACGCCTGTTGAGGTGAGGAGGTTCTGGATTCGGGATTTCAACCCCAACATTCCCTTGAGTAGGATATTCTGTAATAGGATTGTATTGATTGACATTTATGGCTATGATTGACATCATCCACCGATGTACAACAAAACTGAGAAACAACTTTGGTTAAGTCAGTATCTGGGAATTTTAAGGTGTAGCAATTTAACTGGACTTAGTGTGCTTACCTAGGTTTTACCGCAAAGGTCCCCTTTTATAGTATTTTGATAAGTGCCCTAGGGAGAATGAACTCTAGGCTTTCTTGGTAGTTTGAATTTGATTGATCTCCTTTTGATTGAGAAGCCTTGGTTTCTATGGACTTTATCCCTTGTTGGGATAACTATCCAGAGTCCTAGTTGTGCTTAGAGTCTATTAGATCACACAGATAAGGCTTGACGAGGGTATGGTCTTATCCTTATCTTTTGACCTGCTTATCTTCCCCATAACATTTAAACGAATCCACCATTTGAGTAGGTCTTTAGTAGATAAGGTTCCTAAAAATTCGGGATAGGCTTTACCATCCTTTGGTTTCCACCAAGGTGAGGAAAGCTAATTATCTAAGCTCATTACTCCTTCAGCTTTTCTTTCTTGCTAACAGGTCAGCCAACAATTACATTTTCTTAAGGTAGTGCCAACTAGGACCTTTTCCTTAGTTGAGATTAAATTCTCCCCATCAGTTACATCTCAAGGATAACGAGTTATGCATACTAGATGGATCTTTNCATTTTCTTAAGGTAGTGCCAACTAGGACCTTTCCCTTAGTTGAGATTAAATTCTCCCCATCAGTTACATCTCAAGGATAACGAGTTATGCATACTAGATGGATCTTTATAAGAAAAATGATAAGGGAACTACTGGTGGGCTTGGAGGTCATTTTGGTAGAGACAAAAGCAATGACAATGGTGGGTGATCATTACTTTTGGCCCCAAGATGTAACGAGATGTGGATAGATTTGTAAAGAGTGAAAAAATTGTCAATTAGCAAAAGGTCAAGTGCAAAATACTGGTTTATACACTACTTTGCCTGAATCAGATGCACCGTGGATACATATTAGCATGGATTTTGTGCTTGGACTACCTTGGACAACTAAAGGACATNACTGGTGGGCTTGGAGGTCATTTTGGTAGAGACAAAAGCATTGACAATGGTGGGTGATCATTACTTTTGGCCCCAAGATGTAACGAGATGTGGATAGATTTGTGAAGAGTGAAAAAATTGTCAATTAGCAAAAGGTCAAGTGCAAAATACTGGTTTATACACTACTTTGCCTGAATCAGATGCACCATGGATACATATTAGCATGGATTTTGTGCTTGGACTACCTTGGACAACTAAAGGACATGATTCCATCTTTGTTGTTGTGTACCATTTCTCCAAAATGGCACATTTCATCCCTTGTTCAAGTACTGTTTCATACCTCATGATTTGTTGAATTGTTCTTTGTAGAGAATGTTCACCTCCATGGTGCTCCAACTTCTATAGTGTCAGATCAAGATGTGATGTTTATGGGGCATTTTTGGAGATCATTGTGGAGGAGATTAGGCACAAANGATACCTCATGATTTGTTGAATTGTTCTTTGTAGAGAATGTTCACCTCCATGGTGCTCCAACTTCTATAGTGTCAGATCGAGATGTGATGTTTATGGGGCATTTTTGGAGATCATTGTGGAGGAGATTAGGCACAAAACTAAAGTATTCTAGTTCTTGTCACCCTTAAACTGATGGCCAAACTGAGGTAGTGAACAGGAGCTTGGAAATTTTGGTACGATGCATTGTCGGAGATCATGNAAACTAAAGTATTCTAGTTCTTGTCACCCTTAAACTGATGGCCAAACTGAGGTAGTGAACAGGAGCTTGGAAATTTTGGTACGATGCATTGTCGGAGATCATGTGAAGACTTGGGCTGAAATCTTGCCTCAAGCTGAGTTTGCTTACAAGAAGTTAGTAAGCATGACCATTAAAAAGATTCCTTTTGAAGATCCCTATGGTTATAAATGTGCTAGACCTTGTTCCTTTGTCTCGGGAGTCTAAAGTGTGTGATTATGGAGAAGCTTTTGCCAATCATGTGAAGCATATTCACAAAGAGGTATGAGCTACTATCCATACTAGCAATCAAGAGTATGCGGAATATGCAAACCAACATAGGCAATTCAAGGAATTTATTGAAGGAGACTTGGTGATAAGGTATCTAAGGAAGGAGAGGTTTCCTAGGCACTTACCATAAGCTTAAGGCGAGCAAGTTTGATCGGTGCAAGATGTTGAAATGAATTAGCTCAAATGTTTATGTCATAAACTTACCCGACAACTTACAAAACAACCCTATATTTAATATTGTTGATTTGTATGGTTATGATAGATTCAATAGTGTGGAATCAACTCGAAGTAGGTTGGAACAACTTCCAAAGAAATTGCCTGATGTTGTTGAAGAAATTTTGGATTTGAAAGAGGTTCATTCTCGATGAGGGAATAAATATCACTGAATTTTGGTGAAGTCGTTGGGAAAACCTACAATTGAAAGTATATGGATTGTTGAGGAAAAGCTAAAATAGGTTGATCCTGAAGCACATGTTGAGAGCTAAAATAGTTTGATCCTAAATCACATTCAGAGTATTTTGTTTCTTTCTTATAGGAGCCGAGTTTTCTCCCACTTGGGAAGGTTGATGCATGAGCATTCTGAATGCTTAAGGCCCCCTAATTCAGATTATGGGGTTGTTTTGCTCTATTAGAATTAGTTCTATTCTGCTTTTTTTTTAGGTCTTTAATAGTGTTCAGTGTTGGTCTTGTGGTTACTTAAATTAAATAAAGTCATGCACTAGTCATTTGAGGAACTTAAGGATTATATGGTCTTTTTCTTGTTATTAGGGCGACGCTGGGGTTTGCTACAATATAAATACTGCTCTAACATTCAACAACAACAACTGATTTATTAATATTTTCCACAAAAAAAAATTTGATTTTAATATTAATTGGTCTGTCACAGGTCCTAGAATCACTATATATTGCTTGCACCTTGATTTCTATACATTTTACAATTTTCTTTGCTTTTATTGTCAATTATTTTATGTTGTTTGCTTTGTTTTTGGCTATTTTCTAAATCAACCCGTGTCTACTAGAATACAATCCATCAACGTATGTGAGCTAATAGTCGTTTGTGTAGCCAGTCTGGCACGAACCATTTTATATGTAGGGGGGATTGGAGGGGTAACAGATGGAGACTTTTTGAGAATAGCAACTTATGAAACATGGATGGGATTGTATCCAAGGGCATTCATTGTCAGTGTCAATGATCATGAAATACTCATGTTTTGGTGTTCTTATTCCAATCGTTGCAACATAATTTTTTGGCTCCTATGAGCAATATGAACCAACAAGTACAATTTAGATTAAATTGAGACAATTGGATATCTTGTTGTTCAAGAATTTAACACTACCTTTGACTTGGAGGAGAATTTGATTAGAAAAGGATCTAGAATCGTAGAAAACATATGCAAATCTAACTATAATTCTATAATACTTATTGTTAGATTTGTTTTCCAATAATATACACACATGGAAAAAATTAGGAATTTATCACTAGCCGGGGCAAATAAAAACAGTGGCACAGTTAAGAATTTGAAGAAATAAGATCATCCAGAAATTTACTATTAGTATTATAGTTTTAATTATGAAGACTCTATCACTGTATGATATTATCACAAAAACTTATTTCGTAAAATTCAAAAACTATTTTTTATTTATCATTAGGAAATTTAATTTGTACAATTTCATACAAAAAGAAGCTTTTGAAAACCTACAAAGACATATACAAAAGGAGCTAACAAAAAAAGCTCACTATAAATTTATCTATAAGACCTAACAAAAAGTTTTTAAACCAAAAACTTGGGCTCAATCATATACTGAGTCTATACATGGGAACATCTAAATTGTCGAGCATCATATAAATCTTCATAGTTGTTCCTAACAAGTTTTCATATTTTGTAAGCATTTTATGATAATTTCATTATCAATGGTATTGAAAATCTCTTTCTCAACATATGCAACCAAACAATCATTCATCTATTGATCTCACATTCGATTGCGCAATCGATTTTTCACTATATTTATTACTGAAAAGGCTTTTTCAATTGTTGCAGTTGCAATTGGTAAGATCAATGCTAGTTTCACAAGCAGATATAGCAATGAATATACGACATTTTTTCTTGCCTCAACTGATTTTTTTGTAAGACCACCAATTCCTTTAACTTATGAAAACTCATTGGCTCGCACATCAAGTACGGAAGTCTCAACTTAATAGTCAAGTATCGTAAGGTCCATTGTGGAAAATTCTGAAGNTTCAATTGTTGCAGTTGCAATTGGTAATTTCAATGCTAGTTTCACAATCAGATATAGCAATGAATATACGACATTTTTTCTTGCCTCAACTAATTTTTTTGTAAGACCACCAATTCCTTTAACATATGCAAACTCATTGGCTCGCACATCAAGTATGGAAGTCTCAACTTAATAGTCAAGTATCGTAAGGTCCATTGTGGAAAATTCTGAAGGGTAAAATTGAGCAAGATGAATCAACTTCTCTTTTCTAAAAGCAGACTATGAATAACTTGGAATTAAGCATGTCACACAAAGAAGTAGCTCAGTGTTCACCAATTTGAAATGATTGTTAAGCTCAGAAAGTTGCATATCTAACACTGTATAAAATAATCCAACCTGAAAATGGTGTAGATTAGTTACTTTCGTAGTACGTCGTGGCCTCCATTAGGCTACATATGTATCATCCATATTTCTTGTAACAATATCATGCTTTCCACAAAAGCACTACAATATGAAAACTCGAGCTACATATGAGCTTAGTCAAGGTATTGAAGCTCATCACATTTACTATGTCTTGATCTTTTTTTTTTTTTGTAATACTTGTGATAACTCGTTTGTAATTGCCAATACGTCTTTCATTAAATGCAAATTTAATATGAAATCAAAAATATTGAATTGAATCCAATAAGGCACATGTTTGACCTCCTTGTTTAGAATTTGTGTCGTCCTCTGCTACAACCTTAAGCACATTGACAACAAAAGAGAGCATAAAAATCATGTTTATGAGGTTACCATAATGAGAGCCAAAATGTGTCACTGGCCCATTGAAGACTACTTTCTTGGCGCAACCCATGCCTACTTGAAATTTCTCCATTTCTTAGCACTTGAATAACCCTACTAGTTTGCTTCTCTCTAAATATATCTCGATTTTTGTTTGAAGCTCAAACAATATTCAAAAAATTAGCAATAATATTGAAAATCAAAGCAATCTAATTGTGAGTTTTTGCGACAGCTACAAGCGCTAACTGAAGATGTTGAGAAAAGAAATAAATATAAAAAGTAGACTCATTCTCCTTCATGATGAGACTTTTGAGGCCATTGAATTCTTTTTTCATATTACTAGCTCCATCATAAACTTGTCCAAGCAATCTGGACATACTTAATCCATGCTTGGAAAATAATGACTTAGTTGCTGCTTTAAGTGATGAAGCACTTGTATCAGCAAAATGGACAATACCAAGAAAATACTCGGTCACACTTCCATTCTTATCCACATAGCATAATAAAACAATGATTTGCTCTTTGGCTGATANAATACCAAGAAAATACTCGGTCACACTTCCATTCTTATCCACATAGCATAATAAAACAATGATTTGCTCTTTGGCTGATATATCAAGGGACTCATCAATGAAAGTAGAGAACAAATCATCTCCAAAATCCTTGATTATTGCTTTTGTGGTTTCACTTGCAACAACATGTACAATATCTTTTTGAATTTCATGTTATATCACTTTGACATTCTTAGAAGCATTTTTTAACACAACATTGTTGATAATTTCATTGTGTTCAGCAAGAAAACATAGAAGTTCAAAAAAGTTTCCTTGATTTCTTGAATCCTTGGACTCATCATGGCCGCAGAATTCTAATCCTTGACGTAAAAGATATTGACTACAATTGACTGTTCCAGTCAAACGAAATCGATATTTCTTGCGAGCTTAAATTGATTGCTTAGCATAAGCAACTTCAATATGTTTCTTTTGGCTCATTAAATCTTGACACCTCCTCCAATTTTGATTATGAGCACTATTCGGACCTTCGACATGAATATGAAATATTTCCTTCTTCTTCCAATTAGTGAATCCATTCGCAATAAAAGAATCAACATCTGATTAGTCGTCGATATCACCTTTCATTAGATAGAAACACAAGCAATAAGCAACATCCTTTACAATGTTGTACTCTAATAACTATTGAACTCATTGAACCAAGTTGGATTGAACCGACGTAACAACTTGCCAAATTTTCTTGAGTACATGGCGATTGATCCAATGTTGCTTTTCTTTTAAAGAATTTTTCCATAGGTAATTCAAAAATTAATTTGTTATGTCACAAACTTAGAACTTAGTATTGAATTCTNTCATTAGATAGAAACACAAGCAATAAGCAACATCCTTTACAATGTTGTACTCTAATAACTATTGAACTCATTGAACCAAGTTGGATTGAACCGACGTAACAACTTGCCAAATTTTCTTGAGTACATGGCGATNACTCTAATAACTATTGAACTCATTGAACCAAGTTGGATTGAACCGACGTAACAACTTGCCAAATTTTCTTGAGTACATGGCGATTGATCCAATGTTGCTTTTCTTTTAAAGAATTTTTCCATAGGTAATTCAAAAATTAATTTGTTATGTCACAAACTTAGAACTTAGTATTGAATTCTAATAAACAATTGAAACTAACTTAAACGATGACTATTTTATTAAACTAAACCTGGGTGTAAGAGTTACTTAACCTATCACAATAAAACTATTCAAACCATCAAATAAAAATAAAAATCTAACACATAATGGAGGACAAGTCCCAATTACAATTCAACATATAAAAACAAAACAAATGAGAGGACTACAAGTCTCAATTCTAATTCAATGTATAAAAATAAAACACAAGAGGGGTCTACAAGCCCCAATATAAATTAAATATATATATATAAATAAACCATAGAAGAGGACTATGTACCCAAATTTCATTTCAACATAGAAAAATAAATACAGGACTACATGCCTTAGTTTCACATCATAATACATTCACTTCACAAATGATCAAATCGTCATAATTTTAAGTTCAAATTATTAAGTTCCTAATTTCTACTATTAGGAAAAACAGGCTCAATGGGTAGGAAAAAAAACCCTAATTACTGTCTAACAATTAACAAGTTACCTCTGGATNGGGTAGGAAAAAAAACCCTAATTACTGTCTAACAATAATCAAGTTACCTCTGGATAGGCTAAACTATCATCTCAATCAACCTTAATAAACAAAAATGACCTTTGTCATGGTGAAGGGTTCACATAGGAAAACACTCTAGCCTTCTATTTTTGCCCATTTTGGCTTTCAAGCTACTTGAAATATGGTGGAAAGGGATGGAGGAGATTTTTGGGGTGGAGTCAACCTTTGTTGGAATGGAGTCTGACGAGCCCATATCAAACTAGGCCTGGGCCTAGTTCATTGGTTTTGCCCAAATCATCAAAAGGTAGGCTAGACTTATCTCATGGTCTCAGTCCAATCTAAAGCCCAAGAGTTTAGGAAAAGTTAACTCATGCGGGAGAGCAATCATTGGGATAAATATTACTCCAAGATAGTACACATCCCCAATTGTAGCTATCATCCTTGATAAATTAGTAGTCTGACCTTCGCGTCACTGCCTCTACTAGGAATTTGTGCCAATAAATTATAAATCCTCTACACATAGGGGCAGAGATCTCACACACCTCACTTTAAGCGTACCCTTGCTCTCTCTCTCTCCCTCCCTCCCTTACTACCTTGTAATCTCTTATTAATAGTGTCATCCGGCCACTGTTGTCGCCTTCAGTGGTTATGTCACCCAAACCTAACCACCCAATATTTGTTTCTTATTATTTATTGCTTCATCAATTGATTTACACCACACACTCGACTGATTTGATTATGCATAAAGCTAATTTTGTGCATCATTAGTTTGGCGCCACCTCCCAACATCAAGAAGAAAGAAGGGTGCCCCAAGAGTCTCACCCTAGTGCCAAGGGCCTCTTGTTACCCTGCTTCATAAGTTTACTCCCTCCCATGATGGCGACCCTCCCTCCCAAGAGGACCAGGGAAAAAACTGGCATGAGGACTAGGAAACGTAGACAAGAAAAAATTATACTTCACAAATTTATGGTTAAAATTCAAATTCAGTGAAAAATAAGCATTTTTTGGGGAAATTTGGTGCTCAAATAGCCATAGGCGGTTTGATTATGGTAGATCTCGAAAAAAAATACCCGGATTCAAAAAAAAATTCACCTCAAATGGGCAATTGATTGAAGAGTTATGGTAGTTCAAATTTTTGTCGTTTCTTCATGATTTTCTAATACTCCACCTAGCATCCAGCACCAGCCAGCGCCCAATGCCCACCAGCACCAGCTCCTTGTAATCGCTCCCTGGTGTCCGCGTCTACTCCCTGGTGCCCATGCCCAATGCCCTCGCCTGGAGCCTACTCCCAACACTCACGTCCCGACGGCCGCTTCTGGCCTGGCACTCATTCCCAATGCCTAGGCACCCATCCTCCTTTGCATTTGTGCCTACCTCCTCGCCTGGCGCACCGCTCGCATTGTGTTCCTAATTCGTCTAGTAATACCTTTGGTGTCTAACTTCACCACTCTTGGTGCATTATGAGGCCTCGCCTCCTGCGCTCGAAGCCCATGCTCTGTCGACTCTTTCCTACTGGTGCGCCTACCCTCATTATCATCTCCCTCCTCCTTTCTGCCTCTTGGGAGAGAGCCTCCCAAGTCACCAGAAGCTCAGTCTAACTCTACTTTTACTCTCATGTAAACAACCTCAATCCCCAACTTCGCGGCTCTTTTGCGAGTTGTCAAAAGCTCAACCTTTTCCTGCCTCTACTCTCACGTAAGTAGCTTTAATCCCTAACTTAGCGGCTCTCTTGCAAGTTACCAAGAGTTCAGCCTCTTCCTGCCTCTGCTCTCACGCAAGCAGCCTTAATCTCCACCTTAGTAGCTCTCTTATGAGTCATCACAAGCTCGGCCTAACTCTACCTCTGCTGTGATGTAAGAAGCCTATGTCTCAAGCTTAACGCCTCTCTCATGACTCGTCATAAGCTCAGCCTAACTCTGTCTTTGCTCTTACGCATGCAGCCATAACTCTCTCACGATTTGTCAAAATCTTGACTTCGCTCTGTCTTAGCTCTCACGCAAGCAGTCTCAGTCTCTAGCTTAGCGACTTTCTTGTGAGTCGCCATAAGCTCGGTCTAACTCTACCTTTATTTGTGGAAATCCCTCCATCAGTATGACCAAAATATACAAAAGACAAGATTGAACAGAAAAAAAAGGATGCCATAGCAAAGCCCTTCATCGCGGTATCGATGATACTCTCAAGACCTCGAGAGCTGACCTCTCTAATCTTCGAGGGTGTTACAAACCTCCAAATATGCTCCTTAGCCAAATTTACGCCTTGCAACATAGGTACCGGGCCACTGCTAGAAGCAGTAACAGTATAATTATGCAAAGCTCCTGTCTCAGTTGAAGTCTTCATAGGAGTCTCAATCCCTAAAGTAGTCCTAGGTCTAACCCTAAAACTCAAAGGGGTCACATGCTAAGAAGAAGCAGGGACACCATCAAACCCCGTATTTCGAGAAATAATAGGTCCATTAGACCTCTGTTAGAAAGCACTGAGGGAATCAAACCTCACCTTCCTNTGCAAAGCTCCTGTCTCAGTTGAAGTCTTCATAGGAGTCTCAATCCCTAAAGTAGTCCTAGGTCTAACCCTAAAACTCAAAGGGGTCACATGCTAAGAAGAAGCAGGGACACCATCAAACCCCGTATTTCGAGAAATAATAGGTCCATTAGACCTCAGTTGGAAAGCACTGAGGGAATCAAACCTCACCTTCGTAGGGGGAATGGAAGTCACCATCCTAGCAATATAGAGAGCCTACACCATTGATATATTAACCACGGGATCACCTTTGAAAGAGAGAATTTCAAAAATTGAAGACATCATCAGTTTGCCAAGGTCCTCTATGGTGTCTCCCAAGGCGCCGCCCTGCCTCGCGCCTGCCCTAGCATTGACCAAGTTCATCTTCATGTCACCACCCAAGCCTCTCTCCCTTTCAAAGGTGCCACTAGATAAAGCATTTCCATCTCCTCGCGCAGAAACATTCATGCTTCTCTTCATCCTCTCTCTGTCACTTATGAAAGGAAGAAAGGGAATGGCAATGCACTAGCTCTAATCAGAAAAAAAGGGAGTTTCTAACATAAAGGAATGGAGCTTCCAAAATCCAATGAGAGACCTAGCAGAGGATNCCTTTGAAAGAGAGAATTTCAAAAATTGAAGACATCATCAGTTTGCCAAGGTCCTCCATGGTGTCTCCCAAGGCGCCGCCCTGCCTCGCGCCTGCCCTAGCATTGACCAAGTTCATCTTCATGGCACCACCCAAGCCTCTCTCCCTTTCAAAGGTGCCACTTGATAAAGCATCTCCATCTCCTGGTGCAGAAACATTCATGCTTCTCTTCATCCTCTCTCTGCCACTTATGAAAGGAAGAAAGGGAATGGCACTGCACTAGCTCTAATCAGAAAAAAGGGAGTTTCTAACATAAAGGAATGGAGCTTCCAAAATCCAATGAGAGACCTAGCAGAGGATTTTTTTTTGCAAGCACAGTGGGTGTCCAACGATGGTGCTACTAAATGGAGAAATAAGCTTCATAAAAGTATTGGAGTGGAAAGTTGAAAAGCCACCGTGTGGAAAAAGATACCATGGTCTACCCAAATAAAGGAGCTCACTCATGCCCTCAACCCTTATCACTATTAGGGCTTGGAGAATTGGGGGCAAATGACGAGCCTAAATCCAGCTAAGTCTGGGCCGAGTTCATGGGTATAGCCTAGATCATCAAAAGGCTAGCTAGGCTTAGCTCATGGCCTCAGTCTAATCTAAAACCCAAAAGTTTTGGAAAAGTCAACGCACATGAGAAAGCAATTATCAGGATAGTCATTACTTCGAGATAGTACACATCCCCAATTGTAGTTATTCTTCCGATAAATTAGTAGCTTGACATTCGCATCACTGTCTCAGCTAGGGCTCTGTGCCTATAAATTGTAAACCCCTTTACACATGGGGACAGAGATCTTACACACCTCACCTTGAGCGTATTCTTGCTCTTTATCTCTCGCTCCCCCTACTACCTTATACTCTCTCATTAATAGAGTTCTGCGGCCACCATTATCGCCTTCAGTGGTTAGGTCACCCAGACCCAACCACCTAATATTTGTCTCTTATTATTAATTGATTCATCAATTGCTTTACACCACACACTTGACTAATTTGATTATGCATAAAGTCACTTTTGTGCATCATCAAAGTCGACAACCTTGTTGACTATTGTTCAGAGCTTGAATTTTTTGCTTTTGATTTCTATCAAGCACCAAGGAGCAACGACATGAGGCTATTGCTAAGGAGTAGGCTTTGCCTTTTAAAACACTTTTATTGTGAATTACGAATGAAACCTATATGTTTGTCAAAATACATATCTACCCAAAAATTATGTAAAAACTTTTTCGTGGGTGCAAATGTATAATAAATTCTAAAATTATACTTATTCGCCAAAGTTTTTTAAAATTCTTTTTTTTTTGGGATTGGGAGAGGGAGGGGGGAAGGGGGCTTGAAGCCTTGACCTCAAGAAGGTAAATCTTTCACAAGGTAAGGAGTACCAATGGACCAAAGGCCCATTGGTAAATATGCCTCCTCATATACAAGTTTTATTTTGGGTAAAATACAACAATATTTAACCACAATACCTCCTATGCTAGTACATCTATTAAGCCAACATCTTATTTAAACATGTTATTTTACTATTGTAGGAAANTCATTAGATAGAAACACAAGCAATAAGCAACATCCTTTACAATGTTGTACTCTAACAACTATTGAACTCATTGAACCAAGTTGGATTGAACCGACGTAACAACTTGCCAAATTTTCTTGAGTACATGGCGGTNAATGTTGTACTCTAATAACTATTGAACTCATTGAACCAAGTTGGATTGAACCGACGTAACAACTTGCCAAATTTTCTTGAGTACATGGCGATTGATCCAATGTTGCTTTTCTTTTAAAGAATTTTTCCATAGGTAATTCAAAAATTAATTTGTTATGTCACAAACTTAGAACTTAGTATTGAATTCTAATAAACAATTGAAACTAACTTAAACGATGACTATTTTATTAAACTAAACCTGGGTGTAAGAGTTACTTAACCTATCACAATAAAACTATTCAAACCATCAAATAAAAATAAAAATCTAACACATAATGGAGGACAAGTCCCAATTACAATTCAACATATAAAAACAAAACAAATGAGAGGACTACAAGTCTCAATTCTAATTCAATGTATAAAAATAAAACACAAGAGGGGTCTACAAGCCCCAATATAAATTAAATATATATATAAAAATAAACCATAGAAGAGGACTATGTACCCAAATTTCATTTCAACATAGAAAAATAAATACAGGACTAAATGCCTTAGTTTCACATCGTAATACATTCACTTCACAAATGATCAAATCGTCATAATTTTAAGTTTAAATTATTAAGTTCCTAATTTCTACTATTAGGAAAAACAGGCTCAATGGGTAGGAAAAAAAAACCCTAATTACTGTCTAACTATTAAAATTTTTTAAAACAATCAAATATCGAAAAAATCAAGTTACCTCTGGTTNGGCTCAATGGGTAGGAAAAAAAACCCTAATTACTGTCTAACAATAATCAAGTTACCTCTGGATAGGCTAAACTATCATCTCAATCAACCTTAATAAACAAAAATGACCTTTGTCATGGTGAAGGGTTCACATAGGAAAACACTCTAGCCTTCTATTTTTGCCCATTTTGGCTTTCAAGCTACTTGAAATATGGTGGAAAGGGATGGAGGAGATTTTTGGGGTGGAGTCAACCTTTGTTGGAATGGAGTCTGACGAGCCCATATCAAACTAGGCCTGGGCCTAGTTCATTGGTTTTGCCCAAATCATCAAAAGGTAGGCTAGACTTATCTCATGGTCTCAGTCCAATCTAAAGCCCAAGAGTTTAGGAAAAGTTAACGCATGCGGGAGAGCAATCATTGGGATAAATATTACTCCAAGATAGTACACATCCCCAATTGTAGCTATCATCCTTGATAAATTAGTAGTCTGACCTTCGCGTCACTGCCTCTACTAGGAATTTGTGCCAATAAATTATAAATCCTCTACACATAGGGGCAGAGATCTCACACACCTCACTTTAAGCGTACCCTTGCTCTCTCTCTCTCCCTCCCTCCCTTACTACCTTGTAATCTCTTATTAATAGTGTCATCCGGCCACTGTTGTCGCCTTCAGTGGTTATGTCACCCAAACCTAACCACCCAATATTTGTTTCTTATTATTTATTGCTTCATCAATTGATTTACACCACACACTCGACTGATTTGATTATGCATAAAGCTAATTTTGTGCATCATTAGTTTGGCGCCACCTCCCAACATCAAGAAGAAAGAAGGGTGCCCCAAGAGTCTCACCCTAGTGCCAAGGGCCTCTTGTTACCCTGCTTCATAAGTTTACTCCCTCCCATGATGGCGACCCTCCCTCCCAAGAGGACCAGGGAAAAAACTGGCATGAGGACTAGGAAACGTAGACAAGAAAAAATTATACTTCACAAATTTATGGTTAAAATTCAAATTCAGTGAAAAATAAGCATTTTTTGGGGAAATTTGGTGCTCAAATAGCCATAGGCGGTTTGATTATGGTAGATCTCGAAAAAAAATACCCGGATTCAAAAAAAAATTCACCTCAAATGGGCAATTGATTGAAGAGTTATGGTAGTTCAAATTTTTGTCGTTTCTTCATGATTTTCTAATACTCCACCTAGCATCCAGCACCAGCCAGCGCCCAATGCCCACCAGCACCAGCTCCTTGTAATCGCTCCCTGGTGTCCGCGTCTACTCCCTGGTGCCCATGCCCAATGCCCTCGCCTGGAGCCTACTCCCAACACTCACGTCCCGACGGCCGCTTCTGGCCTGGCACTCATTCCCAATGCCTAGGCACCCATCCTCCTTTGCATTTGTGCCTACCTCCTCGCCTGGCGCACCGCTCGCATTGTGTTCCTAATTCGTCTAGTAATACCTTTGGTGTCTAACTTCACCACTCTTGGTGCATTATGAGGCCTCGCCTCCTGCGCTCGAAGCCCATGCTCTGTCGACTCTTTCCTACTGGTGCGCCTACCCTCATTATCATCTCCCTCCTCCTTTCTGCCTCTTGGGAGAGAGCCTCCCAAGTCACCAGAAGCTCAGTCTAACTCTACTTTTACTCTCATGTAAACAACCTCAATCCCCAACTTCGCGGCTCTTTTGCGAGTTGCCAAAAGCTCAACCTTTTCCTGCCTCTACTCTCACGTAAGTAGCTTTAATCCCTAACTTAGCGGCTCTCTTGCAAGTTACCAAGAGTTCAGCCTCTTCCTGCCTCTGCTCTCACGCAAGCAGCCTTAATCTCCACCTTAGTAGCTCTCTTATGAGTCATCACAAGCTCGGCCTAACTCTACCTCTGCTGTGATGTAAGAAGCCTATGTCTCAAGCTTAACGCCTCTCTCATGACTCGTCATAAGCTCAGCCTAACTCTGTCTTTGCTCTTACGCATGCAGCCATAACTCTCTCGCGATTTGTCAAAATCTTGACTTCGCTCTGTCTTAGCTCTCACGCAAGCAGTCTCAGTCTCTAGCTTAGCGACTTTCTTGTGAGTCGCCATAAGCTCGGTCTAACTCTACCTTTATTTGTGGAAATCCCTCCATCAGTATGACCAAAATATACAAAAGACAAGATTGAACAGAAAAAAAAGGATGCCATAGCAAAGCCCTTCATCGCGGTATCGATGATACTCTCAAGACCTCGAGAGCTGACCTCTCTAATCTTCGAGGGTGTTACAAACCTCCAAATATGCTCCTTAGCCAAATTTACGCCTTGCAACATAGGTACCGGGCCACTGCTAGAAGCAGTAACAGTATAATTATGCAAAGCTCCTGTCTCAGTTGAAGTCTTCATAGGAGTCTCAATCCCTAAAGTAGTCCTAGGTCTAACCCTAAAACTCAAAGGGGTCACATGCTAAGAAGAAGCAGGGACACCATCAAACCCCGTATTTCGAGAAATAATAGGTCCATTAGACCTCAGTTGGAAAGCACTGAGGGAATCAAACCTCACCTTCGTAGGGGGAATGGAAGTCACCATCCTAGCAATATAGAGAGCCTACACCATTGATATATTAACCACGGGATCACCTTTGAAAGAGAGAATTTCAAAAATTGAAGACATCATCAGTTTGCCAAGGTCCTCCATGGTGTCTCCCAAGGCGCCGCCCTGCCTCGCGCCTGCCCTAGCATTGACCAAGTTCATCTTCATGGCACCACCCAAGCCTCTCTCCCTTTCAAAGGTGCCACTTGATAAAGCATCTCCATCTCCTGGTGCAGAAACATTCATGCTTCTCTTCATCCTCTCTCTGCCACTTATGAAAGGAAGAAAGGGAATGGCACTGCACTAGCTCTAATCAGAAAAAAGGGAGTTTCTAACATAAAGGAATGGAGCTTCCAAAATCCAATGAGAGACCTAGCAGAGGATTTTTTTTTGCAAGCACAGTGGGTGTCCAACGATGGTGCTACTAAATGGAGAAATAAGCTTCATAAAAGTATTGGAGTGGAAAGTTGAAAAGCCACCGTGTGGAAAAAGATACCATGGTCTACCCAAATAAAGGAGCTCACTCATGCCCTCAACCCTTATCACTATTAGGGCTTGGAGAATTGGGGGCAAATGACGAGCCTAAATCCAGCTAAGTCTGGGCCGAGTTCATGGGTATAGCCTAGATCATCAAAAGGCTAGCTAGGCTTAGCTCATGGCCTCAGTCTAATCTAAAACCCAAAAGTTTTGGAAAAGTCAACGCACATGAGAAAGCAATTATCAGGATAGTCATTACTTCGAGATAGTACACATCCCCAATTGTAGTTATTCTTCCGATAAATTAGTAGCTTGACATTCGCATCACTGTCTCAGCTAGGGCTCTGTGCCTATAAATTGTAAACCCCTTTACACATGGGGACAGAGATCTTACACACCTCACCTTGAGCGTATTCTTGCTCTTTATCTCTCTCTCCCCCTACTACCTTATACTCTCTCATTAATAGAGTTCTGCGGCCACCATTATCACCTTCAGTGGTTAGGTCACCCAGACCCAACCACCTAATATTTGTCTCTTATTTTTAATTGATTCATCAATTGCTTTACACCACACACTTGACTAATTTGATTATGCATAAAGTCACTTTTGTGCATCATCAAAGTCGACAACCTTGTTGACTATTGTTCAGAGCTTGAATTTTTTGCTTTTGATTTCTATCAAGCACCAAGGAGCAACGACATGAGGCTATTGCTAAGGAGTAGGCTTTGCCTTTTAAAACACTTTTATTGTGAATTACGAATGAAACCTATATGTTTGTCAAAATACATATCTACCCAAAAATTATGTAAAAACTTTTTCGTGGGTGCAAATGTATAATAAATTCTAAAATTATACTTATTCGCCAAATTTTTTTAAAATTCTTTTTTGTTTTTTGGGATTTGGAGAGGGAGGGGGGAAGGGGGCTTGAAGCTTTGACCTCAAGAAGGTAAATCTTTCACAAGATAAGGAGTACCAATGGACCAAAGGCCCATTGGTAAATATGCCTCCTCATATACAAGCTTTATTTTGGGTAAAATACAACAATATTTAACCACAATACCTCCTATTCTGGTACATCTATTAAGCCAACATCTTATTTAAACATGTTATTTTACTATTGTAGGAAAAAATGGTTATAAACAATAATATTTGAGCAAATTAAGGTTTAAATTAAAGTGAGACCCACACCTTGAAATTAGAGGGACCAAGTTTAAATGCGTTCTCCTCCGCGAGGAGATGAAGGTGGTATATTTATTTGTTTAAAATCATTAAGTATTGAATTGATGGAATTGATGGAATAAACTAAAGTGACCCATTTGAATTGATGGAATAAACTAAGAATGGTGTAATGGAATAAGGCTTGTCCCACATTAGAAGATGACCAAAATTTTGGTGAGTTAATATACTCTTAGTTGGCTTCATGGGTTGGACATCAAGGGCTACCACACTTTATGAGTGGAGCGAACACTTACACAACCTTGGTTACTACATGTGCATCGCCCGATATGGCTTGGGCTTGGGCATTGTGTCAAAATGATATTATCTTTTTGGAGAAAAATTCATATGGTGCGGTGCGAGTTGTGGGTCAAACCAAACAAATCCGAACGTAGATCGTAGTTATTCTTCCAACTTAAATTTAAATATCCAATCGAATTTTAAATTTTTGTGACNTGATATTATCTTTTTGGAGAAAAATTCATATGGTGCGGTGCGAGTTGTGGGTCAAACCAAACAAATCCGAACGTAGATCGTAGTTATTCTTCCAACTTAAATTTAAATATCCAATCAAAATTTAAATTTTTGTGCCNAATCCGAACGTAGATCGTAGTTATTCTTCCAACTTAAATTTAAATATCCAATCGAATTTTAAATTTTTGTGACTTTTAAATTTAAATTTGGCTCCGAAACTGAATTGGATATGTTCATTCAAGAGGTGCCTTTCTCTTCCTTTACTTTTCAAGATTAGAGGTGTGTCTCTTCAATTCGAATAAGTTCAACGAACAGTGACATCCCATGGCTCTTTAGGCAATCCGTATTCAATTTTTGTTCTGCATTCTATATTCAACTTTTCTTTTCTCTCTCTCTATGCATATTGTTGTGTTATTATTTCTGTTTGGTCCAAGTGTAAAACACAAAGTTGTGTTCTTTGGAGTCTTGAAGATTAAAGTGTTTGTTGAAAATGTGACTTAGAAGTTNCTCTTTAGGCAATCCGTATTCAATTTTTGTTCTGCATTCTATATTCAACTTTTCTTTTCTCTCTCTCTATGCATATTGCTGTGTTATTATTTTTGTTCGGTCCAGGTGTAAAACACAAAGTTGTGTTCGTTGGAGTCTTGAAGATTAAAGTGTTTGTTGAAAATGTGACTTAGAAGTTGCTGATGTGGTTTGAAAGAGTCAAAATAGCTGTTAAAGTTAGTCTTATCCATAACCAATAACTTAGCAACTACCTGATACACTTCATATTTCTTAGGTTATTTGTTAGCTGATTTTTATCTAATTTTCAGCAATTCAGTTCACATCTTTGATGTATAAATATGTTCTTTTACGGCTCAATAAAAATATTCTAGCCTTTGTGTTCTCTCTATTCTCTGCATATCTTTTCATATAGCTTGTTCTTGTTTCCAACAAATTGGTATCAGAGCATTTTTATTGAGGGACCTGTGAGATTGAGTGAGCCCAAATACAATCCAAAACAGCTATCACCTATCCTACACAACGCACAAAACCTTACAAACCATTTTAAATGGATTCAGAACCTTCATTCACTGTTCTTGCACCACCAGTGTTTGATGGAATAAATTATCAAAGTTGGGTTGTTCGTATGGAAGCCTATCTTGAAGCAAATGATCTTTGGGAAGTTGTTGAAAATGAATATGAGGTTCCTCCTTTGCCAGACAATCCAACAATAGCACAAATCAAGAGTCATAAAGAAAAGAAACAAAGAAATGCAAAAGAAAAAGCAAAAGCAAGCCTGTTTGCAGTTGTCTCCTCTACCATCTTCACCAGAATTATGACACTGAAAACAAGCAAGGAAATCTGGGATTTCCTGAAGCAAGAATATGAAGGCAATGAAAGGGTCAAAGGTATGTAGGTGCTAACTCTGGTCTGAGCGTTTGAGATACAAAGGATGAAGGATTCAGAGACAATTAAGGATTACTTTGATAGACTTCTTAGTATTGCTAATAAAGTAAGGCTTTTTGGTACCAAATTTGATGATTCTAGAATTGTGCAAAAAATTCTTGTTACTATTCCAGAAAGGTTAGAAGCTATAATCTCATCTTTGGAAAATACTAAAGATCTCTCAAGTATTACTTTGGCAGAATTGCTAAATGCTTTACAGGCACAAGAACAAGGGAAGCTTATGAGGCAAGAAGGATTTGTTGAAGGTGCTTTTCAAGTCAAATCACAAAGCAACAATGGTGGCAAGAACAAGAAAAAGAAGCAGGACTATAACAAGCCCAAAAGTTCAGGGAACAACAAGATGAACAGCTACTATCAAACTTTTCCACCATGTCCCTACTGCAAGAAAACCAATCATCCACAAAACAAAAGTTGGTGGAAGCCAGATGCAAGATGCCACAAGTGCTGTCAGTTGGGGCATACGAAGAGGGTATGCAAGTCTCAACAACACTTGGGAGAAGCTAAGCTAAATAAGAATCAACATTAGGAGGAGCAATTGTTTACAACTTCATGCCTAGCCACCTGTAGCACAACTAAAAGTTGGCTTATAGACCGTGGTTGCACAAATCACATAGCCTATGATCAAGAGCTTTTCAGAGAAATTGACAAGAGTGTTGTCTCCAAAGNCCACCTGTAGCACAACTAAAAGTTGGCTTATAGACCGTGGTTGCACAAATCACATAACCTATGATCAAGAGCTTTTCAGAGAAATTGACAAGAGTGTTGTCTCCAAAGTTAGAATTGGAAATGGAGATTACATTCAAGTCAGAGGAAAAGGGATAGTAGCAATCAAAGGACACTCAAGTTTGAAATTAATTTCAGATGTCTTATATGTTCCAGAAATTAATCAAAATCTATTGAGTGTTGGCCACTTGCTTGATAAAGGCTTTAAGGTGTTGTTTGAAGACAAGTGTTGCATGATTAAAGATGCAGCAGACAGAGAAGTGTTCAAGGTCAAAGTGAAATATAAAAGCTTTGCTTTGAATTTTATGGGATAGTAGCAAGCTGCTGTACTCAAAGAAGATTCCAATGTTGTTTTGTGGCATAAGAGTTTGGGGCATTTCCATCACGATGCTCTAATGTACATGAAGAAAAATAATCTTGTGGAAGGTTTGCCTGAATTAGAAGAGGAACTTCCTACATGTGCTACCTGCCAATATGGGAAGCAAACAAGACTTCATTTTCCAAAAAATAAAGCCTAGAGAGCTACACAAAAACTGCAGTTACTACACACATATGTGGGAGGACCTCAAAAAACATCATCTTTGAATGGCAATAAGTACTATATTGCTTTCATTGATGATCACACAAGAATGTGCTGGATTTATTTTATGAAGTTTAAATATGAGGTTGCTGACATTTTCTAGAAGTTCAAAGCTTGGGTGGAAACTCAAAGTGGTTGCAAGATGTAGGTGATCAGGTCTGATAATGGAACTGAGTATACCTCAGAAAGATTTAATAAATTCTGTGAAGAAGCAGGTATTGAACACCAGATGACAACATTTTACACTCCTCAACAGAATGGGGTTGTAGAGAGAAAAAACAGAACTATCATGGAAACGACAAGGTGTTTGCTGCATGACAAAGGGCTGCCAAAAAAGTTTTGGGCTGAGGCTGCAAATACAATAGTTTTTTTCTGAACATATTACCAACAAAGTCTGTCTAGAAAAAGACTCCATTTTANGACAAAGGGCTGCCAAAAAAGTTTTGGGCTGAGGCTGCAAATACAATAGTTTTTTTGCTGAACATATTACCAACAAAGTCTGTCTAGAAAAAGACTCCATTTTAAGCATGGCATGGATACAAACCAAAGATGTTTAACCTGAAAACATTTGGTTGCTTGTGTTTCTCTTACATTCCACAAGTTAAGAGAGACAAGTTGGACAAGAAAGCAGAACCTAAGATCTTTGTAGGCTATAGCTCAGTTTCAAAGGCCTATAGGATCTTGCTACAAAGCAACAAATTGATCATTAATAGAGATGTCAATTATTTTGAGTAANAGCAGAACCTAAGATCTTTGTAGGCTATAGCTCAGTTTCAAAGGCCTATAGGATCTACTTGCCACAAAGCAACAAATTGATCATTAATAGAGATGTCAATTATTTTGAGTCAGACAGCTGGAGTTGGAACAGTGAGAAGAAGCTTGAAGTTTAGGAGGAGAATGATGATATTGATGATCCACCAGTTAGAGGAACCAGATCTCTCTCAGATATTTATTAGAGGTGCAATGTTCCTGTGATGGAGCTTGCTGGATATGAAGAAGCTGTAGCAAATCAGAAATAGTTGGCTGCAATGAAGGAGGAGCTTAAGATGATTGAAAAGAATCAGACATGGCAGCTGGTGGACAACCTTTACATAAGAAAGCTATTGGAGTAAAGTGGGCTACAGAACCAAGTTCAATCTGGATGGTTCTATAAACAAGCAGGCCAGACTCATTGTCNAATGAAGGAGGAGCTTAAGATGATTGAAAAGAATCAGACATGGCAGCTGGTGGACAGCCTTTACATAAGAATGCTATTGGAGTAAAGTGGGCTACAGAACCAAGTTCAATCTGGATGGTTCTATAAACAAGCAGGCCAGACTCATTGTCAAAGGATATGGACAAATGTTTGGAGTGGATTACTCAGAAACATTTGCCCCTGTAGCTAGATTGGATACCATAAGAATGCTACTGGCCCTTGCTGCTCAAAGGGGCTGGATTATACACCAAATGGATATCAAGTTAGCTTTTATGAATGGATACTTAGAGGAAAATATTTTTTTTTGAACAACCTGAAGGATTTGCTGTTCAAGGATAGGAGGAGAAGATTTATTTGCTGAAAAAGACCCTCTATGGTTTAAAACAGGCACCAAGCGCCTGGTATAGCAGAATTGATGCATACTTTGGTGAACTTAGGCTTTGAAAAGTGTCTAAGTGAATTTACTCTATATGTAATGAAAGCGGATGATGAATCACTTGTGGTGTCTTTATATGTTGATGATCTGCTTGTTACAGGAAACAATGAGGAGTTAATTGGCTGGTTTAAAGAAAGTATGAAAGACATGTTTGAGCTNATTTACTCTATATGTAATGAAAGCGGATGATGAATCACTTGTGGTGTCTTTATATGGTGATGATCTGCTTGTTACAGGAAGCAATGAGGAGTTAATTGGCTGGTTTAAAGAAAGTATGAAAGACATGTTTGAGCTGACAGACCTTGGGAAGATGTCATTCTTCCTTGGTATGCAAGTGCAGCAAAAACAACATGAAATTTTTGTGCAACAGCAGAAATATGCAAAGGAATTTCTCAAAAAGTTCAACAGGGAAGAATGCAAACCAACTACTACTCCAATGAATCAAAAGGAAAAATTATGTAGGGAAGATGGAGCTGAAAAGGTTGATGAAACACTNAACAGGGAAGAATGCAAACCAACTACTACTCCAATGAATCAAAAGGAAAAATTATGCAGGGAAGATGGAGCTGAAAAGGTTGATGAAACGTTGTACAGAAGCCTAATAGGCTGCCTGATGTACCTAACAACAACCAAGCCAGATATCATGCAAGCTGTAAGCCTTTTGTCAAGATACATGCACTGTGCTAGCAAAATTTATTTACTAGCAGCAAAAGAATTTGTTAGATATGTCAAAGGTACAATTGATTATGGCTTAAAATTCAGTGAAATCAAGGATTTCAGTCTTCATGGTCATTCTAATAGTTATTGGGTTGGATGTGTTGATGATATGAGGAGCACTTCTGGCTATTGTTTTAGTTTTGGTTCTGGTATTTTTTTCATGGTGTTCTAATAAATAGGAAATTATAGCACAGTCCACAAGTAAGGCAGAATATGTAGCAGCCATGGCTGCAGCAAATCAAGCTCTTTGGATCAGGAAACTTATGACTGATTTGCCGATGAAGCATGAACAAGGCACAAAGATTTTTGTGGATAACCAAGCTGCAACTTCAATTGCTAATAACCCAGTGTTCCATGGCAAGACAAAGCATTTCAAGGTTAAACTCTATTTTCTGATAGAACTGCAAAAAGACAGAGAAGTGCAGCTGGTTTACTGCAAAACTAAAGACCAAAATGCTGATATATTTACAAAAGCACTGCCTAAAGCTCATTTTGAAAATTTGATGCTGAAGCTAGGAGTATGTAGCTCCAAAGTCACGGGGAGTGTTGAAAACGTGACTTAGAAGCTGCTGATGTGGTTTGAAAGAGTCAAAATAGTTGTTAAAGTTAGTCTTATCCATAACCAATAAATTAGCAACTACCTGATACACTTCAGATTTCTTTGGTTGTTTGTTGGCTGATTTCTATCTAACTTTCAGCAATTCAATTTACATCTTTGATGTATAAATATGTGCTTTTACTGCTCAATAAAAATATTCTAGCCTTTGTGTTCTCTCTATTCTCTGCATATCTTTTCATATAGCTTGTTCTTGTTTCCAACAGTGTTGCATCTTTAAGAATGAAATTCATTCTGTCTTGGGAGACAATTGCTTGAGTATTGAGAGAGAGCAAATTTGTCTTAAGAAAACTATGATTACACAGAGATTGGATTATTTTTAGATTTCTGGAATTCTTATTCTCTTATTTATTGTTGTTTTGCGTCACTGTGAGTGTATTACTATTTAGTTTATACATTTTGTTTTATTTATATTACATATAACAGTATAGTTGCTGCATTAGATCTGCTACAATTAAAGTATTAAATTTAGAGTCTGATTATATAGTTGGCGTAACAACTAGTAAGGACGCAACATTGGAGACCATATAGTAGAAAACTCAGACACATGAGCAATTACATTCCTGTCTCTGGCTACTTCTACAACAAAATCATCATATATTAGAGAAGTTTTGCAGACCTCTGCTATGTGTGGAGAAATTTGCTTTTGGCAGCAGTGAACCTATATATATCAACGACTTGGTATGAGTTGCATGCTTTTGCCCTTCCACAAACAATATCTAAATAATGATACAACAAGCTCTTCAACACAAAGCACAACGACGGTTGGATGTGACAGTTTATCTTATGAATATATTTTAACATTCTAGTCAAAGTAAATCTGTCTTTTTACATTTTATATTATAACAACAATAAATGTTTTAATCACAATAAATATTTGAACAATCCTTACTGTTAAATCTATGTAGTAATACAAGAACCTTCTTAACACGAAGCACAATGGCGGCTTAGATTTGTTTGAATTTGTCGATTTTACATTTTAATTCTGTAACCAAGTAAATATACGTATTTATATTAATCTTTTAAAAACAGTAAACATTTTAAAATATTTATCATTCAATAACAATAAAATACTTTAACTAAACATCTTAACTATAGTAAATATTTTAACCATGGTAAAATAATACACTTTACATGGGGTATTCTAATATTTATCTAAGTATCTAATGCTGAGCCATTGTAATCATGTCTGAGCAATGAGCATTGTGCTTATTTTCGGATGTCCGAAAATCATGCAGATTAGACAAACTAGGATTCTCTTACAATAGTCACACTTGAGATGATAACAACTGAACTATTTTATTCCGAATTACCTTGACAACTTAACTCTATATATATAATATTAGTAACTCCGGCATCTCATTTAGATGAAGGTTCAAAAAAAAAAAAAGACATGTCATTTAGATGTCACACCAGCATTTTAACATTACTATACAATAATTTTAGAATTCGTTGTTCGATTTGAAAATCAATGTTGTGGTTCTTTTGAATGATCAATAGAGTAGAATTGAAGATTCAAACATGGCCCATACGATTCTCCTGGTTTGCTTTACTTTGGAAATGCTATTTTCATTAGTTTTCTTCATTTCTTTTGACCTGGTCTTCTTCCTAAAGTACAAAGATACAAACTTTGACTTGGGTCACATGAATATGCACACCCACCTGGTGGTCCCTTCAAACACACAAGTACGAGCACAAAGAAGTTGTCTTTAAAACACCCTCCTCTAGTTTCTGAAATCACATTGTACTCCCCTCTAATTTTTATTTCAATTTTAAAAAGCGTCTCTGTCTTGAATCTTCATTAGTTACAGATAGCAAAAATGGCACCATAGGAGAGAAATTGATTCTGATTAGTCGTGAGGGAGAGAGTATAGGGACAAAGAGGAAAACTCAAGTCGCAAATTAATCCAATCCACTAAACCAATTGTTATTAATTTGAGACCCTAGCTGAATAAAATGGGGCCTACTTTTATTCATGTTATGTGATCTATAATTGAAAAAAAAAAAAATCAAACACTTCAAATGATACAAGCCTCAATTGGATTTGACTCGGCTCCTCTCCAGTACTAAATGCTTCAATTTTTTTTAATCCAATTATCCACCCTTCAAGGATTCCTGAAATGCCTTTTCAATTCAATCGTTCTAACTTTTGATATATAGGTGAGGGATTAGATCTAAGGCGTATAGCAGACTTGAAGTAAACCATGTAAAAAATAGAAGTCTTGATTAGTGAGGGGAGGAGGATTGACTGTCCTCTCCCTAATTGGCATGTCTTGTTGGGCTACAAAAGATTTTAGTAATTAAAATCTAATTTTTGATCGATTTTGAGTCTAATTTAAAGTGGTACCCGATTGTTGTTTCGAGTAAATTTTCGTGGATTCATGTTCTATTCCATAAGGAGAATAACGTAGTATATTCACTTGCTCAAATTGAGCAAGAAATGAATGAGAAAATAGGCTCCAAAGTAACCCTCTTGAAATACAAAAATAGAGATTGTACAATGTGAGATTTCACACCAATCCCATATTAGTTGAAGAAGAAGTTCTACATGGACATGTATAGGTTAAGTTTGTTCTATGAGATTGGGCCCCAAGGAATACCACAATTTTATGAGCGGAGTGAGTGCTTAAATGCTTTTGGTTCAACCACAAAATGGGCGTGCCACTTGCCATGCCACAACTCGGCCGGGCCGGGTGTGGGTAAGACCAAGCCTTATTTTTTAGAGAAAATTCTTTAACGAATTGGACGTGAATTTTTGAACTGAAATTTTATTTCGATACCTATTCGATTTGAATTCGCACTAGTTCAAAATTTTCCTTCCTTCAGTCCAGTCCAAATTTTGAATATTGTTTGTTCATAGATTAATAGTTAATCAATGATGTCTTTTAATTGCATGTGTATGTTGGGTTGCATCCTTTCGACATGGTGACTGTCCAGATCAATAACTATTTTCTCTATAAATAACCTAGTCATATAATTATTTTGCATCCAATAAATTTCGTAGTCACTAAGACAATCTCATACATTATAACAGTCTACATTTGAGAGTACACAACACAATCTCTAATTCGTTGGGCAAATAGATTGGAGTGCTACTTCTATTCACGTGAGGATCATTGTATCCTAGGAGGCAGACGCTTTGATTTCCACAAGCATCATGTGTGGGGTCGAAATCTATCTTAAGAATATAGTGTCAAACACTAGTCTTGATCTGCAGAAATTTTAATAACAGTTCTTAATCTTCAAATGGGTCAATTTATATATTGTTTAAATTATAGATTTATTGTGCAATTGTTTTATTCGTTTCTGTAAATATTCATTTTTCACTATTACTGTTTATTCCAATTGCATGATACAAATCAGAAATTTCAATAAGTTATTTTAGTTTATTTGAAATACTACAAATAACACTTGTTAGCTTCACTTGATGGCTCATATTGTTTGAGTAACATATATCTCGAGTTCCAAAATCAGTCTCTTCAAAATGGGATAAAGTTGTTTGCTACTTGTGCAAAGAACGATCTTGTCATATATTGCAATTTGATCATAGATTTACACTCATGGTTTCAAAGCATACATGAAGTAGACAAACATTGAGACTAGGAAAAAAAATGTCCAGAGCTTATTGCTAATGGAATATGGATATAGAACATGAACGAAAATTCTCTAGAAAGCTTAGTGCCTGTAGGGATTGATGTTAATATAAAGTGTCGCAACGGCCTGCATTGCCAAATCCTATCCTCCCACCTTCTGTGTCATAAAATACCTCTAGTGCGTGTTGCTGATTATTCCCAATGATGGTCAAGTCATTTGTGGATGCAAAACCTAAGCACATTTGTATTTTGCTCGACATCCATACAATTCCTGATGGATGTAACGTTACATCAGCTTCGCCTCCAAAATGAAACACAATCTTTGGTAGGTTCACATTTTTATATCTTTCAATGTTATAGCATGTATCCAATAGCTCAGCTACTGGAGCAGAAGGATACTTGGACATTGATTTCTTAAAAGCAAACTTCAATGCTGAATAAGCTGATACAGGCAATTGAGTGGCCTAAATACAGATGGGGAAATTTTCAATTTTGTTCCACCAATGCTTATAGCAACGAGTTCGAGGAATTAAAGAGAACTGTCGGTGCCTTTTAGTAGTGGCGGGAATTTGAATGCAAAGGAGCAAAATTTGGCTTTGTCACCAAATAAAAGATACCATGTTGAGCTTATAGGACCAAGGAAACAATAAAGAAAGGTCTTCCCAAATTGTGAAGCAGTTTGAGATAATAGTGATGTGGGTCCTCTTCCAAGGCCAAGCATTCCTACCTCAACCGCATTGCCAAATTCATGATTGTTATATTGATAGCAACCAAATTGGAAGTTAGGGGTCACATTAGAGGGTTCAAGTGTGAGGGTATCACATCCCCATTTTCCTCTAGAGTACGATTTATCGTTGTAGAGGATGTTATATTCGTTTCTAGTGGATTTGCATGAACCATTTACATAAGTAGAGGACTTGGAGGGATCGAGCAGAGTTTAGGATTAGAATAGCAACCTGTGAAACATGGTTGGCATTGTAACCAAGTGATGTCATTGCCACTGTCATTGCTCACCGAATAATTTTGTTGGGGTGTGCCCATTTTAATGGTTACAGTGTAAATGTTGGCTTATTTGGAGTCAGTTGAAATAGGAAGTGGTGAATTGGAGTCTTCTGTCGGATACAGGGTGGATATTTTGTCATTCATGAACTTGATTCTAGCTTCGTCATGGAGAAGAATTTGCTCAGAGCTCCAAATTTCCTTCCCATTGCCGATTGGTGCATAGGGTCTATATCTATATGTGACTTTCAACTTTGAAGATCCAACCACAGGATCTAAAATCATGAAAATTAATCCTATGAAAATCAAATCTTACAATAACCTGCTCTATCGCTTCTTCAAAATGACGCAGAAGTATGTCTAACATACATTCATTATTAAGCCAGAAGGAAGAATTAACCACCCCCCATAGCGTATTTGTGTGTGTGTGTGTGTGTGTATAATCTCAAATTTGGGCAAACCAGATGTGGTAAAAAGTATTTTATTATACGATTGCATAAGATACTGTTATGTTTACTTAATTAGAAGAAAAGATGAGACAATTGATATGTTCAAGCATTATAAAAATGAAGTTGAAAATCAACTTAGTAGAAAAATTAAGGCATTAGGTAGTGATAGGGAAGGTGAATAAGAATCTCCTTTTGTGGAGTTTTGTTCAACACATGGAATCATNAGAAAAATTAAGGCATTAGGTAGTGATAGGGAAGGTGAATAAGAATCTCCTTTTGTGGAGTTTTGTTCAACACATGGAATCATTCACCAAACTATTGTCCCCTATTCACCATAATCAAATAGCGTAGCTGAACGCAAAAATTGAACATTGAAAGAAATGATGAATTTTATACTTTCAAGTTCGGGTGTACCCCAAAACTTATGGGGAGAAGCCTTACTATCTGCTAATTATATTCTTAATAAATGCCTAATAAGAAAACAAATAAGTCACCATATGAATTATGGAAAGGTCGAAGACTTTCCTATAAATTCTTAAAAAGCGTGGGGTGTCTAGCAAAAGTTACAGTTCCTAAACCTAAAAATGTAAAAATAGGACCTAAAACTATTGATTGTGTATTCATTGGTTATGCACATAACAATAATGCATATCAATTTCTTGTTCATAAATCTAAGATTTTTGACTTGCATATTAATACAATTATTGAATCAAGGAATGTTTCATTCTTTGAAAATAATTTTTCATTTAATATGTCACATAAATCAAGCCCATTAAAGAGACCAATTAATGCTATACTAGGCATGGCCAAGTCAATACGAACAAGGAGTTCATAGAAGATGAACCTAAACATAGCAAAAGGACAAAGACTTCAGCGTCGTTTGGTCCTGATTTTCTAACTTATCTATTAGATAATGATTCTCAAAGTTTCAATGAAGTTATGTCCACCCCCAAAACTCCTTGTTGTCAAATGGATTTAAAATAAATGAGTGTAACAAATTTTTTTATGTCTAGAGCACTCATAGTGGATATTCTATTGTATCTCTTTATGTAGACGATATGCTAATTTTAGGCAACAATTATGATGTCATTAAAATTACCAAATGGATGTTGACAAATACGTTTGAAATGAAAGACCTGGGTTTTGCTGACATTATATTAAGAATTAAAATTTCTAGAACGTCAGATAGACTCACGTTATCTCAATCTCACTACATTGATGAAGTACTTAATAAGTTCAAGAAGTATGAGATAAAACATATGAGAACACTTATCGATGTTTAATATCCATCTCTCTAAGAATAATGGTGAAAGTATATCTCAATTCAAATATGCACATATAATTGGTACTATAATGTACATCATGAATTATACTCATCCCGATATAGCATACTCTGGGAGTAAGTTAAGTTGATATATAAGTAATCTATGAAAAGACCACTGAAAAGCAATAATTAGGGTATTGAGATATTTAAAATATATCCAAACCTATATTTTGCATTTCACAAAATATCCAGCTGTACTCGAGAGATATACCAATGCTAATTGGATGTCTGATACTAAAGATTCAAAATACACGATTGGATTTTTCTTTACCTGGGGTATTGCAACCTGCTTGTTTGTTTCTGTTGTAGTATATCCTACCCTCTGAACATCATCCCTCAATGCGTATAGTTTATGCATGGAGGGGAATATCACTCTCCCTTGCAATGATGTCAAAAGAAAGGGCAATGGAACGGTGGGTGAATGAATAGTATGAAATGTGTGTGTGTGTGTGTGAACAAAAATGCTCCCCAAGCGCAAAGAGACTTTTGCTTGTCGTGTTTTACTTGGAATCGTATTCCAAGGTTGTCTCCTCAGGGAAGGAGATGTATCATCATGACGGTGATTATTGTAAAAACAAAGTGAAATCTTTTGTTGGTGTTTTAAAGTAAGTAGTGACAAAGACCAAAGTGATTGGAACCCTTGAAATTTAAAGTGATGATCTTTACGGATTTTTCCTAGGCTGAATATACAATTCTTTCCAAGAGGATTTTCTAGACAAAATATAAGATAATTTCAAATGTAAAAAGTCACCCTTTAGTTCAACAATCTGGACATGGAGTCAACCATCCGGTTTATTATACTTGTGCTTGAGAACGCAATTAACCACCGTGTCAACATGAAGTTAATTGGCAGATAAAGATGGACTGTGAGAATTAATAGCATGGTTTTCGATGTCTTTGTAGAAGTTTACCTGTCTACAGACAAGCAAGTTTTTCTACAATTGCATTAGTTTTCCATTCTTTAAATGAAGCACAATAATTGTGAAGATTGAAGGTTAGTCATAAAGATCTAGTTGAGATACTTGCCTTGAACCAATAAGTCTTTCTATGAAAGAGTCATTTGTGTCATAGAAAATACTCACGGTTATACAAAGTACTTTAGATTTGGTAGATGCATTCAATCATTCAATAAGCAAGTGAAATATAAATCATTAAGCATAAATGAAATGCACAAATATAACTTCCGAGTGATTTATACATGTTCATGACCTCTTACTAAAGAGTGAATGAGAAACTACTCACTCTTCATGGCTTTGGTAAAGCTAGAAAATTGGGTGATGCCCATCCCTCCAATTAGAGGAGTTACAAGGTAAAACACTTTACACAAGGAGCCGATCTTCGACAAAGAATGAGTGAATCACGTTCCACCCTTCACGGCTTTGGTAATACTCTAGGAAAGTGGAAGAGTTTCACTCCTCTAAGGGAATAAGGAAGCTCAAAAAATGGAAGTATAAAAAAGTAATACTTAAAATATAAGAAAGCAATAAATTAAAAGAAAACAATAATTAAAGTAAAAGAAAGCAATAAATTAAAAGAAAACAATAATACAATAAAAGAAAGCAATAATTACTTTTAGAGGGTTTTTCACTACCAAAAGATGGATCTTTACAAGCCCCAAATGGTGGTATTTATAGGCAAAAAGGGAGGACTTGATTACATTTTGATCCCCCTTTTTTTTGAGCTTTCATAATTTGCACCCCAGTAGTTTGTAGTTTTGACACACAAAATCCTGAAAAGAACAACAATTAATGTATTATCCCTAATTCACACACTAACCCTAATTTGACTTACTTTGACTAACTTTGTTTAACTAACACAATTGACGTATTAACTTAATTAAATTATGCATTAATTAGGGTGAATCACACCCCCCAACCTAAATATTAATAGTCCCTAGTAATAAATAACAATAGAACAAAATAAAACACTTTTGTAGATAACACGAATGCATTTAGCATATGCAACAAACCGTTAAACCCCTAAGTGATCCCTAGTGGATGAGTTTTGTCTCATGAAGGTTTTCAGTGAAACTATCTACAAACTCCAATTAAAAAGACGTGTATATGTAAGATTTCTTGTCAGAATGAGTTAGCACCATAATCGTTAAGACACCCATCCCTTAATTTTGGATTGTTTCCCAAACACTTCTCTATCCTAGGTACGTACTATATGCAAAATAAACACTTGTTACATTGGTGTTTGAAATTCTCTATGTAGTAAGAATAATCATTCTAGCAACAAGAGTTATTATATAACAAAAACTCTTCTTTACAACCTTTCATGGATAGCTTTGATTTCACAATCCTCCCTTAGAAATCTCTCAGCAAAAATTCTCTCTGATTATAGTGACTTTTCTCTCAAAAGTATGTGATCAGAAGAAGGTTAATTGTAAATTTACATGCTACACAATTACGGGAGTGAAAACCAAGGAACAGACTAATCAGATTTGGCATAATCTCATGGAAGAATATTGATACAAATAAAGTAATACTAGTGTACATGCCCCACACTTTTGATTGACGACCTACACATGCATCAAACTTGAGATCAATTAGGTCTTTTTATAGGTTAAAATGTGGTCAGGGTTCAGTGGCTAATGAAACGATGTCAATGATATTCAAAAGCTATCATTTCTTTATGTAATGTAGCACACCTCTTCTAGCTTTTCAAAACTTCACCTACATGGTATTTCTTTCTTTCATTCTTTTTCTTATTTTTCACTTTCTTGGTCATTTATTATTATTATTATTATTATTGCACAATAGCCACCATCTTCTTTTCTTTTTCTTTTGCTTTTCTGTATCATACTGATTCATAAGAGGGCGCAAAAAAATTGGATACCAAAGGTATGTCAAATATATTTTCCTGTGGCTCGGTTAGCATATGGGTTGCATGAAACAGAAATCACACATTAAAGGCTCAATCATGACTAACTAGGGATATAATTTTGTAAAAGAAATGGTTGAGGCTCAAAAATTAATCAAAGATGGTGTAAGATCCTTTCTCAAGCATGTGCTTATGTATGTGTTGAATAAACAGATTATTTGTGGAATACATCAATAGACTGCTCTATTTGCATCAATCAAAATAATAATAATGAGATTATTCAAGGATAGAAAGTAAAAAACCTTACGTGAGTAAATGTTGATTTTCTCTCAAAAGCATTGCAAGACTCAAAAACTTGTCATGGTATTCTTTGTTATCTCCACTAGTTATGTCAGGTTTTCAAAGAATGTCGGTTATATATCAATTCTATTTTCAAGTCTAGTCATTATGTACCTTAAGAATAACAAATATCAATGTACATTTGACATTTAAGCATAGAGAAAATACTATTTTTCAAAGAAATGAGGTTTTTTTTTTTTTTTTTGCAACTGGCATTCAAACTCAAATAAAAATCAGAGTTATTTACACACATTTATCTATGAAAATTGAAAGAAGACTAAATGCACAAATTGAACTTGAAAAATTATAGCGTCTCAGGATAAGTTCCTACACAAACTATAGGTTGGCATTTTAGGACATTCCTTACTCGGCCCATATCTTTATTTCAACATAAAGACTTTGTACATCTAAATAAAAAAAATATTTACACTTTTTACAAAAAAGTTTGGACTATTAACCTTCATCCCAAAAAAACACGTTTTTCACAGTTTTGTCAAAAAAAAAATATAATCTTAGTCATCGCTTGTGCCTATGTCATTATTAGTGACCCTTCCAACTTCTTGTTGCACATAACGTGTAAGTCCCGAACTGGTATAAGATGGCGTGTTAGAAAAATCCTTACTCTGTCCATACACTATCCAGTTTAATCGATCGGTTGCACGACCCGAAATTGGTTTAAAACACTGATTATATTTTTTCATGTAAAAGATCTTGTCACATTGTTTACAAGCACCCAGTCGTTTAGCACGACGACGTTTAGCAAGAGTGCTTCTGCCACACAATGGTTTACTTGTTCTTCTTGGATTTCAATTTTTTTCACTACTCTTGCCTTTCTCATTATCACAACTGCACATCAGATGAAAAAGTGTGTAAAACATCTAAACTGAACCAAAAAAGTTTACTATCCATGTTTGCTAAACTAAAGACACCCTATCTGGTTCTTTAACATCTTTCAGTCATAAAGACGATTGAAGCTACATTCAATATGATCATGAAATATAAGAAAAAATACTGTAAAAATATGCAATCTAGAATAAAAATAAATAGAACTTTTTTTTTAAATGCAAAACTGTGAACTGTTCAGATACAACACTAGAATTGTAAATACGAAACTAGAACAAACTAGAACTGTAGATCACACCCCAACCTAAACTGAACATTGTTCCCAATATTTCAAATTTACCAGTGTATGGAGTTTGGAAATGAGGTTGTAAGGTAGAGATCTATTCATCTACCGAAACATACAAACAAAACACAATAATTAATCATCTCTAGGGAGATCTGGGCTAGGCTAGAAATCTTTCACCCTAAGTGTGAACAGAAGAAGAGCACCCATGTACAAATACAATGGATGGGGAAAAAGGGTTGGAAGGTGTCCTAGCGGGTCGGGTTGGGTTGGTTTTTTCCTGACCCGATCCATTTGAGTGTCGGTAGGCGTGAATATTCTGAATCCATTAAAAAAAATGGTTTCCACATGTTTAACAAAGTCTTTCAAAAATGGATTCAAACGTTGACCATTAACAGTAAAGATATTACCAATATAAGCATAATAAGACTATTGAACAAATTTGAAATTTAAGAATTGTTCGTTGAGTAAATGTAAGTTCCCTCCCAAAAAAAAAAAATTGGCACTAAAGCTCTCATGAGTCCTTACTCATCTCCACTATTTATGTCAAGCTTAAAATATGAATCCAATCCGTAAATTGCTAAAATTACACATTCAATGAGCATATAGGGTTGAGTTCAAAAATAGATAAATATGTGATACTCACACATAGGATTCACTTCTATAATATGCTCATGTGCTCAAGGTTCAAAACAAAGATCAACATATCATCTAACCCAAACACTTTTAATAAGGAAATACAAATCAACATTCATATGTTTTTCATAAAAATTTTCAAATTTTTCACATAACTTTCACTAATGTAAACAAAAATTTGTATGATATGTGAAAGGTGAATTTTCACCCCTAAAATTGGTATTATCCACAAAAATTCCCACAAACATTAATTTAGTGTAACATGCAAATGGTGCACCTCACCCCTCAACTTGATTCATGCACTGTCCTCAATGCAACAAAATGATATGATATTCAATGACAGACAATAAAAAGATTAGTAGGGTTAGAGAACACCTCGCACTTGAGCTTTGACCAACGCACCAATATCTGAAACTAAAAAAGACAATGATATACGACCAAGTAAAGTAAGTAACATGAAAAATAAAAAAACAACAAATATCATGAGTAAATAAAAAGACTATACACTAAAAAGCATAAAAACTGGCTATTCCTCCATGAATTCCGGATACACAGGATTTGTCAAGTCCTCCTCCACTCCTTGTCCTTCAAAACCCTCAAAAATGGCTTAAGTCTCTGGCCATTGACCTTGAATGTCTGGCCATTCTCGGTTTTTGTGACTTCCACAGCTCCATTGGGGTAGGCCACCTTGACAAGATAGGGGTCATCCCAACGGGATCAAAGTTTACCTTGGAAGATCAAGAGACAAGAGTTGTACAAGAGCATTTTTTGGCCAGGCTTGAATGACTTCCGTACAATGGATTTGTCATGAAAGATCTTAGCCCGCTTTTTTAAAATTTTAGAGCTCTCATACGCGTCTATTCGCATCTCTTTCAATTCATTCAATTCTAGCTTCCTATGCTCTCCGGCCATTCTCAAATTGTAGTTCAAAGTCTTTATGGACCAATAAGCCTTGTGTTCCATCTCAACTGGCAAATGGAAAGTCTTTACATAGACGAGCCGATAGGGATACATGCCTAAGACAGTCTTGTAGGTGGTGCGGGAAGCCCATAAGGCATCAATCAATCTGCCTGACCAATCTTTCCTATTTAGATTAACCATTTTCTCTAAGATATTTTTGTTCTCCCTATTAGCCAACTTGGCTTGACCATTGGTTTGTGGGTGGTATGCGGTGGATACCTTATGTGTAACACCATATTTGTGCATTAAAGACGCAAATGGTCTGTTGCAGAAATGTGATCCACTGTCACTTATCATCGCACAAAGCATCCCAAACCTTGAAAAAATGTTCTCCTTGAGAAACTTGACCACGACCCGGTGGTCATTGGTCTTGGTTGGCATAGCCTCCACCCACTTGGACACGTAGTCTACTGCTAGTAGAATGTATAAATAGTCAAACGACATAGGGAAGAGACCCATGAAGTCGATGCGCCAACAATCAAATATTTCTATAACAAGTACATGGGAGAGGGGCATCATGTTCCTTTGGGTCACACTACAAAAACATTGACATCTATCACATTCTTTACAAAATGAAAAATAATCTTTTATCAGAGAGGGCCAGTAAAAACCTGATTGTAGGATTTTGTAGAAGTTTTCTTCATAGAGAAGTGGCCATCACATGCCTCTGAATGACAGAATGCAAGGACATCCCGATGTTCCTTCTTTGGTACGCATCTCTACATGACTTGGTCAGGGTAATACTTGAACAGGTATGGGTTGTCAAAGTAAAAGTATTTCACATCCACCATGAATCTCCTTCGATTCTCCGGGCTCCACTGCAATAGTATTTGTCTTGTTGCAAGATAGTTACAGATGTCAGCATACCATGGACAAGTAGAATGAATTGAAAGTAATTGCTCAACAGGGAAGAAATCTGGGATAGGAATGTGCTCCTCGGCATTTTGCACCACCAATCGAGATAAATGGTCCGCCACCACGTTCTCCACTCCTTTCTTGTCTTTAATTGTTAGATTGAACTCTTGGAGTAGGAGGATCCACCTAATAAGTCTCAGTTTGGCGTCCTACTTAGACAACATATACTTTAAAGTAGAATGATCAGTATAAACAACTATCGGTGAACCAATGATGTAGGACCAAAATTTATCCAATGCAAATACTACTGCTAGCAACTCCTTTTCAGCGGTAGTGTAGTTCATTTATGCTTCGTTGAGTGTTTTGCTAGCATAGTATATTACATAAGTGTATTATCCTCCCTTTGACCCAACACTGCACCGACCACGTAATCACTTGCATCGCACATAAGCTCAAAAGGTAAATCTCACTTGGGTAGTCGCATAATAGGAGATATGACAAGCATGCTTTTGAGTTTTGTAAAATATGCCTCACAATCATCCAACAAATGGAATGAGACATCCTTAGACAATAAATTGGTCAAAAGTCAGGCCAATGCACTAAAATTCTTAATGAAACGATGGTAAAATCCAACATGGCCTAGAAATGACCTGATATCCTTGACGACTCTCGGTGTGGGGAGGTTGGAGATAGGCTCCACCTTTGATTGTCAACTTAGATCCCTTTTGCCGAGATGATGTGCCTGAGAACAATTTCTCGTGTCACCATGAAGTGACACTTCTCCCAATTCAAAACTAAGCTCTTCTCTTCACATCCTTCCAGAACTTTCTCCAAATTCTCCAAGCACCTACTGAAAGAATCCCCAAAGACCGAGAAGTCATCCATAAACACTTGAACAATATTTTTCACCATATCACTAAATATTCCTATCATGCAACGTTGAAAGGTTCCAGGGGCATTACATAGCCCGAAAGGCATACGACGGTAAGCAAAGGTACCGTAGAGACAAGTGAATGTAGTATTTTCCTAGTCTTTCAATGCAATCTTGATTTGATTGTAGCAGGAGTATCCATCTAAGAAGCAATAGAATAGATGTCCCGCTACTTGTTCCAACACTTGGTTGAGGAATGGCATTGGGAAGTGGTCTTTCCTTGTGCATAGGTTGAGCTTCCGATAATCAATACAAACTCTCTAACTTGTGATCACCCTTGTTGGAAAAAGCTCATTCTCTTCATTCTCCACAACCATGACTCCCAACTTTCTAGGTACAACTTGCATGGGGCTAACCCACTAACTATCAGCAATTGGAAAAATGATGCCCATGTCAAGTTGTTTTAGCACCTCATCCCTCACCACCTCCTTCATGATTGGGTTCAACCTTCTTTGTGGTTGTCGATACGATTTGGAGTCCTCTTTAAGATAAATTCGGTGTGTGCAAATGAGGGGACTTATCCCTTTAATATCGGCAATTGTCTAACCAATCGCCCTTTTATGCCTCCTCAACACTTCTAGGAGCTTTTCTTCTTGCTTTGCATCCAACGTTGAGCTAATCACCACTGAAAATGTCTCATCTTCCCCAAGATATGTATACTTCAAGTGGGATGGTAGCAGTTTCAACTCCAAATTAGATTTTTGTACATCCGATGGAAAGATCTTCTTATCATGGTGTGGGAGCTTCTCAAATGTAAAGATCCACTTTTTTACCCCTTTCAAACTCTCCGATTCCTCTTGTTCCTCAACCTCCTCCATATCAACATTCTCCTCTTCTTTCAACTTTCGCATGCCCAAAAGTTCCAAGTGTTCTTCCGCCAAGGTGTCAATCCTATTGACTTCGTGTACCTCCTCATCATCCCCTAGTTGCTTGGAAAATTTGAACACGTTGAGATCCATGGTCATGTTCCCAAATGCTAGCTTCATAAGACCATTCCTTCAATTAATCACAGTATTAGATGTGGCAAGAAAAAGGTCTTCCAAGTATTACAGGGATTTGGGAGCTAAGATTTGCAACTGGGTGAGTGTCAAGAACAATAAAATCAATAGGAAAGTAAAATTTATCAACTTGCACTAAAACATCCTCAACTACTCCCCTTGGTGTTTGAACACTATGGTCCGCCAGTTGAAGCATGATTGGAGTAGGCTTTAATTCCTCAAGTTGAAGTTGTTAGTATATCGAGTACGGAAGGAGGTTCACACTTGCCCCCAAATCAAGGAGTGCTTTCTCCACCCAGCAATTTCTAATTGTTATTGCAATGGTAGGACAGTCGGGGTCTTTAAACTTTGGAGGGGTGTTTGTCCTCAAAATCGAGCTCACTTGCTCGGTGAGAAATGCTTTCTTGTGGACATTGAGCCTCCTCTTTACCGTGCATAAGTCTTTCAAGATCTTTGCACATGATGAAATTTGCTCTATGGCATCAAGGAGCGGAATGTTAATCTTTACATACTTAATCATTTCAAGTATATCAGCATAATTAGCCATCTTCACAGGTGGCGTCAAACGATTAGGAAAAATAGCAGGCATAGGAGAAACAAGAACACTCTCGTCAACCATTTTTTTCTTCTCAACCACCTCACTTTCATCGGTGTCACCCATGGTGTTTTTCACTTTTGGCAATGTGGCCTTGGGTGAGAGCTTTGGCACAATGATTTTATCAATTTGTTTGCCATTACAAAGGGTGGTAACCACCTTGAGTTGCTCACAACTCTCTCTTAAGAGCTCCGATGACTCAACGAAATGTTGACCTCTAGGGTTCTCTTGGGGTTGGGCGAAAAATTTTCCTTTCTCTTGTTGTGATGCCCCCATGGAGTTTGTCAATTTTGTGAGTTGGGTCCTAATATCATTAAAAGCTGTGGCATTTTGATTGTTAATTGTAGTCTGGTTTTGATTGAAGGTAGTGTGGCTTTGAATGAAAGCATGAACCGTATCCTCCAAATTCTTCTTGTGAGGAGGTTGATATGTGGGAGGATTGGATGGTCCTTGGAAAAAATTTTGTGGAGGTGAATTTTGGGAAAACTTTTGTATGGGTGGGGTTGATGAATATCCTTGCAGATTAGTCCGGGGGTATTGGGAGCTAGATGCTTGACCTTGGGGTTGAAATTAATTTTGCCTAAGAGGCACGAGAGGTGTGTATGCATTTGAACCATAAGGAGTTGGGTTATCATTTCTACAACTAAAGTTTGGGTGATTGCTCCAACCTAGATTGTAAGTGTTTTAGTGTGGAGAGAATGATTGCCTCGTTTGGTTAAAGGTATTGACTTGCTCGTGATACACTTTCTTAAGTGCCGGAATGTTAGGACACTCCGATATGAAATAATGTACACTCTCACAAATTGAGCAGCCCTCCTCAATCTTTGAAACATTTGACACCTCGTGTCTCCTATTTACCTCAAGACTCTCAACCTTCCTAGACAACTTGGCAATTTTGGAAAGTAAGTCTTCCCGGTCTCTTAAGTCATAAATCCCTCCCCCATAAGTTTGGTTATTCCCTTGAGAAAAAAACCTTAGTACATTGGTGGGATCCGTAATGTCCCATGATTGTGCATTTTGTGCCAATGTATCAAAGTAATCTAAGGTCTCATCGGGGTCTTTGTTCAAAAACTTCCCATTACACATCATGTCGATGAACTGTCGATGCTCCGGTGTGATTCCTTCATAGAAGAAGCTCACCAATTTGCCATGGTTCAAAGCCATGGTGTGGAATGGATTGTAATAATTCCTTGTACTGATCCCAATATTGGTAGAATTGCTCATTGGATTTCTCTTAAAAGTTTTGGATTTATTTTTTTAGAGTGGTGGTTTTATGCACCGGGAAAAATTTGTTTAAAAACTCGGAGAGCATTTGGTTCCAAGATGTTATGGATCGAGGTCTCAAGGAATTAAGCCATGTTTTTGCCTTATCTCTCAGGGAAAAGGGGAACAATTTCATCTTAGCTTTGTCTTCCATACCATGATTGTTGAGGAAGGTTGCAAATATTTCCTCAAAATCCTTTATGTGCAAATAGGGGTTCTCCTTCTCAATTTCGTGGAACGTGGAGAGTAGTTGCAACATCCCCGGTTTAACTAGGAAGAAATGAGCTTGGATCGAAAAGAGGATGCATGAGAGTGTGGTGCTTCGTGTGGGTTGAAGGAAGTCTCTCATTGACCACACCAGAGGCTCAATGTGAATGTTGTTCCCTTCATTCACGGGAAAGGGAAATTGCATTATCGGATTGGGCATTATAGCTTCTTTTCCTCCCCCACCTCGTTGCATGTTGGATTGGCACCTACATTCTCGAAATTATCACCCGCATCCTCGGGTGGGTCTTGGTCAATGTTCATATTAGGACCCAAGGGTTGCCTAACTAGTCAGTTTTGTTCGTCTATTCCCCACATATAACAAGCTAACTAAAAATAAAAAGTGTAAACAAACAAAAGTATATACAAGGATCAACATACCTCAGCCCATGATGAACATCACAGGACTTACCTCTGTTGTCCGAAAATCACCTTCTTGATTCAACGCTTGCCTTCCCCTGCAACGACGCCAAAAATGCTTGTTTATTTCCATTGTAGTATATCCTAACCTCCGAACATCATCCCTCAATACGTGTAGTCCATGTGTGGAGGGGAGTGTCACTCTCCCTTGGAATGATGTCAAAAGAAAGGACAATAGAACGGTGAGTGAATGAAATGTATGAAATCTGTGTGTGTGAACAAAAATGCTCCCCAAGCACAGAGATACTTTTGCTTTTCGTGTTTTACTTGGAATCATTTTCCAATGTAGTCTCCTCAAGGAAGGAGGTGCATCATCACGAAGGTGATTTTTGTAAAAACAAAGTGTAAAATCTTTTGTTTGTGTTTTGAAGTAAGTAGTGACAGAGACCAAAGTATCTGGAACCCTTGAGATTTAAAGTGATGATCTTTATGAATTTTTCCTGGGCCGAATATACAATTCTTTCCAAGAGAATTTTCTAGACAAAATATAAGATAATTTCAAATGTAAAACGTCACCCTTTAGTTCGACGATCTGGACATGTAGTCAATCATCCGGTTTATTATACTTGTGCTTGGGAATGAAATTAACCACCATGTCAACATGAAGTTAATTGGAAGATAAAGATGGATTGTGAGAATTAATAGCATGGTTCCCATGTCTTTATAGAAGTTTACAAGAATTGTCTGTGCCAAGACTCAACTCATCTGCAAACAAGCAAATGCTTCTACAAAGCGTCCGACCATTGCATTAGTTTTTCATTCTTTAAATGAAGCACAATAATGGGGAATATTAAAGGTTAGTCATGAAGATCTAGTCGAGGTATTTGCCTTGAACTAATGAATCTTTCTATGCAAGAATAATTTGTGTTATAGAAAGTACTCACAGTTATACAAAGTACCTTACCTTTTATAGATGCATTCAATCATTCAATAAGCAAGCGAAATATAAAGCATTAAGCATAAATGACATGCATAAATATAACTTCCGGATGATTTATACATGTTCATAACCTCTTACTAAAGAGTGAATGAGGAACTACTCACTCTTCATGACTTTGGTAAAGCTAGAAAAGTGGGTGATGCTCATCCCGCCAAGTAGAGGAGTTACAAGGTAAAACAATTTACACAAGGAGCCGATTTTTGACAAAGAATGAGTGAATCACGTTCCACCCTTCACGGCTTTGATAAAGCTCTAGAAAAGTGGAAGAGTTTCACTCTTCTAAGGGAAGAAGGAAGCTCAAACATTGGAAGTAAAAGAAAGCAATACTTAAAGTAAAGAAAGCAATAATTAAAAAACAATAAATTAAAAGAAAAAACCAATTAATTTTGGAGGGTTTTCTACTACTAAAAGATGGATCTTTACAAGCGCCAAGGGGTGGCATTTATAGGCAAAAAGGGAGGGGCTTGAATTACACTTTGATCCCCCTTTGTTTTGAGTTTTGATAATTTACACCCCAGTAGTTTCTAGCTTTGACAATTAGCTCCCCAATAATTTGTAGCTTTGACGCACAAAATCCTGAAAATAACAACAATTAATGTATTATCTCTAATTCACACACCAACCCTAATTTGACTTTGACTAGTTTAACTAACACAATTGACCTATTAACTTAATTAAATTATGCATTAATTAGGGTTAATCACAACCGTGTCTTGAAAATTCTAAAAGCAAACATATATTGCTAGATCTACAATTTAATCAAAATTCATTGTGTTTGATAAAGCTAGAGAAGAGGCAAAATGGCTTTGCAACTTCTTAAAGGATATTCCAAATTGGCTCGAGCTTGTGCCTGGAATAAGTATACATTGTGATAGCCAATCTACGATTAGAATGACACAAAATTGTATGTATAGCATTAAATCTCAACACATACATTGTAAATATAATACTGTTAGGCAGTTGTTTTCGAATAGTATTACATACATTGACTACATGAAGTCAAAGGATAATATCACAGATCCACTTACAAAATGTTTAACTAGAGAGTAAGTAGAAAGTTCATCAAGGGGAATAAGCTTAATACCTATTACTTAACTAAGAGTCACCAAAATGGAAATCCAACTTAGCTGACTAGAGATCTCAAGATCTAAGTTTAAAGGGACAACTGAATTATGTTTAACTCAGAGCGCACTGAGGAGGTTTTTAACTCCTTTTCATTCCTATGATGAAAGAGTGCATATCTGTTACGAGAACTAGGGTAAGTTACGCTTTTAATAATGTTCTGTAACTTGAAAAAGTCCAAGTATGGTATAACAAAATACTCTTACTCAGAAATCACCTATGTGAGTAAGAAGGGCCACTTCTATGAGAATCGTAGAATAATTAATCTAAATTACTCATGAAATCAAGTGATGTTCAAGGTCAAAATGAACACAAACATGAGAATTAACTGTGTTTGAAAGAAAACTGTGTGAATTCTATTGTTTTAGTTTACACAAACAACTGATAGTTCAAAGACATCAAGTGCACTAATTAACCAAATAAATCTAAAGTCTTTCGTTAACGAAAGTTCAAAGCCAATTACTTATCCCAATGCAGTAATATTTCAACTGTACTTGAACTAGCTTCGACATTAGCATATATTAAATTTTTATTCATGTGGAGGATTGTTGGAAAATGGTATTAAACAAATAAGTTTTGAGCAAATTTAGGCTTAAATAATAGTGGGACCCACACCTTGAAATTGATTGGATCAAGTTTAAATGTGTTCTCCTCTGCAAGGAGATGAATGTGGTATATTTATTTGATTAAAACCATTAAGAAATAAATGAAAAATTGTTAAAGTATTCTTAAAATTAAAAAAAAAAAAAAAAGTTGGGCAGTTATTTTTAAAAAACTCTGTCACTTTTGGAGTGAAATTGAAAATGTGTAAAGTAAAAATAACATGAAAGGCAACTATTTCAAAATTGGTGACTTTTGGATAAAGACACCAATCCAAATGATTACATCTTTTCATAAAGTCATCATTAACACCTTTTGGTTAAAAGACACTATTATAAATAGTCACAACTTTTTCATAAAAATTACCTTTGATATCTTTTGGTTAAAAGACACAATTTCATATGGTTGTACATTTGAACCAAAGGCACTATTATATATAGTTGCACCCTTTATGAAAACGCCACTAAATATGTGATATCTTGCACTCCCAAATCATACAACTAAACAATTTTTACTTCTTACTACAATTGTTCTCTCATTCTTCTTCTCTCAATTATCCCAATTCTAAATTTTGTATTCAATATTTCTTCTTTCTCTCTCTCTCTCTCAGTCCATATTGCTGCATTGTTTTTTCTTGTTCGGTTCAAGTATAAACACAAAATTGTGTTCATTGGAGTATTGAAGATTGAAGTGTTGCATCTTCAAGAACGAAATTCATTCTATCTTAAGAGACAGTTGCTTATCAAACTTAAACACCAAGAGAAAGCAAATTTGTCTTAAGGAAACAATGATTATACAGGGCTCGGATTATTTTGGATTTCTAGATTTCTTATTATCTTATTTATTGTTGTTCTGCGTCACTGTAAGTGTATCAATTTCTATTTATAACATTCTGTTTTTAATTAAATAGTTTGCATATAGCAGTATACTTAATAGATTTGCACTGGAGGTCACCAAAGTATGAAGTTTGTCTCATTTTGGTCCCCAATATTTCAATTGTATCATTTTGGTCCCTAAAGTATTGAATATGTTTTTATAAGGTTCCTCAATCAGACAACGTTCAGATTGCTAACGATTTTTTATCACTTGTCACGTGATAGTTAAATATGGACAAAAAAATAATTTGGATAATTCTGACCAAATTTTTACTCAAATTTTGTTTAAATAGCTACCCAAATTACACAATTGTAATCATGAACTATCCAAATTTTGGTCAAAAGTTACTCATATTAAACATTTTTGTCAAGAAATACCAAATTTTGTTTAAGAGCTATTAAAATTATTATTTTTATCTATGTTAGTATTACATGACAAGTTTATTATCAATAACGTTAGCAATCAGAATATTGTCTGCTTGAAGGACCATATAGAAAATATATTTAATACTTCAATGACCAAATACAATTGAAACATTAGGGACCAAAATGAGACAAACTACATACTTTGGAGACCTCTAGTGCAATTAACCCTTAATTCTAATTATACACATAATTTGGATAATAGAAACTACAAATATTCTATCAATAATATTCAAAATATGTTTCTATTTTTTAACTTGTGCATTCAAGGTTTTTTAGCATAGCCTTTTGGATCTAAGGCGGTATCTTATATTAATGGCAACCCACTTAAATCTAAGTGAGACCCACCAATGTTACGATCACGATGTGAGTTATTTAACATTAAAGAATTGAGAAAATATTTTCAAAAAAATGATATTTATATTTAATTTGTTGATTTTGTTTGCTAATCTAAGAATACCTCCAACAATGAGTCACATTTAAATTTTAGTTTAAATTTGAGTAAAAAACTTGATTTGATATAGAGTACTCCAATAGATAAACAAAAAAACCTACTCAACTTTTAAAAAAAAAATCCCCTTATTGTCACAAATCTCATTTTTCGTGTCATTCAAATCATGAAATCTGATAAAATAAATGAAACTTTTATACCTCTTCCCAAATGGGGAACTCAAAAAAAATGAATATAGCTACCACACCACCTGAGAATAAAAAGAAATTAAAAAAAAATCACCTCAAAATTCTCAGATTATTCTAATCCTTTATCTTCTTATCTAAATCTAGATAAAGAAAATAAACAAAAAAAAAAAAAAAAAAGATGGTTACTTTGACATGTGACTGGTTTGACGAATACAAAAAATGAATCATTTTCAACAAAAATTGATGATTGAATAAATAAAATGACAAATTTCCTAAAATTATGGGCAGTGAAGACTTGAAATTTTAGAAAATTTTAGGAAAATTGGTGGCCTGAAATCACACCACCAACAGTGTTTAACTTGAAGAAATCAAAGTAAAATTTGATGGGTAACCTTAGAGTTTATATAGTATAAAAAATGAGTAAGTTTAGAGTTTTAAAAATTAGAAAGAAATAAAGAAGATAGAATGTGAAAAGGAAGAAACTTACCTATAGGTCTTCAAAGACTCTGTGAATGCTTCAGTGGTGGTCAGCAATGAAAGCAACGTAAAAGAAAGAGATAGAAAGATGCAAAAAACAAGTTGTTGAATAAGTTTTTTGGGCTTTGGATAGGGTAAAAAGTTACTGCTGAAATTTTTATATAAAATTTGAGTTTCCTTCAATCTAGGTCTAGAATAATTTTTTTCTTAATTTGGTACAGGTCTGAGCCCAAGGCTAGATAAAGTTTTTGGACCATTTAGACTCAAATTTAAGTTTAAGTCTAAATTAAAGTCAAAGTTGGAGATAATCTTATGCATCATAACCATTTAACAATCAATAGTGGAGTCTACTATTTTGTTTTTTGGTACAAGAAATGGATTTGTAGATAGGTCACTTCACATATCCACCAGGAAGTATTGCCCTTTAACACCACACAACTATTTGCAGGAGACCCCATCACACCTATGTTGGGGACGAAGCTAAGGTTCTATCGCATGCTTTGGCACCAAAAAGTAGATTTAGCCCCAATGAGCTACCCTAGCTATGGAGACTCGAACTCAAGCATTGAGAGAAGAAATTGGAGTCCACTATCAATTCAAAAAATATGATGTCTTAAGTCAGTAAATAAAGTCAACAAATTAAGTACAAGTAACATTACTCTATTTCAAATGATGTTCAAACTAAGTGTATTAAAATAGAAGGCTCCCTATTTCACACTAGTGTAGGGAACTTATCGAAGCGAGTGTTGTTTCTCGCAAGCTAGAAGGTTCAAAAAATATTGATAGACTAGCAATAATTTCGTGTCTGAAGATATTATACAATATTAAAAATTGAAATGATCTTGCAACATTTGTATTTTAAATAATAATTTAATTTTTTTAATTGTGCAATTTAAAATTAGGAAAATGTTACACAACCCACTCATCCAATAGACGATATGCATTTGGGTTGTAACTTTTTGGGTTGTGCAAAATTATTCTTAAATTTAAAATGACAGAGGTAGGAGTGGATTGATGATATTGTTTGACACTGGAGAATGTGTTGATTGAGTTGTCTGGTATTAGGGGTCATGCAAAAAAGTTGATATTTTTAGACTGAAAAAAATTTTGTGGTATAAATTTTAACATTAAATTAAAGTAGATGAAGATTGGATCAATCTTAAATATTGTTGTTCTTTTATAAGTTGAGAATTCAATTTTATAACTATAATATTAGATAGATATGTTTGTCAACGGATCAAATTTCGATGAACTTTAATTCAAATTCAGTTGGATTACTCTGATTCCAGTCTAAATTGGATATGTGATGGGTTCAACTTTCTATCTCTACCTGAATCCACGAAAAGTCAAGAATCTGATCTAAAACTGTAATTTAATTCGAATTTGATTTTAATTCAATTTCCTTCTAAATTAGTTTATATAAATTTTGGGTCTGATTTGAATATGAAAATTATAATTTATATTTTTACTATTTAATCAAATTGCATTCAGATTTGAATTCGCATTGGGATATTGAGTGTAAAAAATCAATTCATATATATTGCTCCAAAATTTGTTGAGATCGACAAAAATGTCTCAATCAACAAACAACTTTTAGGTGATTATTTGGAATAGGTTTAAATGGCTTGTACTAGGACCTTTTTTGGATAAAAAACGATGAAGTTTCTTAATGTGTGAAAGAAAAATTAAAACTAAGACCTAATAAAAAGGAATTATTTTATTTATCCAAACAAAAGGATTTCAGTTACAAAAAATTGAATGAAATAACCTTAACTACAGTACTAACTGTTCTTAAATTATCCTAAACACTACTAATAATAATACCCTACTCGGAGGTCTTTTGGGTTTTGAAAGTGTCCTATTTTTTTCTATTGGATGTTGTTTTGATAATCATCTCCATTGATAACTTCTAGTTGGTTACCTCCTTTTCAAATATGGTTATGACTGATCATTTCTTACTTTTTTTCAATTTTTGTCAAAAAATCTGAAATGTCAGGTGTCAATACATCGGGTGATGTTGCAATTAACTCTCTCTTATTTCAATTTTGACAAATTACCCCTCAAAGTTAGAATTTTTTTCAATTAACTCATCTTGTTAATTTCGACAGTCAACGGTCATAGAAATTAGGGACGTGCGAGTCACATGATTTAAGATTAATTAAAAAGTCAAAATTGCCATTAATCAAAATGTTTTTCCATCATGTATATATATCTTCTAGTTCCTCTCCAAGAGTTCGCTTTTTGTTTGAACTCGTCGTCGGTCGTCTTTTGCCCTTATTCTCTGATGGAAACCCCTCTTCCATTCTTGATGAACCAATTTTCTCACCAACAACTCCTCCTGGTGAAAACCCCTCTCTCTCCCTCCCTCTCCTCTCTCTCTCTCTCTCTCTCTCACAAACACACACACACACACTTTCTACCCACCAATGAAATCACTGTCATCGCATCCATCCACCCATCAAACATGCACACCCCTAGTTGCAGATTACAAAATACTCTGCCTTCAAGTGGCTCTCTCACTTATACACAGTTTCATTCATTTTTGCACCTATATATTTATTAAGATTTAGATATAAGTGGTTTGTAACACTGAAATTGGAATACAAATGGTTTGGGGGTGGTGGTGACAAAACTGAGGTGGTGGGATGACGGGTGTGATTATGGTTCTATGTGAGGGTAATGGTATGTTTGGCAGGAGTGATGGAAAATAGGAAGAATAAAAAAATAAGAGAGATAAATTTTTCACCCATAGAATAAGGAAATATTTTGTCCTTCTTTTTGTTTGGTACAATGGATGAAAAGTTAGAGACATAAATTATCTATTGTTTCGTATCAGAGGAAAAACGAAAGAAAAGAAAACACATAAAAGATTAATTTATCATTGTACTCTCACAATAAACTTGTGAATAAGTTTGAGCATTTCAATTAAATACTGATTTTTTACCCAAAAAAAATTAATTACCGGCAATTACAATAAAAATTCTAAATAACATGATAGTAAATTTTAAAAATTAGATTTTTAATATGTCTCAATAATATTGCTCATAAAGAAAACAAAAAAAAAAACCGTTCACATGGAGAGCACATGGCATATTGTCTCGCCAAATGGACAAGATGAGCAACAGCACAAACATTTCAAGTTTGAAAACAATTGGAACGTAGAATGGGCAAATTAGTAATTAAAATCTTTCCCATTGGAGACTGCCATTTTCCAGTCAACTTTCCGCCCAAAATCAGACGGTTTTTTTTTGGTGGGCGGGGATGGATAACCTTTCCACCCAATTTTCTTTCGATACCAAATGATGAAAAATTATTCTTTCTTTCTAATTTTCTACCCTCTATTTTCTTTCAAACCAAACAAAGGGTTAGTGGCACAGGAAGGGGAGCTAAGATCTAGGTGGCTTGTGATGATGCTTGGTGTTGTACAGTGGTGGGTTTTGGTGTTGAGTTGGACTGAAGTGTGTTTTTGGATATAAAATTTATTGTGTTCTTAATTATCACAAATATAATAGATATTTTGTAAAAAAAAAATGTTATGAGGAATTTGTTAAGGGTAATTTTGACTTTTCATAGGAGTTGTATCACATGCCCTTGCATATGACTAATTTCTGTTACTTTTGACGGTCAAAAATAATAGTGGCAGTTATTTGAAAATTTCTAAAATTTCAAGGGGGTAATATGTTACAATTGAAACCAGAGGAAATTAATTGTAACATCACCCAAACTTCAAAAAGATATTTAATAATTAACCTTAAAAAAAGTAATTCAATGTGAAAAGACATGGTTAAACAAGAACAATGTTACGTAAATTTAAAAAATAGATTTAAAAATTAAACTTAATAATTATAATTATTGATTTCACTATGAGTCTCATTATTTATTTGGACCAACTACTTATTCAATGATTGAAATTATCAAGTTTAATTTTTAAGTCCATCTAACTTTTTTTTTTTTGAGGGGAGGGAGAAAGAGGGTTTGAACCCTTGACCTCAAGAAGACAATGACTTTAGAAGGTAAAGAATACTATTGGACCAAAGGCCTCGTTAAACAAATATATATATATACACACACACACTAGTCACAAGGGCGGCTCAAGGTAAATTGAGACCTGAAGCGATAATACTAAATGAGGCATAAAACGGTAATACTAAATGAGGTCTTTTTATTTTTAGTATTATTTTTTTTTTTAAAAAGATTTTTTTTTTTTTTTAAGTGAGGGAGGAGGAAGTGATACTTTGTTTTTGTTTTTAAGAAAGAGATAGAGTAGATATGAGTAAATATGAGTTGATTTTTGAATTTTTTTTAAATTTTTGGTTTTTGAGTTTCTAATATTATGGATTGAATTGTCGACCCAAATTATTGAAATTATAATTTTTTAATTGGACTTAAATTTGTTGGGGCCTTTTTATAAGGCCTAAAATTTTCATGGATTTAAATTTTTTATATGGACTAGTTATGTACTTACAATTATGGGGCTTTCTAAAAATTTAGGGCCTAAAACTCATGTTTTTTTTTTAATACTATTGGGCCGGGCCTGACTGGTCATTACTTGTGCCTGAAGGCACTATATAACACAAAAAAAAAAAAAAATTGTAAACAATTTTCCAACTTCAAAAAGAATGACACAAAAATATTCATACCAATTCTTTTAAAATAATCCAAAATATATTGTCAACTATATTCTCCATATTAATAGAATTATTACAAAAATGTAAAAAAAAAACTCCCTAAAACAACATCATATATACAAATACCTCAAAAAAAATATTGATTAAACCTAATAAAATAAATTGTATCAGCGCATTAGCATAAACACACATAACATTGTATGTGTGTGTGCAAATAATTGAAGGATTTATGATATTTACATGACAAAGATACACCACGAATAGGTCCAGTATGCTTGTTGAACCAAATCAATGAGACTCTCAGATCTGGATCACACCATTGTGAAGACTTGCAAGGGTCAAAGACAGTCATTGAGACATTTCATCAAACATATGTTATGCTAACAATTATATTAAACTAAAGCAATTGGATGTAATGATCTAGCCCCTTCACTTGGTTACTCTTTGATCAAAATTTAACCTTGGAAAACAAAAATTTGAAAACAAACAGATTTAAAAAACCAAAATTGCAAAAAAAATAGAGCTAGAAATTAAAAAATTCGAAGAACTTACATAGCCACTTAGCCTCTCTATCCTACACTCTCCCTGTCTTTTCGTGTGTGCAAACCTAAAGGCACTGGATATACAACAAAAAACCTCAAATTAAACTTGATAAAAATCCATTTCAAGTTTCAACCAATCACATAAAATCGAACATAAATTAATGTCAAAATTTGTATATTTACGATTGTCTATGAGTGTGAGCAGGCAGTTTATGTGCTGCAAATATGTGTTTATGTCAATTTTGTGTAAGGTGGTGGTGAGGTGTTGTGTCAATTGTTGGTAGATTAGGGTTATGAGGGGTTTGGGGCTATGGGAAGGAAGAAGAGGGGGAAGGGGTTGTGGTATGGCTGGGGGTAGAGGCGAGTGTGAGATAGAGAAGTTAGGAGATGAACAGATAGTGAGCGATAAAGAATTACCTGGGGGTGTCACAGGCATGGCAGTTGCTAGTGGCCGTCGGCGGCACTCGCAATTGCTAACTTCGCTATTATGGCTATCGCTAATGGTGGTCGATGGTTTTGTGACCGTTGGTGGGGCTTTTGATTCGCAGGGGGGTTGGGCTGGGCTAGGTGGAATAGGCGCTGCGATGAGGGAGGGAGAGGTTGGGAGACATGAGAGATAGGGGGAGATGTGCTGTTGTGATTGTTTTGGGTTTTTTTTTGTTGCTGATCATAATGAAAGGAGGAAGGATAGGGGGTTTTGGGTTGCGTTTTTCAGGGGGGGTTCTAGGTTGGGTAGAGAGAAATAGAGAAATAAAGAAACAGAGAGAGAAAAAAGATCAAATACAGAGAGAAAAAATCCAATACAGAGAAAGAAAATCAAACCTGTTATTGCTAGAGACGATGACTAGCAATGACAATGAGAGAAAGACGTATGGTGGGGGTTTTGTGGGTTGAGGGTGATGATGGATGTCAAACTTATGAGAGAAAGAAAGAGAATATTGTATTTGGAGTGGAACCGTAAAGAAGGTCAGACTGAGTGAGAGACCAAAAGATACGTATTTTAAGTCAAGTCTTCAGAGTCCTGATATGATACAATTGTTGAAAGGAGGAGGAGTTTTGATCGTTGGATCAATAATATTAAAGTAATCTTAGCCGCGAAAAGATAAAGACAAAGAAATTTAACTATTTTATTATATAGATATATTTGGCAACTCATATGTATCCTCTCGTATGCAATGTATCATATCGTGTATCGCATGATATGATACAAATCTAATACATTTAAGTGATACGTATCGTTTTCTTCATATATTGAAACATATCGCACGATACGTAGCGTACAATACTAATAACTATGCGTCAAAATGTAATGTTTTCAAAATAATTTGAAATAGAATAAAATTATATCAGAGTGTGCAACGGAAGCAATTGCCTTACCGACTGTAAGTTTCAAGGACGAAACTTCCTAGGAGGGTAGATTGTGAAATTCCGGATTTGTAAATTAGGGTTTGTATTGTTAATATGAGAAGGTGAGGATATTTGAGGTTGAAAATAGTTGTGTAATTTGGTCTGAGATGTATTCTTGTTTGGATTGATTAAACTTGATTTGGGTTAATTAGAAATTAAATAATGATCAGGTAGAGGGATGAACTGGTCAATCGAATGAACACACTAGGCCAGGATGACAATTGGGTAGCAAGGAGGACCACTTAACTGGTTCATGCAACTTGTTAATTTTCATAGTGGACGTTGTCACTTGTTAAGTAGTCTTTTTAGGTTCAAGACGAAGACCAAGAAAACTACAAATAACATTCAAGGTACATTGCTGTCTAAGCAAGTGGAGTGTATCTTGGGCCTGTAGACTTCCATGGTCCACTCCTGGAAAGAATTATCTGTAATATAGATATGTACACACACATATAATGCGTCTGTATGTGTGTGGGAAAGTACAAAGTTTGAATTACTAATATATAATTTGATAACCGAGAAGTATCCTAATCATAAGCCCTTTTAGGAGTGTGTTTACAACATGAATTTTGAGTGCACACAATCACCCAAAAGATATGCACATCGAACAAATCATTGAATTTTTTATGAGAGTCAAATTTGGAACCTCTATATCATAATTCCTAAAATCTTTTGACTTGAACCAATATCATGATTTGACTCCATATAGAATACTAGTTATTACTTGTGTCTGAAGGCACAGAGTAATAAAAATACTAAACAATAAATATATTTGTATTTATATTTAAAATCAAATCACAAACATAGAGAAGAGATAAAGAAATTTAAGTATCGATTTGTAGAGGGGGTGAGAGGTAGTGGGCAATAGTGGTTGTGGTAGGAGACGGTGATGGTTGTGGTGGTGGTGGCAGCGGCGGCAATGGTGGTGGTGGCGACGGCGATGGCAACGGTGGTGGGGGTGACGACAGTGGCGGTGGGGTGACGACAGTGACAATGGGAGCGGGGGCGGTGAAGGTGGTCGTGGTCATGGTGGCAGCGGTGGTGGAGGCGATAATGGCGGTGGGGACGGTGGCGGTGGTCGTGGTGGTGGCGATGGTCGTGGTGGCGACGATAACGGTGGTTGTGGTAGTGGTGGCGGCATCAACGAATGTGGCGGTGGCGGTGGTGGGTGATGGTGGTGGTGGTGGTGGTGGTGGTGGTGGTAGAGGTAGTGGTGAGACGGTTTTAAACACTATTTTTTTTTAAAGTATTTATGAAAAATAATTTTTAGAAGTACTTTTAAAAAGTCACTCCAAACACACATTTATAGGCCTATTTTTCCTATTAAATTTAGGGTGTTAATATTAGTTGTTAGATTAAATTTAAAATAAAATTTAAAGCGATCTTAACCGCAAATAACAAAATAATTTTATTTATCTTTTGAGATTTGAATAGTAAGTTATTTTATTATATAGATGTTATTAGTTTGGACAAGCGCAATTGAACATCATACCAACGTTTTTACCATTACAATGCAATTTTAAACTAATTATTTGAGTTAGAATCATTCTTCTTCTTTTTTTCTCAAATCATCTCGTATATTAATTGAATGAAAGTGCACCAAAAAAAAAAAACAAGTCTGTCCTTTTTTTTTCCTAGAAATGCAAAATTCAAATATGGTCCATCCCATTGATGCAGTTTATTTGACTTGACCTGCTTTAGCCAAAATACAGAGACTTTGACTTGGGTCCTTAAAGACTTGGTCAAAAGGGCATGTCTCAGCTCCTTCTGATCGATTCTTTCTAATCATACTGCATGAACTGAGAGGGAATAGGGGTGAAAGAAATGACTTTTATGAGTCGTCTCATTAGTGACCGATTTTCTTTCATTTTTCTTAGTTATATGATTAGTGGCTTAGCTTGCCTAAAAGCTAAAGTAAAGTAAATAAAAAAAAATTTCTTTTAAAAATAAACCATTAATATTAGGTACTGTTTAGGTCCGTGTAAGGCTGAGAGAATAAAGGACCTGCAGGAGGCTGAAAATCCCCAACTTCACATTAGTGGGAGCACCCACTTGACGGTACCTTCAACTATGTTAGTTTGGCAACAAAGAACCTGTCCCTAAAAGCACCTTAATTAGATGAGTTTTTTCCCCTCAGGTTTTCTTAATATTATATTACTACTCGCGAATTGATAACAAAATGATTTGGATTTAATAATTTGACTAAGTCTAGTTAATCATCCTTGATTCTCTTAAGATTATGGAATAAGAGGTCCAGGGGTCAATCCTTACCGGTAGCAAGACTTGATTATTTTATCCTCTTTTGGAGGGGGGCGTCTATTGTACCATTTTCGGGATTTTATTTAATCTCTTCTAATATTTTCCCTTCTTTAGCGACTACAAATTTATATAGAAAAATTAATAATTGACTTGAATTTCGTTTACTCCATTATGATCTAAACATTAAGTTTCAAGTCACGAAAATAGCAATTTCTATAGAGAGATCATGAATTCCACTTAAATTTCCAAAAACATACTAGTAATAAAACAACTTTGGCAGGAAGGTGTGAAGTCTGAGTCCGATATCAACTTCTAATTAATATTTGGCTAACCAACACAAGTTAATTCAATCATCAAAAAAAGGTTAAGCATAAACGTGTATGCTCCAAGTTGGAGCCCTATTGGCCACATAAAACTTGAGATTAACTAATGAAATATGTTTGTGGGTAATTGTTTGTTACAATCACGAGTCATAAATGGAATATGATTAGAATGATTCACCCTTACCCTCAAGAATTATAATGTTCGGGCATAGTTTAGCTTCATCTGAACACATTTTAGTATAAAACATTTTTTATTTGAAACTTAATCTCATTGATAGAGACCGACTTGAATTCAAAAAGTGTCTCTGTCGTGAATCTTCATTAGTTACAAATAACAAAAATAGCACCATAGGAGAGACATTGATTCTTATTAGTTGTGAGGTAGAGCATAGAGACAAAGAGGGAAACCCTGTCCCAAATTAATCCAGTCCACTAAACTAATTGTTATTGATTGGAGACCCTAGCTGAATAAAATGGACCCTACTTTTATTCATGTTATGTGATCTATAATTGAAAAAAAAAACACTTCAAATGATATGAGTCTCAATTGGATTTGACTCGGCTCCTCTCCAATACTAAATGCTTCAATTCGTTTTAATCCAATTATCCACCCTTCAAGGATTCCTGAAATGCCTTTTCAATTGAATCGTTTTAACTTTTGATATATAGGTGAGGGATTAGATCTAAGGCGTGTAGGAGACATGAAATAAACAATGTAAAAAATAGAAGTTTGATTACTGAGAGGGGAGGATTGACTGTCCTCTCCCTAATTGGCATGTCTCGTTGTTGGACTAAAGCAGATTTTAGTAATTAAAAATTTGAATTTTGGTTGATTTTGAGCCAAAATTAGAGTGAGACCCGATTGTTATTTTGAGTAAACTTTTGTGGTTTCGTGTTGTACTCCATGAGGAGAATAACGTAGTATATTCATTTACTCAAATTGAGTAAGAAATGAATGAAAAAATTCATTTAACGAAATAAATTCGTTTAGTATATTCATTTGCTCAAATCGATCTATTGGATTTGAATTTGCACTAGTTCAAATTTTTCCTTCCCTCCAGTCCAAATTTTGAATAGTGTTTGTTCATAAATGAACAGTTAATCAATGGTTTCTTCTAGGTTGCATGTGTCTATTGGGTTGCATCTGTTCGACATGATGATTGTTCGGACCAGTCATCTTCTCTCTATAAATAATTCAATTACATAATCATTTTATATCCAATAAACTTTATAGTCATTATGGCAGTCTCATACATCATTAATAGCCTGTGTTTGAAAGTACATAACACAATTTCTCATTCGTTGGGCAAAGAGATTGGAGTGCTACATCTATTCGCATGAAGATCATTGTATCCTGAAAGACATACGTTTTGATTTTCATAAGCACCGTATGTGGATGCGAAATCTATCTTAAGGATATAATGTCAAATGTTAGTCTTAATCTGCAAAAAGTTCAATAATAGTTCCTGATCTACAAATAGGTCAATTTATATATTGTTTAAATTATTAATTTATTATGTAACTATTTTGTTCATATCTGTAACTGTTTCGTACTCATAACTATTTTGTTCTTCATTATTATTATTTATTCTAATTATACGATACAAATTAAAATTTTTAATAAGTGATTTTACTATATTTGGAGTATCACAAACAACACTTATACACTTATTAGCTTCACTTGACAGCTCAAATTGCTTGACTAACATACACCTCAAGTTCTGGAATCAGTCCGTTCAACATGGGATAAAGTTGTCTACTACTTAGGCAAAGAACGATCTTGTCATATATTTGATAATAGATTTACAGTCGTGGTTTCAAAGCATACATGAAATAGACAAACAGTATGACTAAGAAAATAAATATCCAGAGCTTATTGCTAATGGGATATGCATATAGAACATGAACGCAAATTCTCTGGAAAGTGTCGTGCCTGTAGGGATTGACATTAATATTAAGTGCCGCAACGGCCTGTATTGGCAAATCCTATCCTCCCACCTTCTGTATCATAAAGTACCTCTAGCGCGTGTTGCTGATTATTCCCAATGATGGTCAACTCATTTGTGGGAGCAAAACCTAAGCACACTTGTTTTTTGCTCTGCGTCCATACAGTTCCTGATGGATGTAACGTTACATCAACTCTGCCTCCAAAATGAAACACAATCTTTGGTAGGTTCACCTTCTTATATCTTTCAAGGTTATAGCATGTATCCAACAGGTCAGTCGCTAGAGCAGAAGGATACTTGGACATCGATTTCTTAAAAGCAGACTTCAGTGCTGAATAAGCCGGTGCAGGCAATCGAGTAATGACAGTTCCAGAGTCTATTATAGTTCCCTGTGACCTAAATACAGAAGGGGAAATTTTCAATTTCATTCCGCCAACGCTTATGGCAACGAGTTCGAGGAAGTAAAGAGAACTGTCGGTGCCTTTTAGTAGCGGCGTGAATTTGAATGCGGAGTAGGACGATTTGGCTTTGTCACCAAATAAAAGATACCCTGTTGAGCTTATAGGACCAGGGAAACAATAAACAAAGGTCTTCCCATACTGTGAAGCAGTTTGAGATAACAGTGAAGTGGGTCCTCTTCCAAGGCCAAGCATTCCAACCTCAACCGCACTGCCAAATTCATCACTGTTATATTGGCCGCAACCAAATTCGAAGTTAGGGGTCACATCAGAGGGTTCAAGTGTGAGGGTATCACATCCCCATTGTCCTCTAGAGTACGATTTGTCGTTGTAGTAGATGTTATATTCCTTTCCAGAGTTGGATTTGCATGAACCATTTACATAAGTAGAGGACTTGGAGGGATCAAAGCGGAGTTTAGGATTAGAATAGCAGCCTTTGGAACATGGTTGGCATTGTAACCAAGTGATGTCACTGCCGGTGTCAATGCTCACCGAATAATCTTGTTGAGGTGTGCCCATTTTAATGGTTACAGTGTAAATGCCGGCTTCTTTGGAGTCAGTTGAAATAGGAAGTGGTGAATTGGATTCTTCTGTCGGATACAGGTTGGATATTCTGTCATTCATAAACTTGATTCTAGCTTCGTCATGAAGTAGAACTTGCTCAGAGCTCGGAATTTCCTTTGCATGGCCAATTGGTGCACAGGGTCCATATTTATATGTGACTTTCAACTTTGAAGATCCAACCGTAGGATCTGAAATCATGAAAATTAATCCTATAAAAATCGAATGTTACAATAACCTGTTCTATCGCTTCTTCAAAATGACATAGAAGTATATGTCTGAAATACATTCCTTATTCAAGATTGAGCCAGAAGGAAGAATTAACAACCCCCCCCCCCCCCAATAGGGTATTTGTGTGTATAATCTGAAATTGCTACTTTATTTCTCCTATACATATTTGTTCTAAAATGAATAAAAAGATCATATGCAGTGCACGAGACTTTTGCGTATAACAAGATTTGATTCCAGCAATTTTATCCCCATTTTGAAAAAATTGATTCTTGGGGAGGAATTAGCTTCTCCAAAATGAGAGGTGAGTTTGCCAAGTAGGTCAAATAATACACACACACACAGAGAGTTTTGCTGTATGAGTAGAGAGCTGACCTTGGTTATTTGTCGTGCAGTATGGTTTTGGCAGCAGTGAGTCTACATCAACAAGCTGGTATGAGTTGGTCTCTTTTGCCCTTCCATGAACAAGTGCACTATTCAGATACACTGCCAAAAATACAGCAAAATAGGATAAGAGGCTGTGAGCACTAGATGTATGGGTAAGAGCCATGAAATCTCACAGAAACACAGTGAATTAGTTACTCAAGTTGTGACAGAAAAATGTGATCTTCCATGGTGATCTATACTTGGAATTTATAGTGCAAGAAGTAGGCATCTTTTTAGGCTCAATACAAAGACCAAGACCAAGACGACTACAAATAAAATATGAAAGTCACATCATTGTCTATGGAAGACTAAGTTATAAGTGTGTTTATCTCGACCCAGCGGAGTTCTATCACTTTTGAAATCTTTCTAATCAAATATAATTTGAAACAATTTTGTAACCTCTGTCCTACTTTTTGAAAGGCATAGTTTGGATATGTATGTATGTGTATATGTATGCATTTCATAGTCAATTTCAGATGCATGTAATTAGTAACAAATTGAATAAATCAGGGTTTTTTTTTATGACAGTTGGGACCTCCTGATTGTAATTCTTGAAAATTTTCATCTGGACTACCGTAAGAGGTTGTCTGTCTCACTATAACATGTGTTATTAACTTTGACAAGTACATTTGAATATCATACTAGAGGATTTTTACATTATGTTAGAGCAAAGAAAAACAGGCAAGAAATCAACATTCAAGGATTTTTGGGATTTTTTCTCTTCTCCCTTACTCAATTTTTTCTCTCCCATTCATTTGTCTCTCTCTCCTCTCTTCTTCAAATTTCTCTCCTCTCTCATTCACAAAATAGCTACTAACAACGAATTTTAATAGAAAGAAACTCCTAGTTCACAAAATTTTCACTAACTATGAACTTTAATATAATAAAACTCTTACTTCACTATCCAAAATTTTCACAAACAGTGAACCACAATTAATAACAAAATGGTTAATATCAAATTGCACTTTGAAAAGATCGTTCGAATCTCAATTTACACCCTCAAAGATCAATAATCTCAATTTACACTTTCAAAGATAAAAATTTGTATCAATGCACATCTCAAGCTAACAACCGTCAATTTGCTGTCTAAAATTAAATAGATAAATTACACCTAGACCTCTTCATGATTATCACTTAATCAACTAGACCTCTCACATTTAAAATATTACACCTACATCTTTTGAGAATCCAAATATGACTAAAAATGTTCTCCTAATTGGACATTCAAGTGATGTATTGCATTGGATATAAAAAAATATTATACAAATATCTGTATTATATTAGACATTCAAATGATAAGTTTAATTTTAAATTTTAAAATATAACGGGACCACAAAATAAATGGTTGTATGAAATTATAATTTTTTATTATGATGAAATCATATTTTTTAACAGTTTTATTAATAGATATCAACGATTAGGGATTATGTGTTTCACGTGCACAAACGTCAAGAGGTGTAAGTATAATATTTTAAATGTGAAGGAGTCCAAATAATTAAATGACAAGCATGAAAATTTAGGTGTAATTTATCCATTTAGTTTACGACAACAAACTGACGGCTGTTAGTTTCAGATGCACATTGATACAAATTTCTATTTTTGAGGGAGTAAATTAAGATTTTTTATCTTTGAGGGTACAAATTGAGAATCAAACGATCTTCCGAAATAAAATTTACAATTAACCCATAACAAAATAAAAACTTTATCTTTGATTTTAAGTTTCACTCCCAACAATTAAGAAATCCACCTTGACACTGAAATAACTATTACAACTTAATTTCACTATAAAAAAAAAAGAGGCAAATATGAAGAAATTAATACAGTGAACAAACCCCCCCGCCCCTCCCCTCTCCACAGTCCACACCCTTCGATTAAACTCTACACCAAGGAGGTCGTAGTAGGACCACCATATGGGATAAACCCTGCTTTCGTGTCATCAAAGTAGTAAAATCAAAAAATATTGAAAAAGTACTTAAAATTATTTTAAGTGCCTGTCCTTAATATCTTAAAAAAAAATAGAGTTTGAACTTAATAACAAAAAAGAACATGAGAATGTACTTTTCGACAATTTTCACTTATAACAATTACAAATGTCACGATTCTATTTCTATTTAGTATTAATGGCAGTTTCACCCTTAAATTAAAAAAATTTCAATTTTTTCTTGTGTTTACTTTTTTTTAGGTAAATTGTTATTTGTTTGTTATCTTTAAGTTAAAGAATCTTAGATTAATCTTTTAATTTCTCAATAGTTTACCATTGTCCCCAATCCTAGACCATTTTGGTTTTTTTCACCTATAAAAGTAAAATGACATCACATTATCTTCGGAAAGATTTTAAAAGTTAAACATTATGAATTTTCTTTGATTAAAAGTTAAACATTATCCAAATAAATGAATTTTTTTTGATTACATGCATAGCACCGCAAAAGTACATAGGCAGAAAACAAAACACATTTATTGATGAGTAATGTTGTTAGAATTTAATTTAATAACATAATAATTTCAATAAAAAGTAATAATCTTTGAAATTAAAATTTTTATTTTCCTGGTATCATCTTTTACTTTGTCAAATTAAAAGGTTACCAAGAAAAAAAATTAAGTCTTTTATTTTTTTCAGGCCGCCGATCCACAGTTGTTGACTTTTGACTCAATAAGGACAATAGCTTGTTTTGGGGGTTTTAAAAGAAAATTAAAGATATAAAAACTAATTTATTATTAATGACATAAACAGATATATTGCAAAATGAACAATAATAATAATAGCGACACAGTACTAATAATAGTCACTATCACAGTAATAATAATGTTCGTGTGGGTTGAACGTAAGGGGCGATGGTTGAGGATGGAGGTGTTATGGAAGGTGGTTGGGCTGAAACATAGACTAATGGGAGACTAGAAAATAACAAGATCACAATAACAATAACAATCATTGTCAAAATTTTACGAAACCAGAAAGTAACGTGAATAGACAGTCACACGATAATAGTGACAACCACAATCACTGTCAAAACTCTACAAAATTAGACAGTAATCTAAACAAGATAGCAACACAATCACAGTAATAGTCATAGTCACCGTCAAAATTTCGCGAAATTAGACATAATGTGAAATAGATAACTGCATGATCGCTGTAACATTTCACATTGATAGTGACAATGACAAATATAGTGAAGTTCGTTGTTGTAATTCAAAATGCGAATTTGAAACATATTTTGCTTAATACCAATAATAATTTGATCAATTTAGTCAATCATTATTGACAAACTAGGAATAACCCGTGTCTAAAAACACGGTGTAATATGAATAATTTTAATAAGAATGTTGATGACTGTTAGATGACCGTTTAATAAACTTATTAACATCTGTTCTATTTTGTATTATAAATTTGCAAACACTATTTTGACCTACCCATAAACTATTCTTCTTCCTCAAAGTCATGCGCATTCATTCCTTGTGCTTGACTTTTGAAAATACTTTGCATTGTTTTAGCAAATAAATATACAACGACTTTGACTTGGGTCTTCTGAAACCAAAGAAGACGTCTTCGGCTTTTTCTTATTAAATTTGTTTGAAATCATAGTGCATTCGATTCGACCCCACTAGTTTAGAAAAAAAAATTCTCGGCCAGACCGCAAGAGTACGTTAACAGGTTTTTATATCCGAGTGTCGTCGTCATCATCAAATACACATTAAGATTAAGTGATCAAGCTTCGAGAGAAATTTAGGCAAGTCCGTACCCTCCCATTTAGTAATTATGTAGCTAGGTATAAATTAGAAAAAGATTAAGCAGTCAAGGAAATATAGGGAAACCTCTCGAAGGTTATCAAATAAGAGAAAAGTAAAAAAATCTATATATGTGCAGACGAAGTTACTAATTTTGAGGAGAATGAAAGCAAAAGTCTTGGGTGTGTATCTCGAGGGTTTCAAAAGAAGTATGACTTTTTTTCTTACTGTACAGCAATTGGTTGTGCATGAGTATCACATGGAAACAAAGGGCCGCATCACGAAAGGAAGAGCAACTAAAATTAGGGCGGATAATCAAATTAAACTTGTTAAGTTTGTTTTTTCAAACGAATTTAATAAATTGTCCAAGTTTGATTTATTTAAAAATTCTCGGTTTGTTTTGACGAGCCCTAACCCAGTAGGGTGGGCTAGTCCATGGGTGCATCCAACTTAACTACAAAACAAGTCAAGTCCAGTTCGAACAAATCCAACTTAACTTTTAGAAAATTATCGACTTAGTCACTAATCATACCGGTAAGAAAAAATAAAAATAAAATTGGTCACTACTGAGACAGCTCATAAAAGTCGTGTTTTTTCGCCTCTATTCCGTCTCAGCTCATGCAGTATGATTTGAAAGAATTGATCAGAAGGTGCGGAGGCATGCCCTTTTCACTGAGTCTTTGAGGACCCAAGTCAAAGTCTCTGTATTTTGGCTTAAGCAGGACTAGGTCACGAACCATGGCAAAAAATAATAAAATGGGGATGGACCATATTTGAATTTTGCATATCTAGGGAAAAAAAGGACGGACTTTTTTTTTTCTTGGTGCAGTTTTTATTCAATGAATATATGGGATGATTTGAAAAAAAAAAAAAGAGAAGAAGAACGATTTTAATTTGAATAATTAGTTTTAAAACTGTATAGTAAAGGTAAAAGTATTGGTATGATATTCAAATTTGCTCGTCCGACCTAATAACATTCTATATGGAGTCGAATCTTGATGTTAGATCAAGTTAAAAGATTTTAGGAATTATGATATATTTGACTATGGTAAAAGATTTATGATTTGTTCAATGTGTATAATTTATGGGTAGTTGTGTGTACTCGAAATTCAAGTTATAACTACACTCCTAAAAGGACTCATGATTAGGATACTTCTCGGTTATCAAATTATATATTAGTAATTCAAAGTTTTTGTACTTTCCCACACACATATTTACATATATGTGTGTGTATGTGTATATGTATATTACAGATAATTCTTTCCCCAAGTGGACCATGTAAGTCTACTGGCCCAAGATACACTCCACTTGCTTAGACAGCAATGTACCTTGAATGTTATTTGTAGTTTTCTTGGTCTTCGTCTTGAACCTAAAAAGACCACTTAACAAGTGACAACGTCCACTATGAAAATTAACAAGTTGCATGAACCAGTTAAGTGGTCCTCCTTGCTACCCAATTGTCATCCTGGCCCAGTGTGTTCATTCGATTGACCAGTTCATCCCTCTACCTGATCATTATTTAATTTCTAATTAACCCAAATCAAGTTTAATCAATCCAAACAAGAATACATCTAAGACCAAATTACACCACTATTTTCAGCCTCAAATATCCTCACCATCTCATATTAACAATATAAACCCTAAATTAAAGATCTAGGATCTCACAATCTATCCTCCTAAAAAGTTTCGTCCTTAAAACTTACAGTCGGTAAGGCAACTTTTTCCGTTGCACACTCAGATATAATTTTATTGTATTTCAAATTATTTTGAAAACATTACACTTTGACGCATAAATATATATGCAGAGTTTGAGCATCATTGGAAGTCCTTTGCAAGAGAGAATACTAAACTCCTGAAAAGCAGAAAAGGGACTTGTGCTCTCCATGTGAACACATAATAGGTTTTTTTTTTTTTTTTGTTTTCTTTATGAGCAATATTATTGAGGCATATTAAAAATCTAATTTGAAAATCTACTACCATGTTATTTAGAATTTTTATTGAATTGCCAGTAATTAATTTTTTTTTTATCAAAAATCAGTATTTAATTGAAATGCTCAAACTTACTCACAATTTTATTGTGAGGGTACAATAGTAAATTAGTCTTTTATGTGTTTTCTTTCCTTTCGTTTTTCATCTGATACCAAACAATAGAAAATCTATCTCTCCAACTTTTCATCCATCATACCAAACAAAAAGGAGAGAAAGTATTTCCTTCTTCTATGAGTGAAAAGTTTATCCCTCCTCTTTTTTTATTCTTCTTATTTTCCATCACTCCTACCAAACATACTATTACCCTTTCATTGAACCATAATCACACCCGTCATCCCACCACCTCAGATGTGTCACCACCACCCCTTAACCATTTGTATTCCAATTTCAGTGTTACAAACCACATATATCTAAATCTTAATCTATATTACTTTAAAATACTAGCATCTTTGAAAAATATTTTTTTCCACTTTTATCTTCTATCAGTACAAATATGTCATCCTTATCCTTGAGAGTTAATATCTCACACTAAGCCTAATCATTATCTCTAATTGCTTCCCATTACTTCTCAACCGTTACCCTCTCTCTTTCTCCCTATTTCCTTTGTCAAAGTCGGTGTCTCTCCCCTCCGAAATCACAAACAACTCAAAAACAAACAGTCATGACCCCTCTCTTCACCTTCCCCTATCTGTATCTCTCTTTCTCTCTCCACTGCCGATTCAGAGAGCTTCCAAGAGCACACCGTCATGGCCCCGCTTCACTGTCTCCCTCTCTATCTCTCTCTCTCTCCTCAAATTTCTCTAATTACAGGTATTCAATTACAAAAATCAATTACCATCAAAATGGCTTTTTGCCATTACAGATTTCAGTTGGCAATCCATAAGACTGCACAACTTCTAAAAAACCCTAATGACTAAGAACTCATTACCAGATGAAGTAGTACAGTACCAGCCGACGTCTGATAGAGAAAGGCGAAGGGCGATAGTAAATAGGATTTCGAAGGATTTGTTGGACAGAGAAGGAGATGGTAAGTATGATTTTGGAGAGGAACTAGAAGATATACACATGATGGAAAAAAATTTTGATTAAGGGCAATTTTGACTTTTTAATGAATCTTAGATCATGTGAATCGCACGTCCCTAATTTCTATGACCGTTGACTGTCGAAATTAACAAGATGAGTTAATTGAAAATTTTTCAAACTTTGATGGGTAATTTGTTAAAATTGAAACCAGAAGGAGTTAATTGAGAATATATTGACACTTGACATTCCAGATTTGTAGAGGAAGTTCCACGTAACATAAATTGAAAAAATGCAAGAGAAGATCAGTCAAAATCACATTTGAAAAGGAGGTAACCAACTGGAAGTTATCATTAGATAATCGTCGATAACGATGATTATAAAAACAACATTCAGTAGAACAAATTTGGACACTTTCAAAACCCCAACAGTCCTACGAACGGGGTATTATTAGGAGTAGTTTTTAGGATAATTTAGGAATAGTTAATGTTGTAATTAAGGTTATTTCATTCAGTCTTTCGTAACTTAAATCCTTTCGATTAGATTAATAAAATAATTCATTTTTATTAGTTCTTAGTTTTAATTTTGTTTTTGCACATTGAGAAACTTAATCATTTTTTATCCAAAAAAAGTACTGGAACAAGGTTTTTAAACCTATTCCAAATAATTGTAAGAAAGTTCTTTGTTGATTGAGATATTTATGTCAATCCCAACAGATTTTGGAGCAATAGATATGAATTGATTTTTTAGACTTGCTGTCCCAATGCAAATTCAAATATGAATGCAAATAATAGTAAAAATACTAATTCAAATTTAGATATTTATTTTGATTTTATCAGACCTAAAATTTATATAGACTGATTTATAAGGAAATTGAATTAAAACTGAAATTCAAATTAAATTAGAGTTTTAGATCAAATTCTTGACTTTTCGCGGATTCAGGTAGAGACATAAAATTAAACCCATCACATATCCAATTCAAATTGGAATTGGAGTAATCCAATCAAATTTGAATTAAAGTTCATTGAAATTTGATCCATTGACAAACATATCTATCTAATATTACAATTATGAAGTTAAATTCTTAACTTATAAAAGAACAACAACAACTAAAATTGATCCAATCTTTATCTACTTTGATCCAATGTTACAAAATTCATCTCACAAAACTTTTTACTGTCCAAAAATATCAACTTTTTTGCACAACCCTTAATACTCGACAACTCAATCAACACATTCTCCAATGTCAAACAATATCATCAATCCATGTCTACCTCTCATATTTTAAATTTAAGAATAATTCTACACAACCCAAAAAAGTTACAACCTCAATGCATATCATCTATTGGATGAGTGGGTTGTGTAAATTTTTCTAATTTTAAATTGCATAATTAAAAAAATTAAATTATTATTCAAAATACAAATATTGCAAGATCGGTTCAATTTTTAATGTTGTATAATATCTTCAGACACAAAATTATTACTAGTCTATAAATATTTTTTTGAACCTTTTAGCTTGCGAGAAACAACGCTTGCTTCGATGAGTTCCCTGCACTAGTGTGAAATAGAAAGTCCTCTATTTTAATACACTTAGTTTGAGCATCATTTGAAATAGACCAATGTTACTTGTACTTAATTTGTTGACTTTATTTCCTGACTTAGGACATCATATTTATTGAATTGACAGTGGACTACGATTTCTTCTCTCAAAGCTTGGGCTCGAGTCTTTATAGCTACAGCAGCTCATTGGGGGCTAAACCTATTCTTCAACATCAGAGCACGAGGTGGAACATTAGCTTCGGCCCCAACATAGGTGCAATGAAATCTCTTGCAGATAGCTGTGTGGTGCTGAGGGGCAATACTCCCTGGCGGATATGTGGAGTGATATATCTATATATCCATTTCTTGTACAAAAATATATACACTAGCAAAACCCCATGACTGAAGTCATTGTACACTGAATTATTACATTGTGCATGCATTGGAATGTGTGTGTTGAGTTTTTGAAATTTAGGGGGAAAGTGTGTGTTGGGTGCATAAAATTTAGGAGGGAAAATATATCCCCTATAAGTTCAAACACCTATCTGATTTATTATATAGATATATAATAAAGTAGATCTGAGTTTGATTTTTGGAGACAAAGAGATGTCCATATCATTTTGAGATAAAACATAAAAATATCCAACAGACAATGGACAACATAATTTCAACATAAAAGACGGTTCAGATCATCTCATAAATACTGATTCAACGATCATACTTGGACTTAACTCTAACACTCCTATTTCTCATATATAACTCTCTCTCTCTCTCTCTCTCTCTCTCTCTCTCTTATCTCTTAGCATTTTAAATATACTATCTTAGCTCCTCTCACTCTATACCTACAATAATAAGATAGAACCAAATTTGAATTTTTTTTTCACTTCAACACTTAATTCAATTTTAATCCAATTAGGAAAGTAAAAGGACGGTTTAGATTTAATGTAATTTTCATTCAATGGCCCAAATTTCATCTCAAATCTTCTAACTTAATCCAAAGGTCTGTAGTGCATCCCACACAAATTACTCTTCCTACCTATTTTAGCCCCCACACACGTCATCCCTGTTTTGACCTCCATTTTTTAGTCACCGACCTCTATCCTTTTATCTCTCTGTAAACCCTCACACTCTTATCTTTATATAACAAGTAATTATTTTTGAAATGCTAATATAGGTGATGAGGTATGCATGAACCCTATAGATTTCAATAGTATGAATAAAATACTAGGGAGACAAATTAATGGTGAAATTTAATTTTTTGAGGTGTTTAAGGTTGATAAGGGTAACTAAGTAAAAATATAAATTTTTTTAGGTCAAAATAATATTATCATTGAACCTGGGAGATCCGAAAAATTTTGGAATAGCCTTTAAGCACATATAGCTGTTCGAAGGAATAAAATAGTAATTTTCGTGCTTCGAGTGTAAATTTATTTTAGCTTTGAAATAACTCATAAAAATAAATGTTTTTAGGTTAAAATAACATTAAAAATGAATTCGGAATGTCGAAAAATCTTAGGATAGTCATATGGATCAAATTGGAGATTCTTAGTGGTAAAATCGTAATTTTTGAGAAAACCAAATCAGCCTGTGAGCAGTAAGAATCAGGGCTGCTGTGTTTAAAAACTCATTTTCATCTCATTTACTCTCATTCTTTTCATTCCACTCTTACCCCACACCTCTTGGAACCTTAGAGGAAGATTAAGGAAGGAAGAAAAGGGAAGAAGGAGATCGCTAGAGCTTGGGTTCTTACTTGAAAATTTGATTCAAGTAGGGGTTTTCTTCCATTCTCTTATATTGAGGCTAGGGTTATACATGTATATTTTTTTTGACTCTACATCATATTAATATGCTATGAAATCATGAATTCTTGATATTTTTGCAAATGTTAACATGTTTTAAACAATAGGATGGTTGGGTAATCATCAAAGTTCTTTTCTCATATTCAAAACCTTAGATTTCAAGAGAAGTGAATTTTTTCTCTTGATTTCTCTTTTATTCTTGATTTCAAAACTTTAGTGTTTTGTATTGAACAACACAATGGTATTTATGATGATCTCTTGTTAATTTTTCTTAAATTGTTCTATTGTGAAATAAATGTGGATTTGGATGTAAAAAATTGGGGATTTATGAAATTGAGTGTGTCTGAGAAATTGTTGGTGATTGTATCTCATGGTAGTGTTTGGATGACCATGGGTGGCCATTGACCGGATATCGTAGAGTGGATAGATGTGTGTGGTTCTTACTCCGTGTAGATTTGAACTTTTTCTACCACTCGTAGTGGGGTTGGTGCCTTGCGAGGACCAAACCACTATTAGCTCACGGGTGTCGTGTCAGAGGATTAGTATACTATGCCTAGGTCGGATTCATTATTGCCGGTGCATTGATATGGGACAATGCATCGGTAGGCGTCCTTCCCGAAGTTGATATCCTTGCGAGGAATTGTGTGTGTGTGGGCCAGGATATTCTCTATGTGTTTATTCATGCGATTATCTTACATCAGACTTGAGATACATTGTGGTTATTGTTTATTGCGTTATCTTTTGGATATGATTATCTTGAAAATTGTTGTGGGAATAATTACTCTTTGGAATGGTTATTTATGGTGGGATTGACTTTACTCTTGCACTTAATTATTGTTAATGTATAAACTTGAGATCTTTAAAAATGTCATGTTTTCTTTCAAAATTTACGTATGCTATTTGTGAAATGACACCGATCATTTTCTACGTTTTCTAAACCTTGTTAGAGTTTGGGAGAATTTTTCTACAGTGATTAGTGCTCACCCCCTACCAATAATATTTTTTTTTTAGATTTTGTGCTAGAGGAAGATCTCGGCGTTGATGAGCCGAAAAATTGAGAGGTCCCACCAGAGGGGAACCTAGATCCCGAGGTGGACATCTAGAGCTATAGTTTATTTTTGTGCTAGACTAAAGAATTTATTTATAATCATGTATAGTCTAGTATTTTGTTTATTCCGCTGCTAAGTTTGAGTGTAATTCTTTTGAAATGTAAGTGTCATAGCTTGGCCTACTCTTTTGGGATGATATGGTAGATATTATACGTGGTCAATGAAATTTTATTATTTGATGGGTAAATGGACCTGGTGTGGTCAATATTTATTCATATATGGACCCGGTGTGGTCAATGTAGTATAATTATACAGGTTGTATTTTGGGTAGAGCGCCCCGTACAAAGGAGACTCTGCCCAAATTTTGTTAAATTTAGGACCCCCGATTTTTGGGGTGTTACACTCTCTCTCTGCTCTTCTACCCTGCCCTTCACAAACTTCTCATCGCCCTGGCAAAACCAACAACAGCAACTTCGTCCCAGGTACATCCCTCCCCCTCTCTCTCTCCCTCTCTCTCTCTCTCTCTCACGACACACACACATATTTGAATATGCTTACCTACAAACCCCAAATCTAACTGTCCGATGAATAACTCTTGACGGCGTTGCGATTGCCCTCCCGCTACTCTAAATCCCGAAACCCTAGTGATGCTTGATCGGATGCTTCGATTTCTTGTTAGCAACTCAATCCTCACATGCACTCAATGTTAACCCACAAAACCACACCAAAACCAGCAGCTTACACAACGTACACACACACACACACAAACAGACACACACACAACCCACACATCTCACGCAGACAAACACACACAACATATGCACACAGCACACAAACACACACAATGAACTTTGTAGGCTAATTTGTTTTCAAATTCGATTGTGTTTCAAATTAATTTTATGGGGTCTTGATTTGATGTATGTTAGGGTTATTTAAATTAAGATTATGTTTCAAATTGGGAATTTGAAACAAGATTAGAGTGCTTTTGAATGTTATATTTTAAGAGTAGGATTTTCAAATTGGGATTGTAGAGTGATTATTGAATGTTATAGTTGTTGTTTGTATTTGATTAAATGAATGTTATAGTTTGTAAATTGGATGTTAGGGGTTATTATTGTATGAAATGGGATGTTGATTGTATAAAATGGGTTGTTGATTGTATGAAAATGGATGTTAATTGTATGAAATGGGGTTTTAAATTGTATGAATTTTGTTTGTTAATTAAATCAAATTGGATGTTAATTTTATAACATAAGGTTTTGGACTTGGGAGTTTGGTTTGCGATTGAATGTTAGGGTCTTACAGTTGAATGTTATGGTCATTTTGATTGAAATGAGTGTTATTTTCATGAAATGACTGTGTAGCCACCACCACCAACAATCGCCGCATACAACTTGGTGGTTGTTTTTTTTAACTATTGGTGTTTCCCATTTTTTTGTTTGGAGGAGGGAATATTTTGAAGAATATGAATTGTTAGCTAACTATTTGTGATTACAGCTAATTAGGAAACTTAAAAGCTCGGCTAAGAGAGTGTGCGGATGATTTGGTGAAAGATCTTGCAAGTATGACGCTATTATTAGTGTTGATTGTTCTCCATATTGCTTCTGTCAAATGAATTCATTTGGAAAGATAGGCCTGCAGTTATTACATCCTATTTGGGTTTTAATATTTTGTTGGACGTTTATTTGCTACTAAAATTGCAGCATGGCATTGGGTCTGGGTCTCTGAGGGTTGGGCAACTCATGTGCAGTTATTGTTTTGAGCATGAGGACACTGGGAAATTATTTGGTAAGGGTGAAATTTTGGTGTGATAACTAAGAAATGTTCCAATTGCTATTAGTTTCATTTTTTCCATTGCTTTTTTTTTTTTTTTATTATTGGTTATTTAACTAGGTCTAACTTTTTAATTGACAATTTTTTTGGAGTTTTATATTACCTTTACGCGGGTCTAACGCTAGACTTTCGTGGAATGGTGGCATGAATGGCCATGCTCATGGTAAAATTACTAGAGGGATTTATTTTGATAAAAGGCCATTCTATCGGCATATTGTCATTGTTTTTGCTAGGTGAAAAAATCTAGAGGTTGTTGTTGATGTTGTCGATGCTTTAGTGTTGGTTTACCGTGGCCACTATTGTGATTAATTTTTCTATAAGAGTTGTGTAATTGCTATTCAATGGCTTATGCATTTAAAGTTCTCATTCTGCTTTTAAATTTTGAATGCCTTTGTGGCATTTGAACTACTCATGCCACTTAGTTGTTTTTGGTCTTTTTAAGTAGGCTGCTTATGATTTTACTCCAATAATATTATTGTGCAAATGCTAAAAATATGATATTGAATGCTAAAATTATGCTTAAATGTCAAAATTTGTTTGATAGATGGATGACGATCTATGATTTTATTGTATAAAGATGTTTATGACTATTATAATTATAAAGTTGATAAATGATTGGATAAACAGTTATGTTAAGGCAACACTATTATATAATTGTGAGTTTGGTGAAAAGTTTGATCTATATGGATTTTAATTTGGAGTTTGTAAACATTGTAGCAGTGTTGTTTTGTTTTGTAATAGTTGGATCTTCAACTTGGGTTTTCCATGACATCAAGTTAATTTAATCATTTGTTTTTTTAGGTTAATTTTACTGAAATTTTTCTTAGTTACATATGTTTATAAAATTTGTAGGTTAGTTTTGTATATGACAATGGAGAGAAATTGTCTCTATTTCTGGTAGGGAGTAATAAATGTACATTTTATTGGTATATGAGTCTATTGTTTTCCACTTACAGCATAAAAGGTTTTAATTTTATTTTTGATTATATAATTTCTCTTTTTGATAATGATTATAGCTTGTAATGATTTTAATTATTTGTTGGTTTTTAGATTAGTGCTGCTTTCACACATTGGTGCCAAGTGGTTTCTATGTTTGCTATGTTTTTTTAAGATCGTGGATTCCATATAAGTATGAAATTGGGTTATTTACATGGTGATAGATTTAATTTTAGGCATATGGATCCGTGTTGACAATAGATACACCGCTTGACTTGAGAAATGGTGAGAGAGTTGGGTTTTTCCTGCTTCCAAAAAATTCACTTAAACATTCTTAACTGTAAAGCTATCACAATTTAAAGAATTCATGGAAGCCTTTGTTTTATTTGTATAGATTGATATTAATTGTTGTATGTATTAAAGGTGAAAAATGTTAGTCTTGAATGACAACCAATTTTCTTTTATTTGTATCTTAACATGAATGATTTTGTCTGTAGTCACATTTTCCTATTAAATTTGTGTTATCCTAGACCCAAAAAAAAATCTTGATGTTAATGCATGAATTGTTGGCTTTTTATTTTTGTGCTACGATGCCTCTAGGAACGAGTGTGACTTTTTTTTTTTCCATTCTAGAGTTGATTTGTAAATAATCTGGGAAAACAATTTCAGCTTTGGTATTGAATTTCTATCATGTGTATAGTGTTCCACTTTAGTTTTGGGGTTGAATTTTTTAGGAAGTATATATTTTGTTTTCAAAAGTGTTTGTTTAGAGCTTTTAATTTCCCAGAACTATAATATGGTAGATGGTGATTGAGTTTGTTTTCCATTATGTTGGTTCCTATAATTATTTTCCCTTTTTAATATGGTAGCCCACATTTATGATTTTATTGTTGTCTTAGTTGAAATTTATATTGTGTGTTATGTGGTGAGTTCAATAATTGGTTTGGGCCATATTTTTACTAATATAAAATATTTTTTGTTACATAGTGCCTTCAGGCATGAGTTCATTGCTATTGGAATTTTTTTTTTTTTTGAATTATGTTAATTCCAACTGATGAGAAAAGCAAGGGGACACATGTTTCGGATTTTCAATGTGGTTTTGCCTCACATATTCGGGTATACATGTAAGCATGCTTGGGATTATTTTTTTGTGACTTTACATCCAGAAGGTGTTGATCTCAATCAGACAATATTGTGGTGTTTGTTAGCAATCTTATTGATACATATTTTTTTGGTTGTCTCTCTTTGCTAAAGAAGATGAAGTTGAAAAGAATTATTTATCTCTTTGTACACTTGTGTTTTGTGTGTGTCCAGTTTGAATGTGTTTTGATTGTTCAGTGTTTAGTAAGTTAAACTAATCACACATGAGAAAATGTTGTTTGATGAGAATTGATGGTTGGATTTGGAATGGTGATTTTGGGGGAAATAGAGTTGGATTATGATGATTATTATGTATGATTGTGATGATTATATGTTTTGTTTTAATTATGATATTATCTCTGACGTAGGTTGAGTAATTTTTCTCGAGATTGGTTATACAATAGTTTGTGTTTGACAATGATACATACAACGAGATATATAAGTTCTGTAGACAAGTTAAAATTCCCTTAGATTCTTATCTATAGATGAAATTTTGTTGATTTTTTTTGAAAAAATAGCAAGGAATTGATTGATTTCAATTTCTTTATTTAAAGCAAATGAAGGAAATTTTTTTTCAAATTGACGAGTTTTTTAGTTAGCAAATTGCCCCAGGCACGAATTAATTTAATGGTTATGATGCATTAGAGTATCTCCAACCTTGACTCTAATTTAGAATCAAATTTAAATTTCAGCTAAATGGTCCAAAAACCTTATCTAGCCTTGGGCTCAAACTTGTACCAAATTAAGGAAAAAAAAAATTATTTTGGAGCCAAATTGAAGGAGACTTAAATTATAGGGCAAAATCTAGTTTACCCCCCCCCCCCCCCCGGTGGTTAGTGCCATGAGCAGATGACCCCTCTATCATTTGAAAATATGCACATCACCCCCTGTGGTTATGGACTAAACTACAACTGTCACTCTGTTAAACGGTAATTGTAAAAGTACTACGATACCCTCAAATATATATGTCGTCTACCCAAGAATCTCAGCCCTAAATGTCGTCTACCCAGGAACGCGCGAAGTCTCTATCTTCTCTCTCTCTACCAGCCCCTGAACCCACGAAATTTTAGGGCTTTGATTTTCTTATGAATCAAAATTAGGGCTTCGATTTCTTGATGATTTGAAGTTAGGGCTTGGATTGACCAGTTAAAAAGGCAGAAGATTTTGATTTTTTAAGAAGATTCAAGGCCAAAAATAAGGTTAGCTTATTTCCAATTTTCCTTATATGCTAAGTTATGCATCGAGTTATGTGTGTGAAAATCTTTATCACTTTTTCATTTTTGTTTTGTGTTTGTGGCATAGATTTGTTGTTTGTTGGCTCAGTGGTACTACCACTAAGGATTTCCCTTTAAAATATTTGGTTTTTTTTCTTGGGTTTGTGGTCATACCAAACAGTTCCATCTATAGGTGTTTTTTCTAGTTTGTGATCCTACCACATGTTGTATGGTGATTTTGGATGGGTAAAAGGGGACAGAGTTTTTCCCACTATTTTGTTTATTAATGCACATCTTTTAATGCAGAATGGGTTGTTACAAATTTGCTGTCGAACCGCATCATAGGGGAAAGTTCATGTGGACACCAAAAATTGTTTACAAAGGTGGTACTATAAGTATTATTGAAGATTGCAAACCAGACCAATTTTCTTTGCTTGAGATTAGACATGTATGTATCATTAGGAGGAGAACGGGTGAATGTTGACATATATTATAGGCTTCATGAGTACAGTTTGGACATGAGAGTAAAGCAAATGAGATCAGACTGTGATGTATTAGAGTTTGGGAGTAAAACAACCAACCTTTCAGAGAATGTATTGGAGTAAAGCCATGAAAGAAGGATTTGTTGCTGGTTGTAGACCTATTATAGATCTTAATGGTTGCCATTTGAAAGGGATATATGGAGGCCAACTACTTAGTGCAATAGGTAGGGATGGAAATGATAACATGTTCCCAATTGCTTTAGCAGTTGTTGAGATTGAGTGTAAAGATTCTTGGAGTTGGTTTTTAACTGAATTGACAAGAGACTTGGGAAGGCATGAGGATATGGGTTGGGAGTTTATTTCTAATAGACAAAAAGGCCTTGTGGAGACATTTGATCAACTGATGCCTACAGCACTCCATAGATACTGTCTCAAACATATGTATAACAATTTCAAGGCTAAGTGTAAGGGTGTAGAGTTAAAGATTTTTTCTGGAAAGCTATATTAACTGCTAGTGTGAATGAATTTAAATACTAGATGACTAAGATAGAGCAAATTGACAAGAATGCTACTAAGTGGTTGAAGTGCGTCAGCCCTGCTTTGTGGACTAGATCACACTTCTCTATGAGAAGTAAATGTGATATTTTGGTGAACAACTTATCTGAATCATTTAATTCATATATTCTTGAAGCAAGAGATATGCCCATAATTAGTATGTTCAAGTGGATTCGGAGGTAACTGATGAGCAGAATACAAGGAGGAAGGGTATAGAAAATTATCCTGGTTTAATATGTCCTCGTATTCAAGAAAAACTGAAACAAAACAAGGTTGATTCAAGGAATTGTTTTCCTACTTGGTGTGGTGAGCTTGAGTTTGAGGTGGACCATTTTGATAGGATGTTTATAGTGGATCTTACAGCAAGAACATGTACTTGCAAACTGTGGGAGTTTTCTGGGCTGCCTTGCTGCCATGCAATAGGTGTCATATAAGCAAATAATGAGCTACCAGAGACATATGTGCACGAATGTTACACAAAAACTGTATATATGACAGCATATGCACAGATGATACATTTAGTCCCTAGCATGCATAAGTATGTTCATAGTGGAATATAGCCATTGAAACCCCCATTACTCCATAAACTACTTGGAAAACCAAAAAAAATGAGAAGAAGAGAGGCAGATGAGCCTAGAAAACCCCTTAAGGCTTCTAGGAAAAAACTTAAAGTCAAATGTGCAAAATGCTTGAAGACTAGTCACAACAGATGATCATGCAAGAACATGATCCATCCTAAATCAAAGTTATTGATGGTAAGAGTGATTTTTTTAATATAATTTGTGCATTATTTTTTTAAGCACACTAATTATAAATTACATCTTTGGTATTGTAGAAATCCACTGATGGTGATGCCTCCAATGCTGCTACAGCCTGCAATACTGCTACTGCCTCCACTAATGGTCCAGCCTCCACTATTGCTGCCTCAACTACTGCTGCCTCCAATGTTGCTGCCTTCGATGCTGCTGCTACCTCTAGTGCCAATGCAACCTCCACTGCTAGTCCAGCCTCTACTGCTGTTGCCTCCAATTTTGTTGCACCCTCTACTGATGGCAAGTCGTAGGAGTGGTGCAATTGAGAGATGTTCTGGGAGTGGTGTCGTTGACAAGTATATCCAACTTGTTCAACCTGCTAGAAATGTGCACAAAACAAGTATATCCAACTTATTGGATAGAATTAGGGCTAAGAAAAGGCCATAGTTAAGTCTAAATATTTTTTTGTCTATATTATATCAAAAGAGCCTTTTGGAAATATGTTATGTGCTCTTTTGATTGTGCACAGTCTATGTGCTCTTTTGATTGTATTGAACATGTATTTCCTTTTGGTTATATGGGAAAATTGTTGTGAGCATTTTGCTCCTTTTGGTTATTATGTGGTTATAGGTCCAGCAATCCATAGAAGTTTGATATTGTGTCAAATAGACATTCCATTAGATAAAACACCATCACATTACATTAAATACAAAGTAGTCCTTCAAAACATAGACAACATGTTTTTAGTTCTTGCTTAAGACTAGAACCAAAACTGCCAAACAAATTACAGGTACAATAAACATTCTCCTTAGCATATACTTCATGGCCACTTGATCAGACTTCATGGCCTCCTGATCAGACTTCAGGGCCTCTTGATTAGATTCAATCATCATCACCCTCTTGATTATTTTTTGCAATTTCATCATCATTTAGAGTAGCAGGCATACCAGTTGAGATGCCCGAAACTGAAATGGGATAACACTATGCCGAAAATTCACAATTTTTAGTCCCGCAAACATAATACAATCTTCCCTTAAACGGTTTCTCTGAATCAACCACTTTGATTATCGCTTTACGCCCACACCCACAAATTTGGGTACTGAACCTCAAATCCATAGGTTCCCCTCCCCTTGAGTTGCTCGAGTATGACATCTAATTATAACAAAACATTATTATGAAGTTGTTACACATATTTTAAATAAAAATAATTAGAATAAGAAAAGCATAAACTTTATCATAGTAATTTATTAGTGATTATATTACCCAAAAAACATGTTTAAATAAATTACCTTTTTATGGTAGCTTCCTTCCCCCAGCTCCAGCAGAAAGGCAGTACTTTAGCCTTTCAAAGGAAATGAAAAGCTCAAGTTTTTATCATAGCATTAGAGGGTCATTTTTGAAATTTGTGTTTATTTATTTTGGAGAGAAGCTGATTTCATCTTTCATCAATCGCCAAATCAACGCATCCACTCTACTGCTGTCTTTTCTGACGGGAAACGTGAGAGTTGCAGTTTAGTCCAAAACCACAAGGGGTGATGTGCATATTTCCAAATGATAGGGGGTCATTTGGTCAAGGCACAAACCACGAGGGGGTAAACTAGATTTTGCCCTAAAATTTATATCAAAATTTCAACTGTAATTTTTTACCCTATCCAAAGCCCAAAAAACTTCTTTCACAAATTTTTTTCTGCTTTTTCCTACCTCTCTCTTTTATGCTGCTTCCATTGCCGACCACCACCGAAGCATTCAAGCATTCACAAATCCTTTGAAGACCTGTAGGTAAGTTTCTTCCTTTTCATATTCTATCTTCTTTGTTTCTTGTATTTTTTGAAACTCTAAACTTTCCCATATTTTATACCATATAAACTCTAAGTCTGCCCATTAAATTTTTCTTTGATTTCTTCAAGTTAAACACTATTGGTGGTGCGATTTTAGGCCATTGATTTTTCCTAAAATTTTCTAAAATTTCAAGCCTTCACTACCCATAATTTTAGGAAATTTGTGATTTTATTTCTTCAATCATCAATTTTTGTTGAAAATGATCCATTGTTTGTTTTCATCAGACCAATCCCATATCAAAGTAAACACATTTTTTTTTGCTTAATTTCTTTATCTAGATTTAAATAAGAAGATAAGAGATTAAAATAATCTGAGAATTTTGGGGTGATTTTTTTTCTACTTCTTTTTATTCTCAAGTGGTGTGGTATCCATATTCATTTTTTTTTGAATTACACATTTGTGAAGAGATATAAAAGTGTCATTTATTTTATCAGATTTCATGATTTGAATGACACAAAAAAATGAGATTTGGGACAATAAGGGGATTTTTTAAAAAAATTTGAGTAGATATTTTAGTTTGTCCATTGAAGTATGTATACCAAATCAATTTTTTTTACTAAAATTTAAACTCAAGTTTAAATGTGAGTCATGGTTGGAGATACTCTTAGATAAGCAAATAAAATCAACAAATTAAGTATAAATATCATTTTTTAAAAAAAATTTCTCAATTCTTTAATGTTAAATAACTCACATCGTGATCATAAGATTGGTGGGTCTCACTTAGATTTAAGTGGGTGGCCATTAATATAAGATATCGCCTTAGATACAAAAGACTATGCTAAAAAACCTTGAATGCACAAGTTAAAAAATAGAAACATTTTTCGAATATTATTGATAGAATATTTGTTGTTTTTGTTATCCAAAATATGTGTATAATTAGAATTAAGGGTTAATTGCACTAGAGGTCCCTAAAGTACGTGGTTTGTCTCATTTTGGTTCCCAGTATTTTAATTGCATCATTTTGGTAACTGAAGTATTGAATTTCTATATGGTCTTTCAAGCGAATAATGTTCAGATTGCTAATGATTTTTTATTATAAACTTATAATGTGATACCAAAATATAGATAAACAATAATTTTGAGAGCTCTTAAACATAGTTTCGGTAGTTCTTGACAAAAAATGTGTAATATGGGTAAATTGGTGGGTCTCACTTAGATTTAAGTGGGTGGCCATTAATATAAGATATCGCCTTAGATCCAAAAGACCATGCTAAAAAACCTTGAATGCACAAGTTAAAAAGTAGAAACATTTTTTGAATATTATTGATAGAATATTTGTAGTTTTTGTTATCCAAAATATGTGTATAATTCGAATTAAGGGTTAATTGCACTAGAGGTCCCCAAAGTATGTGGTTTGTCCCATTTTGGTTCCCAATATTTTGATTGCATCATTTTGGTAACTGAAGTATTGAATATGTTTTCTATATAGTCCTTCAAGCGAACAACGTTCAAATTACTAACGATTTTTTATTATAAACTTATAATATAATACCAAAATATAGATAAAAAATAATTTTGAGAGCTCTTAAACAAAATTTGGGTAGTTCTTGACAAAAAAAAATGTGTAATATGGGTAAATTTTAACCAAAATTTGGATAATTCATGATTAAAATTGTATAATTTAGGTAGCTATTTAACCAAAATTTGAGTAGAAATTTGGTTAAGAATTATCCAAATTATTTTTTTGTTCATATTTAACTATCATGTGACAAGTGATAAAAAAATCGTTAGCAATCTGGACGCTATCTGCTTAAGAGACCATATAGAAATATTAGTAATAACCCGTGTTTAAAGACATTTTGTAACTTAAAAAAATTATTCAATTTGAAATAGTTTTTTTGACAAAATTTATTCTAAAATCAGGAGCTCAAAAAAATCTCAACCTGCTTATAGAGTATATATATCTCATTGTATACATCATTGCCTGACACAAACCATTGCATTGCCCAATACAAATCAGTGCATAACCATCTCAAAATAAATTACTCAACCTAACTCAAAGACATCATCATATTGTAGTCACTAAAAAAACCTTACCAATTAATTCATACATTCATACAGAAAAAAAAACATAAAGAAACAAATTTAAACTAATCTATAACCTCTTCAATAAAGTATAACATTGTCCAGAAATCAAATCAAACCAAACCACCCAAGAAGATTACAAACTTGCAACAACCAAGCTGTAAAAAATGGTCCACCAAACCCAATATTCCATATCAAATAGAATTTAAAAAAGTCCAAGAACAGCAACATATTTTACAATCATCAATAGAAAAACAATACAACCATTAATATAAATTCAAAAAGAATGTAAAATGTATAGGGCATTCGAGAAACTGATGGACAATTTTCGTGAGATGAATCGTAGTTTATATTGTTGTAAGGCTTCACCTACACCAACTAAAATCAAAACTCCACCGCACCTTCACAATATAACACCACCCTGCAAAATTAATATGATTTCAAAATTAAAATAAGTAATTCTTCATATGAATCATCACAATAGGATTCAATAACATAAAAAACCTTTCAACAAACAGGTGTTAAAGTAATGACTAAAATATATTGCACCTAAAGTAATAATTGTTATTTCCAACAGTTGCCTAGCTTTCTGATCCCCTGGTTCCTCCTCCATCTGGGGTCTTTTCCCCTATCTCCAACCCGAGTAGATGACCCTTCTCCCTCCATGTATCACTATAAAACATGTGAATATCGCATATGAGTGATGACAACATGCAATATATATTTTACACACTCACACGGACCTCTAACACCTCACCTAAATAGACCAGTCCCTAAGTTTACTATCACGCTAGACTTAACTCGACTTCAAAATTATAAACTTTAGCTCTGATACCAACTAAATTGTCACGCCCCATCCCGGTCTCCCAAGGATGAGACGCGACTAGGTTTTTGGTACACCTGTTTATAATTATTATAATCTAGACTAATCAAACATTAAATAATCCAACAAGTAAAACAACACCACCCATCACTTTAGCCATTAAGCATAAGGGTAAAACTTGTCTCATAACCTGTACCAAATATTTGTTTCCCATGTTATAGATATATATAAAATATAATACCCACATAGCATACATCACAAAGTATACTTGTTGAGTCTGTTTACAAATATATACTATTAACCTGTCATAATAATCTCTCACAAATATAATATAATACACAATCCAACAATTAGTTATACCGACACTCAACCTGATTAATATCACACTAATGTTGTACAAGACTCAATCGACTGGACAGTGGACTGGTCTGCATCCTCCTCTATGGTACATGAAAAGAAGAGGCTGTAGGGGTGTGAGTTAAACCATGTGCTCAGTGAGTATGCATGTTGTATATAAAATAGAAATGATAGTAATACACTGAAGTAGGTAGATACTATATAGATACACGTATCAAACAATAGCATCAAACCAATTCCAACGAATTCACAAGCCACATGACATCCACACTACCCCTCATTGGGTAATCATTCCCACATGGATCCGTGTCTCCCAAACCTCGCGGGAACAGCACAGTGCTAGCACATCACTGCACGTCCAGTGATCAGACATCGACACTCCTGTCTCAAACAGTGCGCCACATTCCATAATATACAATACATAACACAAAACATCATCCAATCACATAAACATGTAGCACATTATCCTGGAGAATTGCTACTAAATTCTATTATTTACTGTCATCTTATAATAGAATTTTCAAAACATAAAAAGAAATACACCCACCTCAAATGTACAGATCTACGACCATTCGGTCCTATCGGTGGATCATTTCAGTGTTACCGTATCTGTTCCAACACCGACTGTCTCACTCGTTTCACCTAACACAATTGAAAGTACAATTACAATATTAATCTTTTTATCACATTTAATAGTTAATCATGCACTAATGCATGCAAAATGATACACCCCAAAGTGCCCGGTAACTCCAGTTACCGCACTATCCACTCACACACTAGCACTTTTGTTCTAGGGATCACATTTTCTTCCTAAATCTCCAAAATCACTCACATTAATCACAATTAGGATTAAAGCGTGTAAACACATTGACCGGGGATCCATTTCCACACAGTTCGACCCTGAATCCTAAAAATTGGACTTTCGACATTTCATGCATTTCGCACCAAATATCATACTCATTTGAATTCGAAATTCACATTATTACATCAAGCATTATTTAAAAATGCTACCTGCAAAATTTCAGGTCATTTGAATTAAAATTCACACATGTAATAATATTATTTCATAATTAGGGTTTCGGCATTACCGATACCCATTTCCAACTTCTATCATATTTTTTATTTAAAACTGCCACACTTAATCTTACACACACATTTAATCATGAAATTTCAGCCTCTTGTTGAACCCTTTAACCTCTATGTTTCACACCCAAAATTCTCAATTCCAACCTAGCCATCTAAAGCCTCCCATTATTCATTTTTCACATTTTTTTTTCTCACACCTGGGTTGAACACCCATTGACAACCATTCTTCAACAGCCACTTAAGTATACAAAATACACTTAATTAAACTCTAAAAAAACCTGTTTCGATCTTAAAATAAAACAACCCATTAATTTAACATAAAATAGCCCACTAATTTATGTTTAATACACTTAATTTAAACTCACAAAAATATATTTTGAAATTAAACTAAAACAGCCCATTAAAATTAACCAAAATAGTCCATAGATTAAATTAACATAGCCACAAATTTAAAACATGTTAAAATAGCCTACACATATTCAAATACATATATACTAAATTTAATCACAATGTATGCTTAAATTGAGTCCCACTTACCTTCCTTGCTCACGGTTCAAAAGCCACGCACTCCCAAATATTTTTCTCTTTTCCCTCTTGCTCACAGTCACTCACGGTTCCCTTTTCTTTTCTTTTCTTTTCTCTCTCTGTCTCTCTCTCGATTTTTCAGTAAGACAATAACACACACACTATTTGTATTTTAAACACACACACACCCACATATGGCACACACGGCACACACACCTAACACATAAGATGACTCACCTTCTTCTTCTTTTTGTTTGTAATCATGTTGGCCTCCCCCCAAGTTTTTAAGTGCTTTCAAAATCGATCCACTATTTTTTCCCACACATGAAATTCTATAAATTGGTCTCACTAATACATCACTAACAGGATCCAGATACCCAATGCTTGCTCAAACACATCATGGCTATGAAAGATTTAATTTAATTAATCCTTTAATAATTTCACATAATTATAATTTAGCCCACAAAATTATGCTCATATGCATGCAATACTTGATTGGGTCTCACATAAGCCATCAGTACACAACAACAATGTAATTTCCAAAAACTAAATGTGTGTGCTAGTTTTGCACGTGTGGGTGCTCTGTGTGCCTATATGTGTCTTGTATTGTATACTGTGGACTTTGTGTGTGTGTGTGATTTTGTGTATTGAAGACAAAAAGATCAATATAGAGAGAGAAACAGGGACCTAACCTGTGTTGGGTCAAAGAGATCAATATAGAAAGAGAAACAGGAACACGAACCTAACCTGTGTTGGGTCGCTTGTCCATGGCGTCATACTTTTTCTTTGTCATAATGTAAATCAAATTTCAAGATCAACTACTTTAAGAACAATTAATAAGCAAAAAAAATTATTATAAATTCTTAGTCAATCAAATTCCATTCAACCAACCACTCTAAACATCAAAAAATCAAAAGAGTCCAAACTAAGAACATTAAATCATCTAACTAATCAAAAAACCAAAAATAAATACAAAACCATGAATCAAGCCTAGATTAATACCTTATATTTGAACATCAAAACAATTCTGGGAGACAAATCATATTTCCATAAATGTACACATATATTGGATTTTCTACGAACAAAAGGAAAAAGATAGATTTATCTTATTCATAAACTAATATTAAATAAACCAAACCTTAAGTAATAATTAAATTAGAATTACCCAGCTCACATATACACATAATACTTATACACACCTACAATAAAAGACACAAAACTACTCCTCTACAAAATTAATCCTCAGGAAATATATAACTCAAATTGACTAAATAAATAAATCATAAATATTTGTTAAATTCACAAATTCATTCTTCTGTAAAAATACCAAAATCGGATACATATAAATGTATAAGGTCTCCAATATTTTGCCCCTTTATCCTATACTTAAATTGATCCAAGTAGACCCACATTAATCAACTTTAAAACCAATACATGGCATAAGATTTAAATAATCAAGTAGAACCACATTAACAAACTACAAAACCAATACATGACATAGGATTTAAATAACCTAAAACTTATCAAAGTCTCAAATTTCACTATTTTCAAGCAAATCCACATTAATCTACTTCAAAATCTATCAGTTGACGGTAAAAATCAATATTTATAGATAACACTTGATCAAATATTTGATTTCAATTTCTTTAACAAACTCTAACTAAGCACAACATGAAAATTGAAAATTTATAGTGTTTTGCAAAATTTACCTAGCTATTCTCAAAAGAAAAAAAAACCTAGCGACATGAGATTCGAGTGGACATGATTGTCGCTTGAATTCAACCACAACAAAAATTTCCTCCCAATTAGCATCAAATCAAGAAGAGAAAAGCAAAGTTGTTGTTAACCATATTAAGAGGAGAAAAAATTTAATTTCCAAAATAGTTTAATAGCATAAAAAAAATTGTGCATGTGAAAAACAGGATTTGGGGAGGGTATTGTCATTGTGCGCAGCGAGATATGTGTGAAAAACATAGTGTGTCTGTGTGTGCGTGTGTGTGTTGTGTCTGTGTGTGAATTAGTATGAAGACGGAGAGAGGAAGAATGCATCTGTGTGTGTGTTACTTTAGAGATAGAGAAAGAGAGAGGGAAATTACTTGGATCCATTGCAGAGAAAAGGGGTTGATCAATGGTGGGTGGATCCATGACAAAGAGAGAAGATGGAGAATTAAGATCAATGGTGGGTTGCTGGTCATCGATGGTGGCTTGTTGCGTCACCATTGGTGGATTCATCTGCGGGAAAGAAGTAAGAGTCGTGAGACAGAGAAAGGGAGATGTTGGTTAATCGCCGGTGGTTGAACCAGCATAGGGGAACGAGAGGTCCGAATTCTTCTAAGAGAGAGCGTTTAATGAGTTGGGTTTGGGTAACGTGTAGGAGTTAGGTAGCATGTAGGAGTGTTCTAATTTAGGCGGGATTTTGGTTTTGGGTGGGATTTATTGTGAGCCTTTGGATTAAATTAAACGAATTAAGATGAAATCAAGACCATTGAGTTAAAATTAGATTAAATCTGAGTCGTTCTTGTGCTTTCTCAATTGAATTAGAAATGGAATAAATTTTAAAATAAAATTGAATTCAAAATGCACTCAATCTTATTTATATATATATATATATATATATATATATATATATATATATATAAAGAGAGAGAGAGAAAAGTTGAGATAGTGTGTTTAAAACCTTTAAGAGATAGGTGAGAGAGAGAGAGTTATATGAGAGATATGAGTCTTATAGTTGCGTTGTCCGTTGAATATGTCTATGTTTTCTCTCAAAACGATCTGAACCTTTCTTTGTCTCCAAAATTTAAACTCAGCTCTATTTTATTATATAGATATTCAATACTTTAGGGGTCAAATTGATACAATTGAAATATTAGAGACCAAAATGAGACAAACTCCATGATTTGGAGACCTTTAGCGCAATTAACTCCAGAATTAATCACTAATCACTGTACCATAATCTAAATCTATTAAGTATATTGTTATATGTAAACTATTTAATTAAAAGTAGAATGTTAAAAATTGAAAGTGAAATACACTTATGGTGACGTAGAACAATAATAAATACGATAATAAAAAATCCAAAATAATCTGAGCTCTGTGTTATCATAGTTTCCTTAATACAAACTTAATCTCTTTCAGTGTTTAAGGTTGATAAGCAATTATCTCTCAAGATAGAATGAATGTCGTTCTTGAAGAAGCAACACTTCAATCTTCAAGACTCCAACGAACACAATTCTGTGTTTATACTTGAACTGAACAAGAAATAACAATGCAGTAATATGGACAAAGAGATAGAGAGAGAGGAAAGAAATATTGAATACATAATTCAGAATTGGGATAATGAAGAGAAGTAGAATGAGAGAACAATTGTAGTAAGAAGTAAAATTTGTTCAATAGTATGATTTGGGAGTGCAAGACATCACCTATTTATTGATTTTTTCATAAAGGGTGCAACTATATATAATAGTGCCTTTTGGTTCAAATGGTATAACCATTTGAAATGATGTCTTTTAACTAAAAGATATCAAATGTGATTTTAATGAAAAGTTGTGACTATTTATAATAGTGTCTTTTAACTAAAAGGTGTTAATGATGGCTTTATGAAAAGAAGTAACCATTTGGATTACTGTCTTTAACCAAAAGTCACCAATTTTGAACTAGTAGCCTTTTATGTCATCTTTACTGTACACCTTTCCAATTTCTCCCAAAAGTCACAATGAGTTTTTCAAAAATACAATTTTTTTTTTATTTTAAGCATACTTTAACAAATTTTCATTCATTTCTTCATGGTTTTAAGCAAATAAATATGCCACGTTCATCTCCTTGTGGAGGAGAATACATTTAAACTTGATCTCACCAATTTTGAGGTGTGGGTTCCACTATTATTTAAGCCTAAATTTGCTCAAAACTTAATTGTTTAAGACCATTTTTCTAGCAATCCACCACATGAATAAAAATCTAATATATGATAATGTCAATGCTAGGTCAAGTACAATTGAAAGGTTACTGCATCGGAATAAATAGCCAGTCTTGAGCTTTCCTTAATAAAATACTATCAAATTTACTTGACTAATCAGTGGATTTGATGTCTTTGAACTGTCAGTTGTTTTTGTAAACCAAGACAATAGAATTCACACAGTTTTCTTTCAGACACAATTGATTCTCACGTTTTTGTTCATTTTAACCTTGAACACCACTTGGTTTCAAGAGTAATTTAGACTAATCAGTTTACGATTCTCATGAAGCAACCCTTCTTTCTCACATAGGTGATTTTTAATTAAGAATATTTTGCTATACCCTACTTGAACTTTTTCAAGTGACAGAACATTATTAAAAGCGTAACTTACCCTAGTTCTCATGATAGATATGCATTATCTCATCATAGGAATGAGGAGTTAAAAACCTCCTTAGTGCACTTTGAGTTACACATAATTCAGTTGTCTCTCTGAACTTAGATCTTGGGATCTCTAGTCAGGTGAGAGCAATGAGAGCTCAGGTGAATCAGGTGTGAGATAAGATGCTAGATATAGTATGTGAGAGATGTCCCTCATGTGTAGTGGGAACTTACAATTTATAAGTGCCTCCTAACAGATTGAGACACCTTATTAGTAACAAAAAGGCTGATTTGGTGGAGTTGGTGTCATCCTCGCAACAGATGAGGTAGTCGTAAAGAAAGTGTGTAGATCTCCTCAAGACCAGGTCTCAGGATGGCGTAACTGACTTTCTCACTTTAGGATGGTGTGGCTCCAGAATGAAGTGGTTCCAGGATGGTGTGGCCTCATGATGGCTTGGTTGATTGGGTTCTTGGCGAGCCTAACTTAATCTAGGTCTCTTCTGGGCTAGATCCACTGGGCCTTGGTTGGGTCGGGCCGGGCCATTCATATACAATATTAGTAACTCCGACATCTCATTTAGATGAAGGTTCAAGAAACAAAAAAGATATCTCCTTTAGATGTCACACTGGCTCTTTGACATTATGCTACAATAATTTTAGAAGTCATTGTTCGATTTGAAAATCAATGTTTTAGTTCTTTTGAATCATCAATAACTCCACATTTCACTAGAATTGAAAATTCAAACATGGTCCATAAGATTCACGTTGTTTGTTTTACTTTGGAAATTCTACTTGCGTTAGTTTACTTCATTACTGTTAACATGGTCTTCATCTGAAAAGTACAAAGATACAAATTTTGACTTGGTTCACATGAATATGTACACCCACCTGGTGGTCTCTTCAAACACACAAGTACAGCAATGAAGAACTTGTCTTTAAAACACCCTCTATTTTTTGAAATCTTATTGCACACCCTTCTAATTTTTATTCGATTTCAAAAAGTGTCTCTGTCGTTGATGAGGTCTCGGAAATAATAGCCCAAGCCTGATTAATGAGTTGCTACTTGGATTAGTGAGTTCAATTGAATATGAGGTTGACTTGTGAATAATGGAAGGCACAGAGTGTAAGTGATTCACCTTAGCCAAAAGACCAAGGCTACGTCCACTATAATAGAGTCTCTTACTCCTTAAGGTCGTATATTGAGATCAAGTGAGTATATTGAGATTGTTGGCACTGAGCCTTTACAAGGGCTTATGCTTAGTTCGCTGTGTATCTAGAGCTGAGAAATACAAGGGGGGAAACCCTCTTCTTTCTAGTAGGTTGACGCTATTCTATTTATACCAGTCCTTCCTTCTAGGGTTGCTGATGGCTCCTTCTACCTTTCTGTTGATTCTGTGGGATCCCCTATCACTGCCCTGCAACAATCTTTGCCGTTCGGCATTGCTATACCCACGATCTCTGGATCATTACGTGCACCACCACTCTCTGTGTCTGAGAGGGTGCAATTTCCATAGGCGTCAGAGATGGTCTCCCTGTCCTTTGGACACAGGGTGTTTCCAAAGCGAGAACTTGGCTTCTCAGCACTTGGTTATCCTTTGGCTAGTTGTTGAGTTGGGCCTGGGCTGCGCTGCTGGCCCTCTGGTGCCATTAGGCTTTCTTTTTTTGGCTCTCTCTACTCCTCGACATGGGTTGACTAGGGGTTCTCCCTTTGGGTTAACAAATAAGCGAGGGCCTTCTAGGCTTATTGGGCTCCGGGGTTATGGTGGCCCACACCTAAAAATTTTCCCTTATCAGTTGCCCCCAGTCCTTGGTCACATCTTTTATGAGTTTGGCATTTATTTCTCTAGGTGGCGGACATACTTGGTTACCGGCTCTGATTTGATATGGGTTGTGCTAATGTCCGTTGGTCGTGATGGGACAATTTTTGCCCACGTGTCACCAGTAGGTGAGCCTAATGGTACGGTTTTCTTCGTGTGTCCTATCACCTATCTATCATGGCTTAAAGGCTATGTATAAAAGGGGAAGCCTATTCGCCTTTTCCACTTTGCGTTTTTTGAAAACTCCTCCTTGTGTCTCCTTCTCTCCCTTTTGGCTTTCGAGGCATCTTGTTTCAAGCTTTTTGGCGATTTAGGACCCCTGCGTTTCTGGTTCCTTTTTGCTTCTAGGGTCCTATTAGATACATCACTCTTCCCCTCTTTTTCTTATTCAACCTAGATCCCTTCAACCTGGTGGGGCTTCAGGTTCCGCTTTCTAATCTGGAGGTTTAGTTACTTCAGGATTCATTCTAATGACCTTTATTTCCTTTTGCACTTTGTAGATCATTCTACCTTGTTAAGGGTGTCCTTTCTTAGGGGTTGGTGTTTGAAAACTTTGTTTCTGACGGATTGGGCCTTGCATTTTCCTTCTCAGCATTCTAGTTTGTAGCTCGACTCCTTGATGAGGGAGTTTGTTGTTTCTTCTTCTAGGTCAAAGTTCAACGAACGGGTCGATGAGGAAGCTACCTTAGTTTCCTCTAGTGGTCGTTCTCTCATGGCTAGCAAGGAATCTTTGGATCTAACCTAGGGCGTCGACCTTGACTCCTTTAGCAGAAGATCGGGCTCCTCTAGCCCTTTCTCCTTTTCCTTTTAACCAGCGGAAGAAAAAGAGGTCTAAGTTGATCCCACCCTCCATTCCTAGGAAGAAAACTCGACGTGACCAATCTGACCTAACATGTTGCGCCGAGGGGACTTCTAGTTGCCTTGGTGATGATGATTTGGAGGAGCTAAGGCAGGAGTATCATTTCTAAGACTTCATGGAATTGCACTCCCCCGAGGAACATGAGAGGTGTAACTCTTGTCTCTTCAGGTTGACCTACTTCTTCGAATTCGCATTTTCGGCTGGCCTTTGGTTCCCTATCCACACTTTTATCTGGAATGTTCTTGGTTTCTATAACGTTTGTCCAGCCCAGATTTCTCCCAATGGTTGGGGCCTTCTAGTGGGTTTCCTTGTTCATTGGTTTGAGAGTGGGAACGACTCTCCTCCCTCCATTCGAGAATTCGCTTCCCTTTTTCAGCTGAAGTTTTCTCCTTTGAGCTTCTTGTATTTTGCCAAGAGGGTAAAGGTGAAAAATCTGATTTTAGGGTTTCCTTCTTCTAACAAGGGGTGGAAGTCGAGGTTTTTCTTCATCAGAGATGACTCTTGGGAGTTGACAAGGGAGTTTGGTGATGTTACTCGTGTTCCTAGGTTTTGGGGGGTTCCAAGGAATACCCGTAAGGCTAATCTATTGGCCACGATTTCCTTTGTTGTTCTCATTTACCTGTCTTACTTAAATTTTGATCTAGTTTGCAGATATTTGTCCGACACTTAACGCAGAGGAGACTGCTAGAGTCGCTAAGGCCAAAGCTTTAGAGTTGTATCCTTCTTTAACCTGGTAACCGATCAGAATCTTGATGTGTATGAGCTCGGGCCTCCCATCAATCAAGCCCCAAAGATTGCAACATTGCCTGCCCCCTATTCTGAACCCCTAGATCAAGACCTAATCATGGCATTATTTTCAGATATTGAGAAGTTGAGGAAGAGGAGGAAGCTGGTGAAAGGCTTGCCACTATCATCCATGGAGGCCTCAGTATTTGAGCCAACTCCTGCTTCTTCGGAGCAGAAAAATGAGGACCCTCCCTCGCTTGGAGGTGTAGTTGCACCCACGTCGCCCCTTGGGTCACCTAAGAGCAAATCTCCTCTTGAAGGGGCTTAAAGGGGACAACCCAGGGCCTTGTTGGCCTCTCACACTCCCCTTCAGCCTGCCTCTCAAAAAGGCGGGAAGGTGGGATCTATTACTTTCAAGTCCAAGACACAGGGGAGCGACTTCCTTCGAGATCCAGAGGCCGTTGCGTCTTCTTTATCAGTGCTGATCTCCATGTCAGATCCCAGGGTGGCCATGCAGGTCCCTTTCAAAAGTAAAATCCAGCACTCCATCCAGGGCCTAGCCGAGGTAATTTCTGCTTTTACTGGTGTCTCCTTTCTGGAGCCCCTTTTTTCAAAGCTCTTTTAGTCATCTCTTGCTCTGACTAATTCCTTTCTTTTTCAGTCGCTTGTCTGTGTGAAGATGATAGATTTTCATCATGAGGAAAAGCTCTTGAAGGCTAAGGAATCTTTTGAAATCGTGATGGTGGCTAAGGGGGCCGCCGAGGAGAAGGTGAGGATTCGAACAGCCGAGGCTGCTGAGTTGAAGAGGATTAACGACGAGCTGGACTCCCGCCACCAAGACCACTTCAAGCTCAAGGAGTCACAAATAAGAGATAAAGACGTCAACCTAGTAACCAAGGATTCTGAGCTATTGTCTCTACGAGCCAAGGTATCTGAGCTTCTACAAGATAGCACCTCTGCCTTTTTTTAAAAGGTTCCTGAACTGCCAGGAGCAGATCGAGGATATTTATCCTGACCTCAACCTGGATCCCTTCGCGCCACAGTTTCGGTATAAAAAGGTGGTTGCGACAGCCAAAGATGCTAAGACACCTGGTGCCAAGGAGGTTTCTGTACCCAAAGTAGTTGTGACTGAAGAACTCAATGCCTAGATAGAGGCAGCTAGCAGAGGAGTTGGCGGTGGTGGTGAGATAGTTCTTTGAAGCTGGTTTGTGGTCGTTCTTTTTCACAGTCCTACAATTTGATGAAGACCTTTGTAGTACTTTCTCTTTTTCTAAGTGACGATGTAACTTTTGGATGATGTACTTGCATAATTTTTCTATCAAGGACACTGTTGCTGATTTCCCATTTCGTATGAATGTTCCTCTTTGGCTCAAATGGATGGAAATATTTAGTTTTTCACCACGACATTTGTAGGATTTGTTGCCAGTTTTGAGGCCTCAAGCTATGATTCCCAAGTCATCTTCAGGTAACTATGATAAATGCGAGAATCAGGCTATCTGAGCCAACCCCCTCATGTAGCTAAGATGACTCCACTTCTTTCCTGAGGTGGACTAGCTTGAAACATGCGAGGTGACTTGGACAACCCGTTTTCCCGAGCCTACCCCTTTCTAAGCAACTTTGTTTTAACCTTGGGGCTACTTAGGTCTTTTTTCCATTTCTTTTCGTGTATTCCAGATTTGACAGTTTTGATTGCTTGAGAACGTGCACCATCAGTAAGGTTAATGACTCCTCGAATGTGGTGCCCTGAAAGGCCCTATGGTGCCATGTGTCCCCTTCTGTAAATGCGAGGAACATGCATAACTCCATCCGGCGAAAGTGATGGGGGCGTGTTTGCTAGGCCTACAAATAAGTACCCCCGAAGAATGATTGCCTTAGTCTAGGCCCCAAAAAAGAAATTTTTGCTTCTTATTCTTGGTGTAACACTTCTCATTCTCTAGTGTTTAAGAGAAACTATTTGCCTTCTATTCTCATGGCTAGGGCCCCTCCTTCTCCACTCGACGTTATGGAACGACTCTTCCCCGATGTCGAAATCAGTGAAATCAATGAGAAAGAGGCTTAGTTTATCGCCAAACGCTTTGAGTTCCCCGCTGGAGAGGTCGTGCTCCATGCTGCAAACAGTTTCATTGTTTGGTCAGGGGTGAGGCTTGCTTCTTTGAGGCCCCTTTTTTGTTAGGGCTCTAGTTTCCATTTTCCTCCTTCATACGAGAGGTTTTGCACTTCTTTAGTTTCTGTGTTGCCATGCTTCTCCAGCAACTTGGGCGATCTTGTTGTCTTTCGCGGCGGTGTGGGGAAGGTTATTCCCCCGGTCTAAGGCCATTGTGCCAAAGTTCCTTCACTTTTTTCATCCCGAGGAGGTGTCTAAGTTTTATCGCTTCATCCACTGGCTGGGAAGGGAAATTCCTATCTTGGACCTCCCTCTAGAGCCGAAAGGGTGGAGGATGAGGTACTTCTTCATTTCTGGAGATGGGTGAGAGTATGGTGCCTATTTCCCGGCCTCAGTGAGGGTTCCCACATAGTGGGGGCAGCGCAAAAATATGGGTGAGTTTATATCTGTTGGTTTGGCCTTGCAACACCATCCCTGTTTTTTTTTCTTTTTTTGGGAATGGGGTTACTCTTTCCTGATGTTGTAGGTATGCTCCCACATTTATCTGGTGAGGAGTTGGCTTGAGTTAATCATGCCCAATCTCGCCTGCCCTTTTCTTATGTTGAGCTAATATATCCCGAGCTGGCCTTGGCGCCGAGTGGCCGTGAGTATCTGACTTTCTGCCCTTGTTGCCCTATTCTTAGTTTGCTTAGAAACTCATTCCTTTCTCTATTTTTCTTGTGTAGTTCCTTTGTACCTGGTTACTCAGTGGAGAGCGATCATGGAGCAAGTGGACCAAAGGAGGCGAGCTAGGAGTTTTGAGCCCCTACCTATGGTCAGGGCGTCGACACCTGAGCCGATGTCTGTCACCATGGCGGGCATAGTTGTGGCCAGTCTGGTAATAGGGTCAGTTCGACGAGGCTCTTCTCCTGCTAGAATTGCTGGTTCCAGCTCGACTCGTGCTCCGTCTGCCCCGACGACCGACCTCTAGGGGAGTCTGTTGAGGGATGTAGGTCTAAGTAGTCGTGCACAGATGGAGTTAATCCCCCAAGCTGACCTGAGGCATTCTGTGGACCGTCCGTTTTGAACTCGGAGTTGAGAAGTGCTTCATGCCTTTCTCAAGGCAAGTCCAGCCTTTCGCTGTGCTGCTCCTTGTCTTTCTTTTTGTAATGTTCTAACCTTTTCTTTGTTTTTAGTCAGCGACACACGTCTGTGCACTTGGGAAGGAGATTTACATCTTGAGAAATGAAGTTCAGTGGAGGGAGGCTGAGCTTCGGGAGGCCCGCCAGCGAAATTCTAAGCTCCTGAGCTGGGTCTGGCTACTAAGAAGGAGTTGGAGCAAGTTCTCGACCAGCGGGCTCAAGCCTTTAAGCAATTGATTGTCAGTATTTCTGTCTAGATGTCTTTTCAGGGAGAGCTAGCTCGCTCAAGGGAGGACTATGATGCCCAGATCGAGGATTTACTTAATTCTACCATCACTCGAACATTACTGGAAGACTAGCTGAAAGAGTCCCAGGCTACAACTGCTGAGCTGAGCAGCTCTCTGGTTGTCGAGTGTCAACTGGTTAAGAATCAGCGAAAAGAGATCGAGAAATCCAGGCTGGAGGCAGCCAAGGCCTTTGTGGATGGGTTTTTCAACTTTGTTGACCAATCAATTGAGAAGTTCCCTGGCTTTGATCTCGAGCAATTTCAGCTGCGGTTTGATATCCCTCTAGGCGGTGGTGTTCCTGATGCTACTCCTCCACCTCCTCCTTTGGACCAATCTTAAAGAGCGAACTCTTGTTGTTTTGTTCGTTTGTTTGCTGCTTGTTTTTTTTTCTTTTGCGATACCTATAAATACTTTCTTTTGCAATGAAGCTTTCTTTCTTCCTATGGCCAATGTGTTTGTTGGTGCTATATTCCCTTTGCCCTTTACTCCAAGGAGGCCTTGGCCTGTTTGGAGTAGTTTTTTTTTTTTGTGTTGCTCTCTTTTCGACCTGTGCCCTGGGCTCCTTCAGCCGGGTTTGCTTGGCTTCGCATACTTGTGCTATTTTGTTTTGGAAATGATCCCTGGCGACTATTCGTTTCCTGGAGCAAGGCCTAATGCGACTATTCATTTTAGTGAACCCTTCAAGCGGCTCAACAATTTCCTCAAAATTTATGTCATTATTTAATGTTATCTTAATTGCGAGATTCCAACAGTCGTCCTTGTGTGCTATTTATTCCCAAGTATCTCGAGACTCCGTATTCTCACCATCCTCCAAAGATCTTCCTTATTTGAACTCTTTGCCTCCTTCCAGCACTTATTCTCTTAACCTCTTGGATTCATGGCTCTTTCCCCACTATTCAAACAGCGTGCTCGAGAGTCGCTGACAGGCGATTGGGGCTCCATTTTCCTTCTTCCTTCCCACTTACCGCTGCAGATGTCGACGATATAAAGAGTCGATACGATTTTCCTGAGGATCTGGGGGTCAAAGCCCCTTCTCTAGATGAGCCCTGTAGCATGTCCTTTCCGGGTGAGGTTACTTTTTTTGAGGGTACGTTCGAGAGCGGCCTCCGACTCCCCCTTCATCGAGATTTCGCCCGGGTTCTCTCCCACCATAGCTTGTGTCCCTCTCGCCTCTCGGCTCTCTCCTGAGGGATGGGCTGCCCTGGTCAGCTTCTTCATCTTCTTGCGCATGTAAGGCTTTGACGTCTTTCCTACCGTCTCTGAATTCTTCTATTTCTTTGACCTCTCCTTTGACTGTCCTCCTTTCTTCAGTACTCTCTCTTGTAAATGGTATTTCCACCCACCATTGATCACCGATATTCCCCCTTCCCCCTAGGGTTGGACCCAATGCTTCTTTTTTGTCTCTAGGGATTTGTGGGAGTCCACTGTGAATCAAGACTAGTGTGTCTGGGCCCCCCGCCCTTGGGGGAGCTTCCAGGAAAGGGTAAACATCTTGATGATTTTCAGTTAGCCAACTTTCATCGGCAAATGTTGTGCTAACCCTGTTTGACTTGGCATCGTGCTTGTGCAGGTGTTCCTAGCCTTACTCTGCTGGAGGCATTTAATGTCAGCATAGTGGAGAAAGCCTCGCTAATTCCATACTCTGCTATTATTACTCCTCAGAACCTCGTCCGATTTGGGATAGGGGGAAGTTCGACTCTGGTCAGGTTCACACCTTCCTCTTTTTGCTAGTCGAATACCCTTTCTGACAAGTTGGAGGAGGTTGCCTCAAGCAGGAGGAGGCGAAGGGCCGACCCCGAGTCAAATCCATCTGATGAGAGGAATCCTGAGGTGGAAACCCTCAAGAAACGACTGGCAAAGTTGGAGGGGGAAAGGGATACCTTGATGGAGGAGAACGCCCGACTTAAGGAGGTGAACGCTCGACTGAAGAAGAGAGATCGCAAACTGAAGGGGATTACTGGAGGAGGGGTTGCTGAGAAGGACTTGGAGGAGGCTGCTGAGAATGACCTGGGAGGAGAAGGGGATCTGTGATGTTTCTTCTATGTATCTGTTGGAGTTTCTTCTATGTATCTGTTGGAGTTTCTTTTATGTCCCTATTGATGTACCTATCTTTTGAAATGTGAACTTTTCTTTTTTTTTTTGAAATGAAGTCCTTTGGTTATGGATCTTATGCTTTTGAGTCGCTTTCCCGCTGGATTATGCGTTGAAAGTTTTTTCCTTTTTTTTTTTTTGACTAGGCTGAAAAGCCTAGTCGTTCCTGAGCTTACGAGCTCTTAGGCTGAAAAGTCTTGTCAATCCTGAGCTTACGAGCTCTTAGGCTGAAAAGCCCAGTCGATCTTGAGCTTACGAGCTCTTCGACTGAAAACCCTTGTCGACCTCGAGCCTACTAGCTCTTAAGCTTAAGAGCTCTTAGCCTGAAAAGTCTTGTCAACCCCGAGCTTACGAGCTCTTAGGCTAAAAAGCATTGTCAATCCTGAGTTTACGAGCTCTTAGACTGAAAAGCCTTGTCGATCTCGAGCTTACGAGCTCTTGGGCTGAAAAGTCTTGTCAATCCCGAACTTACGAGCTCTTAGACTGAAAAGCCTTGTCAATCCCAAGCTTATGAACTCTTGAGCTTACGAGCTCTTAGACTGAAAAGCCTTTTTGATCCTGAGTGATGGCAGAATTTAGTGTGAACTCTTTTTTTTTTTTTCCTTCACGAGGGCCTTGGAAATTTCATTGATTTCAAAAATGGGTTTTTATGGTAACTCTCCTTTTTCTCATTACAAAGGTTTTCAGAAGACCCTATTGGTAGTAACGCTTTAGGTGATCTATGTTCCAAGAGTGTCGTAGGTCTTTTCCTTTTTCTATCTGTAATTTGTAGTTTCTAGGTCATACTACCCTTTTCACAATGTAGGGCCCTTCCCAATTAGGTCCTAACTTTTCGTGGGTTGGATCCTTTCTGGCTTGGAGTAATTTTTTTAGCACCAAGTCGCCTGGTTTGAAACTCCTTCTGCTCACTCGCTTGTTATAGAACCTTGTCGTACTTCTCTGGTAGGAGAATATTCACTGCAAAACTTCGTCCCTTTTCTCATCCAGGAGGTTGAGGTTCACCAGTAGGGACCTCTCGTTCTGTTCTGTATTGAATAGTTCAACTCTTGCAGAGGGCATGCCAACCTCGATGAGGGCCATCACCTCTGTCCTATATGCTATGCAGAAAGGGGTCTCGCAGGTCGCGGTTCGAACAGTTGTTCGATATGCCCATAACACTGCTGGGAGGTGGTCCACCCATTGAGACTTGGACGCCTCTAGCCTAGTCTTTAGGGCCAGCTTGATGGTTCTGATGGTCACCTCAGCCTGCCCATTGGACTGCGGGTGAACAAGCGCCGAGAAGTAGTTTTTGATTCCTAGCTCGGCGCAAAAATCTGTGAATGTCGGATTGTCAAACTGTTTTCCATTATTTGAAACAAATGCCCTGGGGACACCAAAATGGCAGATTACAGACTTCTAAATGAAGTTGTTGACCTTTTGCGCTGTGATCTTGGCTAGAGGCTCGACTTCTGCCCACTTGGTAAAATAATCCACCTCGACCACGACAAATTTGCATTATACGACCCCAAATAGTAGCGGGCCCAGGATATCCAACCCTCATTGTTGAAAAGGCCAAGGGCTAACCACAAGGGTGAGCAGCTCAGGCGAGCAGTGGGGCAGTTTATCGTGGATCTGGCATGCTTGACATCTTTTCACTACTTCCTTGGCATCCTTAGTCATGGTTGGCCAAAAGTAACCTTGTCGTAGTGTCTTGCTTGCCAAGGTCTTTGCGCCAATATAGTTCCCGCACATGCCTTCGTGAATTTCTTTTAGGATATAGTCCGCCTCCATTCCTGACACACATTTCATAAGTGGAAAAGAAAAACCTCTCTTGCATAGATTACCTTGGACTAGCATGAATCTCACTGTTCTGACTCTTAGCTTTGATGCATCCTTCGAAATTGGCAGGACTCTTTCACCTGAGAAACCCGGGAGATGGGTTTTCACAGGTTCGAGCCTCGACCTTTCTATGCCGAGCTGATCAAAGGCAGATAAGAAAATTATGTCAACCGAGCTACCGTTATCGACGAGCACTCGATGTATAATTTTGTTTGCGATGATCGTCTTTATGACCAGGGGGTCGTCATGCGAATATTGGCACCCTTCGAAATTTGCATCAAAAAAAGTGATCTCCACATCTCGACGGGGTGCCTTACTGATGGCCTGGACCTCAAGGAAGTCTTCTGATCGAGCTCTTCTAGCGTGCGCCTTCCATGCTGAGCTGGACTTACCCCCTTCTATGAAGCCCCCTGAGATAACCCAGATTTCACCAAGAGCTTGTTGGTGCTGCTGAGGAGGTACTGTGGCAACTCAGGCCTCCCGCCCTTGATTATTTTGTACTCTTTCTTCTACTGCCACGTAGTGGTGCAGGTGTCCCCTCTGGATTAGATATTCGATCTCCTTCTTGAGTTGGATGCATTCATTCGTCTCGTGGCCCATGTCTTTGTGGTACTCACAGTATTTGGAGGCATCCCGCCTATTGGGGTCAGACTTCATCCGAGACGGCCATCAGATGAGCCTTTCATTCTGAACCTCGTGGAGGACCTAAGCGATCGAGGTGACGAGGGATAAAAGCCGTGCTGGGGCATATTGTGGCTATAATTCCTGTGGAGGGGGGCCCAGGTGGTCTCAAACATTGCCTCGCCTCTTAGGAGAGGCTTCCTCCCTCTCCTTGAGGAGCGGCCTCTTCTTGGGGACCAATCGTGTCTTTTCTCTTTCCTGGGACTGTAGTCCCTTTTCTTCTTATCTCTTTCTGCCACCGTTGAGCTCCCTTTCAGGTGGAGGGCCTCTTCGCCATTGATGTATTTCTCGGCTTTCGTCAATACTTTGGCCATAGTTGCTTGAGGGTTTTTTGCGATTGAAAAGAGGAGGTCCTTGGACTGCACTCTGAGCCCATACATGAAGGTGGTCAACGTGAACTTGTCGTCCACACTTTTCACCTTTAGACATTCCTGGTTGAAGCGTTGCGCGTAGCTTCTGAGGGACTTGATAGGTCCCTGTTTGACGATCAGAAAGTGCTAGGATGGTTTCCTGTACGTCCTTGCTCCGATAAAGTGTGACACGAATTGTATTGATAGTTCCCTGAAGAAAAAGACCGACGCTGGTTGTAGCCTGTTGAACTAGACTATTGCCGACCCTTTAAGGGTGATGGCAAAGGCTCCGCAGCGGATTGAGTCTGGGTACCCTTGGAGTTCCATCTGATTTTTATAGGAATTCAAGTGGTCAACTAGATCCTTGGTCCCGTCGAACGCCTTTATCGATGGCATCCAGAAATTCTAGGGGAAAAAAAATAAAGGACTTCAGGAGTGAACGACGACTCAGTTTGTTGGACCAAAGCGTCCATGGTGTCGGGGTGTTTCCCTTAACCACCTCTTTCACATTGCCCAGTTCCCGCTGGAGTTCACAGATTTTTTGCTCCCATGTATGATCATTGGCATCCAATGGGGGATGGGGTCTATCTTCTCGGAACGGGGTTCTAGCCCGACTGTGGGCTTCATCTTTGTCATGTACTTTGGGGTGTCTCCTCCAGTGATTTTTCCCAGAGTGGTTGTGCTCATGGAGTTCAGTGACTCCATTTGGTGGAGCCTGGTGCTCCTGATGAGGGGCGTCATGTTCTGTTAGGGGTGAAGGGGGTTCTTGTCGAGCTGGTGGGAACCAAGGGAGTTGATGCGTCTGTATCCATTTCATCAGTTCTTCGTTCTACTTTATCAGTTGCAATGTAGTTCGATGGTAGGTTTCTAGTTCATTGAATGGGGGGAGGTTCACCGCTGGGAGAGGATCCTTGGCATCCACTTCAAGGACCGAAAAGTTCTCAGGTAAGTTTTGGTGGACTTGGGGAATGGCTGGAACTTTCCTCATATTCCGAGTTGAAACCATCAAATAGATAAAAACTCAAAAGGAAAACGATGAAAATTTTTCCCACAAACGGCGCCAACTGATGGGGTCTCAGAAATAATAGCCCAAACTCGATTAATGAGTTGTTACTTGGATTAGTGAGTTCAATTGAATATGAGGGTGACTTGTGAATAATGGAAGGCACAGAGTGTGAGTGGTTCACCTTATCTAAAAGATCGATGCTACGCCCACTATAATAGAGTCTCTTGCTCTTTAAGATCGTATATTGAGATTGTTGGCACTGAGTCTTTACAAGGGCTTATGCTTAGTTCATTGTGTATCTAGGGCTGAGAAATACAGTGGGGAAAACCCTCTTCCTTCTGGTAGGTTGATGTTGTTCTATTTATACTAGTCCTTCCTTTTAGGGTTTTCGGTGGCTCCTTCTACCTTTTTGTTGATTCTATGGGGTCCCCCATCACTATCCTACAATAATTTTTGCTGTTCGGCGCTGCTATACCCATGATCTCTGGATTGTTATGTGCACCACCACTCTCTGTGTCTGAGAGGGTGCAGCTGCCACAACGTCAGAGCTGGTCTCCCTATCCATTGGACACATGGCATGGTGGGGTGTTCCTAGGGCAAGGACTTGGCTTCTCAGTACTGGGTTATCCTTTGGCTAGTCGTTGAGTTAGGCCTGGGCTGCGCTGCTGGCCTTCTGGAGCCGTTGGGCTTTCTCCTTTCGACTCTCTCTACTCCTCAATGTGGTCTGATTAGGGATTCTCCCTTTAGGTTAATAAACAGGCGAGGATCTTTTGGGCTTACTGGGCTCCAGGGCTATGACGGCCCATACCTAAAATTCCGCCCTTATCAATCGTCAATCTTTATTAGTTACAGATAGCAAAAATGGCACCATAGGAGAGACATTGATTCTTATTAGTTGTGAGGGAAACAATAGGGACAAAGAGGGAAACCCCGTCCCAAATTAATCCAATCCACTAAACCAATTGTTATTGATTGGAGACCCTAGCTGAATAAAATGGACCCTACTTTTATTCATGTTATGTGATCTATAATTGAAAAAAAAACACTTCAAATGATCTGAGTCTCAATTGGATTTGACTCAGCTCCTATCCAATACTAAATGGTCCAATTCTTTTTAATCCAATTATCCACCCTTCAAGGATTCCTGAAAATGCCTTTTCAATTGAATCGTTCTAACTTTTGATATATATGTGAGGGATTAAATCTAAGGTGTGTAGGAGGCATGAAGTAAACCATGTAAAAAATAGAAGTTTGATTAGTAAGAGAGGAGGATTGGTTGTCCTCTCCCTAATTGGCATGTCTCGTTGCTGGACTAAAGCAGATTTTAGTAATTAAAATCTGATTTTTTGTTAACTTTGAGCCCAAGTTAGAGTGTGACTCGATTGTTGTTTTAGTAAACTTTTGTGAGTTCGTGTTCTACTCCATGAGGAGAATAACATAGTATATTTATTTACTCAAATCAAGTAAGAAATGAATGAGAAAATTCATTTAACGAAATAAATTCGTTTAGTATATTCACTTGCTCAAATTAACCTGTTGGATTTGAATTCAAACTAGTTCGGATTTTTCCTTCCATCCGGTCCGAATTTTGAATAATATTTGTTTATAGATGAACAGTTAATCAATGGTGTTTACTAGTTGCATGTGTCTGTTGGGTTGCATCTGTTCCACATGATGACTGTCCGGATCAGTCACCATTAGGGATGTCAAACGTATCGGGTTAAACGGTTACATGTCGAGTTAAGTAGGTGACGGGTAAAAAATATGTAAACCCGTACACGACACGTTTAATAAACAGGTGAAAAATCTCAACACGAACACGACTCGTTTAATAAACAGATAACACGACACAACTCGTTTAATCCGTTTAATTTTTTAAAAAAAAATTATATTATCAAATTTTAACACACCACTTTTTTTACTGCTAATTGTAGTTACCTCAAAAAAGACGAATTTCTAGCCAAATTTCAAATAAAAATCAGACTTGAAGGCTGAAAAAAAAAAAAAAGACAAGACCACTGGCTTTTATAGGCAAGGGATCCCTCCCCATCTCCCTCTCATTTGCCAATGTGGAACAAAAACAAAAGGGGTTAGTTTGTCTTTGTCATTAACTGTTCTCTATCTTTTCTATTTTATTTTTGAACTACTACTTTACTTCTTTTCTTTTTTATTGATTTCTTTACTTTGTTTTGGCTAATTTTTTAAAATAATTATTATTTTATTATTTTATTAATTTTATTTAAACTGATAAACGTGTGATAAACGGTTTAACAGGTCTCACCCGAACACGACCTGTTTATGAAACTTGTTTGACGGGTCAACCCGACCACTCAAACTCGCTTAATTCGCGTCGATTCATGTCGGTTAATCGTGTCGTGTCAGATTTTGACCAGCCTAGTCACCATTCTCTCTATAAATAGCTCAATCACATAATCATTTTGCATCCAATAAATTTTTTAGTCATTAAGGCAGTCTCAGATATCATTAGTAGTCTGTATTTGAGAGTACATAACACAATTTTTTATTCATTGGACAAATAAATTGGAGTGCTACTTCTACTAGCGTAAAGATCATTTTATCCTAAGAGATAAACACTTTGATTTTCATAAGCACCATGTGTGGAGGTTAAATCTATCTTAAGGACATAATATTAAATGCTAGTTTTGATCTGCAGAAAGTTCAATAATAGTTTTTTGATCAGCAAATGGGTCAAGTTATATATTGTTTAAATTATTGATTTATTGTGTAACTGTTTTGTTCATTTTTGTAAGTGTTTCGTACCTGTAACTATTTTGTTCTTTACTATTACTTATTATTCTAATTGCATGATGCAAATAAATAATTTTACTATATTTGAAATATCACAAACAACACTTAGCTTCACTTGATAGCTCATATTGTTTGAGTAACATACACCTCGAGTTCTGGAATCATTCCATTCCACATGGGATAATGATAAAGTTGTCTACTACTTGTGCAAAGAACGATCTTGTCATATATTGCAATTGGATCATAGATTTACACTCGTGGTTTCAAAGCATACATGAAATAGACCAACATTAAGACTAAGGAAAAAAAAATATCCAGAGCTTATTGCTAATGGGATATGCATATAGAACACGAACGCCAATTCTCTGGAAAGCTTCGTGCCTGTAGGGATTGACGTTAATATAAAGTGCCGCAACGACCTGTACTGCCAAATCCTATCCTCCCACCTTCTGTGTCATAAAATACCTCTAGCGCGTGTTGCTGATTATTCCCAATGATGGTGAAGTTATTTGGGGGCGTGGGAGCAAAACCTAAGCACACTTGTTTTTTGCTCTGCGTCCATACAGTTCCTGATGGATGTAACGTTACATCAGCTCTGCCTCCAAAATGAAACACAATCTTTGGTAGGTTCACCTTCTTATATCTTTCAAGGTTATAGCATGTATCCAACAGGTCAGCCGCTAGAGCAGAAGGATACTTGGACATCGATTTCTTAAAAGCAGACTTCAGTGCTGAATAAGCCGGTGCAGGCAATCGAGTAATGACAGTTCCAGAATCTATTAAAGTTCCTGGTGACCTAAATACAGATGGGGAAATTTTCAATTTCGTTCCTCCAACACTTATGGCAACGAGTTCGAGAAAGTAATAAGAACTGTCGGGCCCTTTTAGTAGCGGCGTGAATTTGAATGCGGAGGAGGAAGATTTGGCTTTGTCACCAAATAAAAGAAACCCTGTTGAGCTTATAGGACCAGGGAAACAATAAACAAAGGTCTTCCCATACTGTGAAGCAGTTTGAGATAACAGTGAAGTGGGTCCTCTTCCAAGGCCAAGCATTCCAACCTCAACCGCACTGCCAAATTCATCACTGTTATATTGGCCGCAACCAAATTCGAAGTTAGGGGTCACATCAGAGGGTTCAAGTGTGAGGGTATCACATCCCCATTGTCCTCTAGAGTACGATTTGTCGTTGTAGTAGATGTTATATTCCTTTCCAGAGTTGGATTTGCATGAACCATTTACATAAGTAGAGGACTTGGAGGGATGAAAGCGGAGTTTAGGATTAGAATAGCAGCCTGTGGAACATGGTTGGCATTGTAACCAAGTGATGTCACTGCCGGTGTCAATGCTCACCGAATAATCATGTTGAGGTGTGCCCATTTTAATGGTTACAGTGTAAATGCCAGCTTCTTTGGAGTAAGTTGAAATAGGAAGTGGTGAATTGGATTCTTCTGTCGGATACAGGTTGGATATTCTGTCATTCATAAACTTGATTCTAGCTTCGTCATGAAGTAGAACTTGCTCAGAGCTCGGAATTTCCTTTGCATGGCCAATTGGTGCACAGGGTCCATATTTATATGTGACTTTCAACTTTGAAGATCCAACCGCAGAATCTGAAATCATGAAAATTAATCCTAAAAATCAAATCTTACAATAACCTGTTCTATCGCTTCTTCAAAATGACACAAGATTGTATGTCTGAAACACATTCCTTATACAAGATTAAGCCAGAAGGAAGAATTAACCAAACCCCCCCCCCCCCCAAAAAAAAAAAAAAAAATAGCATATTTTTGTGTGTTTATAATCTGAAATTGTTACTTTATTTCTCCTATACATATTTGTTCTAAAATGAATAAAAAGATCAGTGCACGAGACTTCTGCGTATAACAAGATTTGATTCCTGCAATTTCATCCCCATTTTGAAAAATTGATTCTCGGGGAGGAATTAACCTCTCCAAAATGGGAGGCCGGTGAGATTGCCAAGTAGGTCAAATAATACACACAACCAGAGTTTTGCTGTATGAGTAGAGAGGTGACCTCGGTTATTTGTCGTGCAGTATGGTTTGGGAAGCAGCGAGTCTACATCAACAAGCTGGTATGAGTTGCTCTCTTTTGCCCTTCCATGAACAAGTGCACTATTCAGATACACTGCCAAAAATACAGCAAAATTGGAGAAGAGGAGGAGTCTGAGAGCACTAGATGTGTGGGTAAGAGCCATGAAATCTCACAGAAACACAATGAATTAATTACTCAAGTTGTAACAGAAAATTGTGATCTTCCATGGTGATCTATACTTGGAATTTATAGTGCAAGAAATAGCCATTTTTTTTTTTTGGCTCAATACAGAGGCCAAGACCAAGACGACTACAAATAAAACTTAAAAGGCCAAGACCCTAATAAAACAAACTTAGCATTGCTTAAACTCGCTAAAATTTTGGGATCTATTGGTGGAAGAAGATAAAGGAATATTCGTAAGTACATGATGGGTCTCGGCTTGAGTGGATTGATGCTCCATTATTTTATGCTAATTAGTGGGTTTAATGGAGGATTTGGTGGAAGACTTCTGCATCGGCATTATGACAGTGGCAAAAACTAGGAAGTGGGGTCTGTCTGTGCACCAACCTTGGCATTGGTGGGTCTTGAGGAAAGTCAACCGAATATTTATGGTTGCTCTCAGCTTCCCCTATGTTCATTACCACGTTCCCTACCACATCGATTTTTCGAATGTCTTTATTCATTCGTATCTCAAGGTAAATCTGTCGCGAGAGATAATCTGCAGAGATAAAGAAAAGAGGGAGGGCTAAAGAGATGGAGCAGATTTCTTTTGAAGGGTTAATTTTACCATTAAAAAAATCTTTAAATAGTTTGGACTTACAGAATAAATTATTTTAAGTGGATGTCCCTAATAATGGGGTTGGATTGGAGGGGATTTCTTTTTTTATATCTTAACTCATCCAAGTTAAACTCACTCATCCATTTTAAAACCTTAATCCAAGGTTATATCCAATCATTGGAAAACAAATGTATAATTCAGTGGACCTCATAATTTACAGAAATAATTTTGTAGTAGTTTATCATTCTACCCCATGACTCTATCCATTCCAATCCAAACAAATCATATTTTAGGTTAACTCATCCGAGCCTTTATCAAAAAAAATAAAAAAAACTCATTCAAGCCTAATAAAATTATACATCTTCCAGATATATATAAAAATATATAAAAGTAAGGAAAGTTAAATAAATATTTTTTTTTTGGTATTTTTTTTTCAAATAAATCAATATTTTATTTTATTTTTTAAAAATTAATTACAATGGAAGAAAGACAAACAACCTTACCTTAAAACAATACGACAAAGCAACCAAAATAATGATGCTGCAAAAAAAGAAAAATCAGCAGACCAAATCCAGGGAAAAAATCAGCAGCTTTGCCCAATGAGACCAAGGAAAAAATCAGCAGACCAAAAATACAATAAAACATGAGGGAACCAATCTTCCTCCTCATCTCTCTTTCTTTCACACTCACACCCCGACTGAGCAAACATGTTTCATGCGTGTTTGGTCATTGCCCTGCTGCCCACGATGTTATACCAATGACACAACTGATGGTAACTTAGCTTAATTAATTACAAACTACTAAATGAATAACCCGCCCCCCACAAACACCCACCCACAGAGAGGGAGACAGAGAGAGTACCCAAAACTAATGCAAAAAATAAATATATTGAATAGAATTCAACAACCATTACAAAACAGAGAGTTCATACTCAGTATATACAAAAAAAAATGTCACTAACCCAGAAAATTAACAAAAAAATTACAAAAAAGGAATAAGTGCTTAAGATTCCAATCAATTTCCTATTGGCCCAAAATCAAAATTCCAATATTGATAATTTAATGATCTTGAGAAATTTCAATTTTCGCCGGCAGCAAAGGACGAAATTTTTTGGTTGGGTGAGGACTTTCAACCTCGTCGTCGCCGAAACCAGTCCAAAAATCCGGGAAAGCCGGCATGTTCAGGTCAAACCCGTGGTGGCTGTTGGTAGACCCTACACCTTCCGACGTTGTTGCTACGCAGTTGCCACCACCGTTTGCAGCTACACCGCCTTCATAGTGACAGATTGAACACTGGCGGGTCCTACCACTACCATTGATGGTTCTTCCTCGCCTCTGTGCAACAGGCCTTGGACGAGCTCTGCGCTCTGGTTGACAGGAGAAGAGAGAGAGCCGAGTGTGCGGAGAAGAAATGAGGGGCAAATATGTCTGTGCTGGGTTATCCAAACACAGTGTAATTTGGGTGGGTCAATCCAAATTCAATCCGAGTCCAATTTAAAAAAAAAAAAGAGAAATGTTATTTGAATCTAATAATTTAATTTAATTTGCTGATATAATAATATGGTTTAATAGGTATTGTTGAATCAACACCAAATTCTAATGTTTGATGAAACTTACAGTCAATTCAAAGGTCACAGTGAATTAGGTCAGCAAATTAGATCAGATTGTTAGGTCTCAATAACATTGCTGTAAAAAAAAGGGCTTGGGTTAGGCATGTTTTTTAATATTTAAGTTAGACCTGAACAAAAAAACTCTAATTCGAACTGAATTTGGGCAAGCCTCGAATTGAGATTTCGAGTTGTCGAATTCAACCCGAATATTAAAATCAGGTTGAACCCAAATATAGATAAATATATAAATATATTTAATTAGAGTTAATATTTATCTTCACTTTTTAGATTTCAAACTATCACTTCAGTTTAAGTCTTCACCCTTGCGCCTCCACCACTCTCAGATCCCTCTCTCACTCGCCATTTCTCCCTCTCTCAGCCTCCCTCTCTCAATCTTCACTCGTTTGAGTCGTCTTAGACTCTCAATCTCCCTCTCTCACTCATCACTTCTCCTTCTCTCACTTCATCTGCGCCTCACCCTTCATCTCATATCACTTGAAAAAATCATATTTATACTTGAAAAAATCAAATATATACTTCAAAAAATCAACTCAAATTCAACCCGAGCCCGCCCGAATTAAATTCGAGCAATACTTGGATTGAGATAGAATTATGGTTGAAAATTATATACCTAGGGTTGGGGTTGAGGCCCTAGTTAATACCTTAAAAAAATAGAGTTTGAACTTAATAACAAAAAAGAACATGAAAATGTACTTTTAGACAATTTTCACTTATAACAATTACAAATGTCGCGATTTTATTTCTATTTAGGATTAATGGAAATTTGCCCCTAAAACAAATTTTGTCCCCCCCCCCTCCCCTTTCAGAGATCTCCTTGTTCTCTTCCTAGATTTGACTCTATACCTTCGTCGCCTTCTTCCTCACCTTGTTCCATCCTTCCGGGATGTTCGATAGGTGTTTGTATAATGACATCAAATTATCTCTGAAAAGATTTTAAAAGTTAAACATTATCCAAACAAATTAATTTTTTTCGATTACATGTGTAGCACCGAAAAAGTAAACAGGTGGAAAACAAGACACATTTATTAATTAGTAATGTTATTGAAATTTAAAAAACTTATATAATTTATTGATATAATAATTTTTAAATATAAAAGTAATAATCTTTGAAATCAAATTTTTTTTATTTTTCTTGTATCATCTTTTACTTTGTCAAATTAAAAGGTTACCAAGAAAAACAAAATTAGGTTTTTATATTTTTTGGGCTTTTTGGAGGTCGGCGGATCCACATTTGTGAACTTTTGAGTCAACTAGGACAAGCGTGTTTTTTGGGGGGCTTAAAAGAAAATTAAATATATAAATACTAATTTACCGTTAGTGACATAAAAAACTATATTACAAAATAAACAGTAACAATTATATCGACACAATAATAGTAATAGTCATTGTCACGGTAGCGCAATCAGAGTAACAATAATGTTTGTGTGGGTGGGATTTAAGGGGCGATGGTTGAGGATGGAGGTGTTATGGAAGGTGGTAGGGCTGGAACGTAGAGTGGTGGTGGACTACAATAAGAAGGTCATAGTAACAACCACAATCATTATCAAAATTTTACGGAACTGGATAGTAATGTGAATAAACAACCATACGATCACAATAACAGTCACAGTTACGATCAAAATTCTACGAAACTAGACAGTAATGTGAACTAGATAGCAACACGGTCACAATAATAGCCACAATTACTCTCAAAATTCTACAAAACTAGATAGTAGTGTGAATTAGACAACTACACGATCATAGTAACATCCACATTGACAGTGATAAAGACAAATATAGTGAATTTCGTGGTCACTGTCCAAATTTTAAAATTTTGCTTAATACCAAAAATAATTTATCCAATTTAGTCGACCATCATTATTGGCAAATTAGAAATAATTCATACCTGAAAATATAGTACAATATAAATAATTTCGAAAGAGATATTAGTACACATTGGATGCATGTACCCGTAAACTATTCTTCTGCATCAAAGTCATGCGCATGCACATTCCGTTTGCTTAGACTTTTGAAAATACTTTGCACTCTTTTAGCAAATAAATATACAAAGACTTTGACTTGGGTCTTCTGAAACCAAAGAACACGTCTTCGGCTTTCCCTAATTAAGTTTGTTTGAAATCATAGTGCATTCGGTTCGACCCCGTTAGGTTTGCAGAAAAAAACAGTCGGCAAGACCGCAAGAGTACATTAACAGGTTTTTATATCCGAGAGGGGACATCATCAAATACACATTAAGATTAAGTGATCAAGCTTCGAGAGAAATTTAGGCAAGTCCGTACCCTCCCATTTAGTAATTATGTAGCTAGGTATAAATTAGAAAAAGATTAAGCAGTCAAGGAAATATAGGGAAACCTCTCGAAGGTTAGCGAATAAGAGAAAAGTAAAAAAATCTATATATGTGCAGACGAAGTTACTAATTTTGAGGAGAATGAAAGCAAAAGTCTTGGGTGTGAATGTCGAGGGTTTCAAAAGAAGTATGACTTTTCCTCTTACTGTAGAGCAATTGGATGTGCATGAGTATCACATGGAAACAAAGGCCTCAGACCCAAAAATGAAGAGCAATTAGAATTACAACCCATAATTGAGTTAAGTCTGTTAAGTTTATTTTTTTAAACGAGTTTAATAAATTATTCAAGTTTGGTTTTTTCATAAAAGAGTCGAGTCTAAAACCAGTCCAACTCGTGCCTTTGCGATCTCATTTTCTAAAGAGTTCTAAAAAATTGTTCAAACTCGGTCGTTTAGTATACGAGTCGAGCTCAAATCAAGTCCTACCCGAACCGAGCCTGAATTGAATTCGAATAGTTCAATTCAATTATCAGTCCTAATTAGAATATTGTGTTGTGCAATATCCTTTTATGGCAGTTTTTCTTGTGTTGACATTTCATGTGGATAGTGGAGTTCAAATTCTAGATGAAACTTATGGAGTTTTTGAATAATCTTTCGAACCATATCCCTTCATTGCCCTAGTAGACACTTGATTTTGATGATTGTCAACTACTATTCAACCTAGATAATCTTGAATTGCCGAATGACAAAATTTTTTAGTCCTTCAATTTTGCTTCAGTTTTTAAAATGATCCGATTCAATTGTCTCACTTTATTCTCTAAATTATTAATTGCATGTCTATAGAATTCTTATGCCTATTTCACTCATTAGAACCAATGGCGCGTAGATGTGGATCTGACAAAACACGAGCTTGCCTCTGTTAGTTCTAGCTAGTGAAATAGCCGAAAATTTTGTATCGACATTAGATTGATAATTCAATGACTAAATTAAAACGATTGAAAATTCATGGACTTTTCTAAAGCCACAGGCAAAATCCAAGAGCGGATCATCGTATTTACCCAATTTTTTAATTAAGAAAGTCACCGTGATAAATCAAGTTGACTCAATCAGTGTGCACTATGGATGTGCCGATGAAATTGAAAACTTGTTTTCAATCAAACTTTAACATTGATAATTCTAATCTTCTTCAAATGAAAACATGCCATGGTGCGGTGGTTGTATCAGTAATCCTTGGAGCCTTTGATTGAAAAGGACAAATTTGTGTTTTCAATATATTGGTGGATACACAAATTTGTTTGAGCAGATATTCGAAAAACTAATAGTATTATCAATTTTTTACGTAGGACGAGTATTAGCAATTTTTTATTTTTTACTATTTTTTAGAATGACAATTCTATGAAGAATATTTAGCATCAGTCTAGATCTATAATATCTAGTTTTCTCTTTTGTGTCAACTTAGGACTTCCTAAATTTTTCAAGCATCTTATATTATAGGTAGTGATGGGCCAAGTCCAAGGGCCCAACTCATGTTACAAGCTCAAGGGCCCAACTTCAAGAGGTCCACCTAGCCAAGTACAAAAGAATCTGCACCTGGTCAAGCTCATGAGGTTCCAGGAGTTACATCAGTAGAAGAACACGCAGGTCGTCTAAGAGCTCATCCAAGAGCCTCTTTTACCACCTTGGAGTAAGGGTCATCCAAGAGCCTCCTCTCTACTTTGGAGTAACAGAGTATCTAGGAGCCTCACACTCGTCGCTCGGAGAGAGTCTACCTTCCCTATCCTTTGACCAAGTCCTTTGGAGAGCATCATAACTTCCTTACCTATTGAGGAGATGAGAGGTCGTCAAGCTATTTAATTACCGTTAAAGTCACCTCAATACGTTATAACTATTAAAAGGCCCCAACTCATTATGACCGTCAGACTAGCTATTTAATTACTACATTAAACCACTATAAATTATAAGCCTTACCAACACTTTGGGGACATCAAACTCATTTGAGCATAATTCTCTTCTCCCCTCTCAAAACTTGTAATTCTTTGCTCTCCCTCCGCATCGGAGATAATAAAATATCCGGCGACCTTTGCTATTAAAAGTGGACGTAGGTCACATTGACCGAACCACTATAAACCTTTTTTTCTCTCTCCTTCTACTTATTTACTGCATACTTAACAGGTGGTGTGTAAACCAATTTTTGTATCATCAGTTTGGCGTCATCGGTGGGAACGACAAAATTCTCACGTAAACACTTTATTTGCTTAATAAAAGGTGATCACCGCCGGGATCCATGAGTCTGTCTGAAGACATTCTACCACGAGAGGAAGAGGTTGCTCTTCCACCTGCCATTCCCGTCACAAATGCGCAGCAAATGCTGAGCACAATGTAGCAGCTTATAGTCCAAAACCAGCAGAATCTGCGATTGATGCTCTGGTAACAAGGAGGAGCGCAGCTTGGACTTCAAGCCAAGGGAGCTCCACTCCCAAGTCATCAAGGAGCTCCCCACCTATGGGAGCTCCCCATCTAGGCGCCCCACACAGAGGGGCCTATCATGAGAGACCTCCTCCTCCAACCCCTGCTCCTGCTCCCCGTGGTAGAGACCCTCATTTCCAAGAGGATAAAGGTGAAAACCAAAACATAGAGCATGAGAGTCATGTCCATGATAATTTCAGATGACCTCCTCCCAATCACTAGGATAAAAAAATTAAGGAAGTGCAAAATCAATTGGGAAATGTCTTCCATGAAGGCACAAGGACCTGAGACAGTGGACTACCTCGTAAGTCGAACCGAGACACCTTTCAAACCTGACGTGACGAACTACCCACTACCTCAAAAATTCAAGAAGCCATTCGTTGAAACCTTTGACGATACGAAGGATCCACAAGACCACCTGAAAACTTTAAAGACCTTAATGCAGCTGCACAACGTCCCCGACAAAATTATGTGTAGGGCATTCCTAACTACTTGAAGGAATCAGCGCGACAATAGTTCGCCAAACTCACCCCGACCTCCATAGGCTCCTTCGCTGAACTGAGCAGATCCTTTGTGACATAGTTCATTGGTGGACGCCACCAGCAGAAACCTTTCACCCATCTACTCAACATAAAGCAGGATCAAGATGAGAGTCTAAGGAGTTATCTCGCTCGTTTTAACGAAGAGGTCCTCCAAATCGAGGAGCCCAATGACAATGTCACCATGACCGCCTTTCTGGGAGGCCTCCACTCATCGAGTTTCCTATTTTCAGTAATGAAGTGACCACCAAATAGCATGCTAGAACTATTAGCAAAAGCTCAAAAATATATGAATGCTGAGAAAATTAACGGGCCTAGGCGAGGTGAATCATCTCGCGAGTCGCCAAAATCTTGACCTATCTCTACACTGTTCTCAAATAGGCAGCCTATCTCCAACTTAACGACTCTCTTGCGGGTCACCAAAAAGCTTGGCCTCTCCATTTCTCAAACAAGCAGCCTATCTCCAGCTGAGCAGTTCTCCCACGGGTCACCAAAAGTTTGGTATTTACTCTACTCTCAAGCAAACAGCCTATTCACAACTGAGCGGCTCTCCCACGAGTCGCCAAAAGTTTGGCCTCTGCTCTTCTCTTAAGCAGGCAACCCACCTTCAGTTGAGCAGCTCTCCCGCGGATCGCCAAAAACTTGGCCTCTACTCTGCTCTCAAATAGGTAGCCTATCTTCAGCTAAGCGACTCTCTCGCGAGTCGCCAAAAGCTTGGCATCTGCTCTGCTCTCAAGCAAGTAGCCTATACCTCAAGCATAAGGACTCTCTCATTGGTCGTCAAAAGCTCGGTCTCAAACTCTGTCTTTGCTCTCGAGCAACCAGCTTACCTCTCTCACCAAGCCCAAGAGCCCAACTCATGTTACAAGCCCAAGGGCCCAACTCCAAGAGATTCAGCTAGCCAAGTCCAAAGGAGTCTGCACCCGATCAAACTCATCAAGTTCTAAGAGTTACATCAGTAGAGGAGCACGCAGGGTCGTTTAAAAGCTCATCCAAGAGCCCCCTCTACCACCTTGGAGTAAGGGTCATCCAAAAAGCTCCTCTTCACTTTGTAGTAAGAAAGTATCCAAGAGCCTCATAGTCATGGTTCGGAGAGAGTCAACCTTCCCTCATCCTTTGACCAAATCCTTTGGAGAGCATCATAACTTCCTTACCCGTTGAGGAGAGGAGAGGTCGTCAAGCTATTTAATTACCGTTAAAGTCACCTTAATCCGTTATGACTATTAAACGACCCCAACCCGTTATGACCGTCAAACTAACTATTCAATTACTACACTAAGCCACTATAAATTGTAAGCCCACCAACACTTGGGGAGCATCAGACTCATTTGAGCATAATTCTCTCCTCCTCTCTCAAAGCTTGTAATCCTTTACTCTCTCTCCACATCGGAGATAATAAAATATCTGGTGACCCTTACCATTAAAAGTAGACGTAGGTCACATTGACCGAACTACTATAAACCTTGTCTTCTCTGTCCCTCTACTTATTTACTGCATTTTATACTACATACTTGACAGGTGGTGTGCAAACCAATTTGTGCATCATCAGGTACATTTGAAAGTTGCAAAGCACAAGAAACTATTGGAAAAAATGGCCTTAAACAAATAAGTTTTGAGTAATTTTGGGTTTAAATAAAAGTGAGACCCACACCTGAAAATTGATGAGACCAAATTTAAATACATTCTCCTCGGCAAAGGGGTAAATGTGGTATATTAATTTGTTTAAAATCATTAAGTATTGAATGGAAAATTGTTGAAGTATTTTCAAAATAAAAAAATTTTTTGTAGTTATTTTTGAAAAACTTTTTGAGACTTTTAGGAAAAATTGGAAAGGTCTAAAGTAAAAATTTCATGAAAGGCTACTAGTTTAAAATTGATGACTTTTGGTTAAAGACACCAATCCAAATAGCTACATCATTTCATAAAGTCATCATTAACACCTTTTGGTTAAAAAACACCATCACAAATAGTCACAATTTTTCATAAAAGTAACATTTTATATATTTTGGTTAAAAGACACTATTTCAAATGGTTGTACCTTTTTCATAAAGTCATCATTGATATTCTTTGAATCAAAAGGCACCATTACATATACTTACACCATTTATGAAAAGTTACTAGTGAGTCTATAAATAGGTGATGTCTTATACTCTCAAATCATACCATTGAACAATTCTTACTTCTTACTAGAATTATTTTCTCATTCTACTTCTCTTAATTATCCTAATTCTGAATTTTGTATTCAGTATTTCTCTCTCTCTCTCTCTCTCTCTCTCTCTCCCTATGTGAGTGTGAGTATGTGTGTGTGTGTGTGTGCATATTGCTATATTGTTATTTTTTGTTTGATTCAAGTATAAACACAGAATTCTGTTCGTTGGAGCCTTAAAGATTCAAAGTGTTGCATCTTTAAGAACAAAATCTATTTTATCTTTATCAACCTTAAGCACCAAAAGGGAGCAAATCTGTCTTAAGAAAACTGTGATTATGCAAGGCTCGGATTATTTTGGATTTCTAGATTTCTGGATTTCTTATTATCTTATTTATTGTTGTTATACGTCATTGTAATTGTATTTTAGTTTTTGTTTTTAACATTCTATTTTTAATTAAATAGTTTACATATAATAGTATACTTAGTAGATTTAGATTATGATATAGGAATTAGTGATTAATTCTAAGTATACACATATTTTAGATAACAATCTTAAGACAGGTTTGTATTATTATATAATTAGATTAATTACTATTATAATATAAATCAGAATTTTGTGTTTTGTTATATTACTGCATTACTTTATTAAAATCAAATTGTTATTAGCTTATGTTTGCGTAACAGAAATGACTACAACAAATTTTATTCCTACTATCATGAGTGTGTCTTATGGAGAGAAGCCCGAAAAATTGAATGGCTTGGACTTCAAATGTTGGCAACAAATGATGTTTTTCTATCTCACCACACTGAACCTTGCTAAGTTCCTAAGTGAGGTTGTCACTACACTTAATGAAAATGAAATTGACAAGGAGAATTTAATTGTTGTGAATGCTTGGAAGCATTCGGATTTCCTATGTGGAACGGACTAGACAATACATATACGATGTGTATAGTGCTGTCAATTCTGCGAAAAAACTTTGGGAGTCTTTGGACAAGAAATACAAGATTAAGGATGTCGGCACGAAGAAATTCATTGCTGGTAAATTCGTGGATTATAAAATGGTGGATTCAAAGACCGTTATCACCTAAGATCAAGAACTTCAAGTTATCTTTCATGACATCCATGTCGAGGGTATGTCTCTTAGTGAGTCATTCCAAGTGGCTACAATCGTAGAAAAATTACTACAACTTTGGAAGATTTCAAGAACTATCTCAAGTATAAACGTAAGAAAATGAAACTTAAATTATTAATTGTTCATTTAAGGATTGAAGAAGATAACCGCAAATTTGAGAAGAAAAGTGGGGTTTTTAATTCCATGGAATCTAAGGTCAAAATTTTGGAAGTTAAGACAAAGACTAACAAGAAGAGGAAGCATAACAGTGAAGGTCCAAATCAAGGATCTAAAAAGTTCAAGGGCAACTGCTATAACTGTGGCAAATTGGTAAATCTCTTCAAAAATTGTTGTAGGCTAAAGAACTTCAATAAGCCAAATGCTTAAGCAAACATGACTAAAACAGACAAGCTTTCAGTGGAAGTCTCCGACATAAACCTCTCAGTAGTTGTATCTAAATATAACTTGGTGGGTAACCCTAAGAAGTGGTGGCTTGACACTGATGCAACTTGACACATTTGCTCCAGCAAATGGATACTCTCTACTTACAAAAAGTTAGATAATAATGAGCAACTCTACATAGGTAACTCCTCTACATTCAAGGTTGAAGGATGTGGCAAGGTGATACTCAAGATTATCTCTGGCAAGGAACTAACCTTAAATGAAGTGTTTCATGACCCTGACATTTGCAAGAACTTGGCATTCGACTCTCTACTTAGCATAAATTGTTTTAAGTTAATTTTTATATCCAAAAAATTTATGCTCACCAAGAGTGAAATGTTTGTAGAAAAAAGATATCTGAGTGATGGGATTTTTAAGCTCAATGTAATGGCTATTGTACCCAAAACTATCATTAACAAGAATGAGAATAATTCTTTTTATTTACTTGAGTCTTCAATTACATGGTATGTTAGGCTATGACATATGAATTATGATACAATTAGAAGATTAATCAATTTGAATGATGATACAAATCATAAGTGTGAGACTTTTGTTGAATCAAAATTAGCAAATATATCTTTCAAACAGTAGAAAGAAGTACCGAACCTCTTAAATTAATTCACAATGATATTTATGACTTAAAATTTGTGCAAATCAGATGTGGCAAAAAGTATTTATTACTTTTATTGAGGATTGTACAAGATACTGTTATGTTTACTTAATTAGAAGTAAAGACGAGGCGATTGATATGTTCAAGCATTATAAAAATGAAGTTGAAAATTAACTTAGCAAAAAAAATTAAGGCATTAAGTAGTGTTAGGGAAGGTGAATATGAATATACTTTTGTGGAGTTTTGTTCAACACATGAAATCATTCACCAAACTATTGTCCCCCAATTTAACATAATCAAATGGCGTAGCTGAACGCAAAAATGAACATTGAAAGAAATGATGAATGTTATGCTTTCAAGTTCGGGTGTACCCCAAAACTTGTGGGGAGAAGCCTTACTATCTACTAATTATATTCTTAATAAATGTCTCATAAGAAAACAAATAAGTCACCATATGAATTATGGAAAGGTCAAAGATTTTCTTATAAATACTTAAAAGTGTGGGGTGTGTCTAGCAAAAGTGGCAGTTCCTAAACTTAAAAAGGTTAAAATATGACCTAAAAATATTGATTGTGTATTCATTGGTTATGTACATAACAATAGTGCATATCAATTTTTGTTCATAAATCTGAAATTTCTAAGGTGCATATTAATACAATTATTGAATCAAGGAATGTTTAATTCTTTGAAAATAATTTTTCATTTAATATGTCACATAAATCAAGCTCATTAAAGAGACCAATTAATGCTATACTAGGAATGGTCAAGTCAATACGGACAAGGAGTTTATAGAAGATGAACCTAAACGTAGCAAAAGCACAAAGATTTCAATGTTGTTTGATCATGATTTTCTAACTTATCTATTAGAGAATGATCCTCAAAGTTTTAATGAAGTTATGTCCTCCCCCCGAAGCTCCTTATTGGAAGGAAGTAATTAATTCTGAAATTGAATCTATTATGATAAATTATACATGGGAATTGGTGGATTTTCCACTAGGTAATAAACCGTTAGGTTGTAAATGGATCTTTAAGAAGAAGATAAAAGTCGATGGATTCATTGACAAGTACAAAGTTAGACTTGTAGCCAAAGGATATTTTAACACTTATTCACCAGTTACTAGAATAACATTCATGCGGATGTCGATTGCTATAGCTGCTTTGAATGGTCTTGAGATATATCAAATGGATGTACAGACAATATTCTTAATGGTGAATTAGATTAAGAAATTTGCATGGAACAAGCTGCGGGATTCATTGCTAATAGACAAGAAAGGAAAGTATGCAAGCTTGTTAAATCTCTTTATGGTTTAAAAAAAACACACCAAAGTAATGGCATGAGAAATTTAACAAAGCAATGTTGTCAAATGGGTTTAAAATAAATGAGTGTAACTAATGTATTTATGTCAAGAGCATTCATAGTGGATATGTTATTGTACGTCTTTAATCTCACTATATTGATAAAGTACTTAATAAGTTTAAGAAGTATGAGATAAAACCTATGAGAATACCTATTGATGCTAATATTCATCTCTCTAAGAATAATGGTGAAAGTATATCTCAATTGGAATATGCACATATAATTGGTACTATAATGTACATCATGAATTGTGCTCATCCTGATATAGTATACTCTGGGAGCAAGCTAAGCCGATACATAAGTAACCTATGAAAAGACTACTGAAAAGCAATAATTAGGGTATTGAGATATTTAAAATATATCCAAACCTATAGTTTGCATTTCACAAAATATTCGGTTGTACTCGAGAGATATACCAATGCTAATTATATATCTAATACTAAAGATTCAAAATATACGAGTGGATATTTCTTTACCTTGGGTACTACAACCGTGTCTTGAAAATCCTCAAAACAGACATATATTGTTAGATCTACAATGGAATCAGAATTCATTGCGTTAGATAAAGCTAGAGAAGAGGCAGAATAGCTTTGCAACTTCTTAAAAGATATTCCAAATTAGTTAGAGCTTGTGCCTAGAATAAGTATACATTGTGATAGTCAATCTACGATTGGAATGACACAAAATTGTATGTATAACAGTAAGTCTCGACACATACATCATAGATATAATAGCGTTAGGCAGTTGCTCTCGAATGGTATTATATCCATTGACTACGTGAAGTCAAAGGATAATATTACAGATCCACTTACAAAATGTTTGACTAGAGAGCAAGTAGAAAGTTCATCAAGGAGAATAGGCTTAAAGCCTATTACTTAACCAAAAGTCACCATAATGGAAACCCAACTTAGCTGACTAGAGGTCCCAAAATCTAAGTTCAAAGGGACAACTAAATTATGTGTAGCTCAGAGCGTACTAAGGAGGTTTTTAACTCCTTCTCATTCCTATGATGAGAGAGTGCATATCTGCCACGAGAACTAAAGTAAGTTACGCTTTTAATAATGTTCTGTGACTTGAAAAAGTTCAAGTAGGGTAAAGCAAAATACTCTTAATCAAAAATCACGTATATGAGTAAGAATGGCCGCTTCTATGAGAATCGCAAACTGGTTAGTCTAAATTACTCTTGAAACCAAGTTACATTCAAGGTCCAAATGAACACAAACATGAGAATCAACTGTGTCTGAAAAGAAATTTTGTGAATTCTATTGTCTTGGTTTACACAAACAGCTGACAGTTCAAAGACATCAAGTCCACTGATTAGCCAAGTAAATCTGATTGTCTTTCATTAAGGAAAGTTCAAGACTAGCTACTTATCTCAATGTAGTAACCTTTCAACTGTACTTAAACTAGTGTCGACATTGTCATATATTAAATTTTTATCCATGTGGGAAATTGTTGGAAAAATGGTCTTAAACAAATAAGTTTTGAGCAAATTTAGGCTTATATAATAGTGGGACCCACACCTCAAAATTTGTGGAATCAAGTTTAAATGTGTTCTCCTCCACAAGGAGATAAACGTGGTATATTTATTTATTTAAAACCATTAAGAAATGAATGAAAAATTGTTAAAGTATTCTTAAAATAATAAAAAATTGGGTAGTTATTTTTGAAAAACTCTTTGTGACTTTTGGGAGAACTGGAAAGGTGTAAAGTAAAGGTGACACGAAAGACTACTAATTCAAAATTGGTAACTTTTGGTTAAAGACACCAATCCAAATGGTATATCTTTTTATAAAACTATCATTAACACCTTTTGGTTAAAATACACTATTATAAATAGTCACAAATTTTCATAAAAATTACATTTGATATCTTTTGGTTAAAAGACACCATTTCAAATGGTTGTACCCTTTGAACCAAAAGACATTATTATATATAGTTGCACCCTTTATGAAAAAACCACTAAATATGTGATGTTTTGCACTTTCAAATCATATCATTGAACAATTTTTACTTCTTACTTCAATTGCTCTATCATTCTACTTCTCTTTATTATCTCAATTTTGAATTCTATATTCAATATTTATTCTCACTCTCACACTCTCTCTCCATATTGTTGCATTGTTATTTCTTGTTCGGTTCAAGTATAAACACAGAATTGTGTTCGTTGGAGTCTCGAAGATTAAAGTGCTGCATCTTCAAGAACGAAATCCGTTCTATTTTGAGAGAAAGTTGTTTATCAACCTTAAGCACCTAGAGAAAGTAAATTTGTCTTAAGAAAACTATGATTACACAGGACTCAGATTGTTTTAGATTTTTTGGATTTCTTATTATTTTATTTATTGTTGTTCTGCGTCACTGTAAATGTATTTCAATTTCAATTTTTAACATTTTGTTTACATATATCATTATACTTAATAGATTTAGATTATGTTATAGTGATTAGTGATTAATTCACTAGAAGTCCCCAAAGTATGGAGTTTGTCTCATTTTGGTCTCTAAAGTATTGAACATGTTTCTATATGATCCCTCAAGTAGACAGCATCCAGATTACTAACGATTTTTTTATCACTTGTCACGTGATAGTTAAATATGGATAAAAAAATAATTTGGATAATTTTTGACCAAATTTCTACTTAAATTTTAGTTTTACACAGTTTTAATCATGAACTATCCAAATTGTGGTTAAAAGTTACCCATATTACACATTTTTTGTCAAAAACTATCCAGATTTTGTTTAAGAGTTATCAAAAAAAATTTATCTATATTTTGGTATTATGTGACAAGTTTATGATAAAAAATCATAAGTAATCTAAACGTTGTCTGCTAGAAGAACCATATAGAAAACATATTCAATATTTTAGGGATCAAAATTATGGAATTGAAACATTAAAGACCAAAATGAAACAAACCACATACTTTGGGAACCTCTAGTGTAATTAACCCTTAATTCTAATTATACACATATTTTCGATAACAGAAACTACAAATATTATATCAATAATATTCGAAAAATGTTTCTATTTTTTAACTTGTGCATTCCAGGTTTTTTAACATAGTCTTTTGGATCTAAGGCGACATCTTATATTAATGGCGATCCACTTAAATCTAAGTGAGACCCACCAATGTTACCACATAAATCTAACGGACATTTGGTCTAATGGTACTCCTTACCTTGTCAAGGCTTTGTCTTCTTGAGGTCAAAGGTTCAAGTCCCCTTCCCAAAAAAAAAAAAAATGTTATGATCATGATGTGAGTTATTTAAAATTAAAGAATTGAGAAAATATTTTCAAAAAAAAAATGATTTTTATACTTAATTTGTTGATTTTATTTAATAATCTAAGAATATCTCCAATCATGACTCACATTTAAACTTGAGTTTAAATTTGAGTAAAAAATTTGATTTGGTGTAGAGTACTTCAATAGACAAACTCAAAAATTTCTACCCAATTTTTTTTAAAATTCCCTCATTGTCCTAAATCTCATTTTTTTTTGTGTCATTCAAATCATGAAATTTGATAAAATAAATGAAACTTTTATATCTCTTCACAAATGAGTAATTCAAAAAAAATGAATAGAAAAAAAAATCACCCCAAAATTCTGAAATTGTTCTAATTCCTTATCTTTTTATCTAAATCTAGATAAAGAAAAAGAACAAAAAAAAAAAAAGTGGTCACTTTGACATGAGATTGGTCTGATGAACACAAAAAATGGATCATTTTCAACAAAAATTGGTGATTGAAGAAATAAAATGACAAATTTCCCAAAATTATGGGTGATGAAGACTTGAAATTTTAGAAGATTTCAGGAAAAATCGGTGGCCTAAAATTGCACCACCAACAGTGTTTAACTTGAAGAAATCAAAGAAAATTTTGCTGGGTAGGTTTAGAGTTTATATAGTATAAAAGATGGGTAAGTTTAGAGTTTTAAAAAAACACAAGAAATAAAGAAGATAGAATATGAAAAACAAGAAACTTACATAGAAGACTTCAAAGGATCTGTGAATACTTCGGTGGTGGTCGACAATGGAAGCAGCATAAAAGGGAGTAGGAAGGGCCGAAAATAAGTTGTTGAAGACATTTTTTGGGCTTTGGATAGGGTAAAATGTTACCGTTGAAATTTTGGTATAAAATTTGAGCCTTCTTCAATTTGGGTCCAGAATAATTTTTTTCTTAATTTGGTACAGGTTTGAGCCCAAGGCTAGATAAGGTTTTTAGGCCATTTAGACTCAAATTTAAATTTGAGTCTAAATTAGAGTCAATGTTAGAGATACTCTAATGCATCATAACCATTTAACAATCAATAGTGGAGTTTACCGTATTTTAATTTTTTTTTTGCTACAAGAAATGGATATACATATAAGTCACTCCACATATCTGCTAGGGAGTATTGCCCCTCAGCATCACATAGTTATCTACGAGAGACTTCGTTGCACCTATGTCGGGGCCAAAGTTAATGTTCCACCGCATGCTCTGGTGCTGAAGAGTAGGTTTAGCTCCAACGAGCTACCGTAGCTGTGGAGACTCGAACACAAGTATTAAGAGAAGAAATTTGAGTCCACTGTCAATTCAATAAATATGATGTCTTAAGTAAGTAAATAAAGTCAAAAATTAAGTACAAGTAACATTGCTCTATTTCGAATGATGCTCAAACTAAGTGCATTAAAAAAGAGGGCTTCCCGTTTCACACTAGTGTAAGAAACTCATCGAAGCGAGCATTGTTTCTTGCACGCTAAAAGGTTCAAAAAATATTGATAGCCAACCAATAATTTTGTGTTTGAAGATATTATACAATATTAAAAATTGAATTGATCTTGCAATATTTGTATTTCAAATAATAATTTAATTTTTTTAATTACGCAATTTAAAATTAGGTAAATGCTACACAATCCACTCATCCAATGTATGATATGCATTTGGGCTGTAACTTTTTGAGTTGTGTAAAATTATTCTTAAATTTAGAATGAGAGAGGTAGGCGTGAATTGATGATATTGTTTGACATTGGAGAATGTGCTAATTGAGTTGTCTGGTATTAGAGGTCATGCAAAAAAGTTAATATTTTTGGACAAAAAAAATTTTGTGGGATGAATTTTTTAACATTGGATCAAAGTAGATGAAGATTGAATAAATCTTAATTGTTGTTGTTCTTTTATAAGTTGAGAATTCAACTTCATAATTGTAATACTAGATAGATATTTTGTCAACAGATCAAATTTCGATAAACTTTAATTCAAATTCTATTGGATTACTCCGATTCCAATTTGAATTGGATATGTGATGGGTTTAATTTGCTGTCTCTACCTGATCCACGAAAAGTCAAGAATCTGATCTAACACTCTTAATTTAATTTGAATTTGAATTTGAGTTTTAATTCAATTTCCGTATAAATTAGTTTATATAAATATTGGGTCTGATAAAATCAAAATGAATATCTAAATTTGAATTAGTATTTTTACTATTTAATCAATTTGCATTTAGATTTGAATTCGCATTGGGATAGTGAGTCTAAAAAATCAATTCATATATGTTGCTCCAAAATCTGTTGGGATCGACAGAGATGTCTTAATCAACAAAACACTTTGAGGTGATTATTTGGAATGAGTTTAAATGCCTTATTCCAGGATTTTTTTGGATAAAAAACGATAAAGTTTCGCAAAAGCAAAATTAAAACTAGGAACTAATAAAAATGAATTATTTTATTAATCCAATTGAAAGGATTTCAGTTACGAAAGACTAAATGAAATAACCTTAATTATAGCACTAATTGCTCCTAAATTATCCTAAAAACTACTTCTAATAATACCCAGTTCGTAGGTATTTTGGGGTTTTGAAAGTGTCCTAATTTTTTCTACTTAATGTTATTTTTATAATCATCTCCATCGATAGTTACATAATGATAACTTCTAGTTGGTTATCTCTTTTTCAAACGTCATTGTGATCGATTATCTCTTTCATTTTTTTAATTTCTATCACGTAGAACTTCCTCAACAAATCTAAAATGTCAGGTGTTAATACATTGGGTGATGTTACAATTAACTCCCTATGATTTCAATTTTAACAAATTATCCCTCAAAGTTTGAAAAATTTTCAATTAACTGATCTTGTTAATTTCGACAGTCAATGGTCATAGAAATTAGTGATGTGCGATTCACATGTCTAAGATTCATTAAAAAGTCCAAATCGCCCTTAATCAAAACTTTTTTTTTCCATTATGTATATATCCTCTAGTTCCTCTCCAATAGTTTGCTTTTTGTTTGAACTCGTCGTCGGTCCTCTTTTCCCCTTCTTCTCTGATGGAAACCCCTCTTCCATCCGTCATGATCATGAACCAATTTTCTCACCAACTCCTCATGGTGAAAACCCCTCTCTCTCTCTCCTTCTCTCTCTCTCTCTCTCTCTCTCTCTCTCACACACACACACACACACACTTTCTACCCACCAATGAAATCACTGTCATCGCATCCATCCACCCACCAAACATGCACACTCCTAGTTGCAGATCACAAAATACTCTGCCTCCAATCGGCTCGTTTCATTCATTTTTGCACCTATATATTTATTAAGATTTAGATATATATGGTTTGTAACACTGAAATTGGAATACAAATGGTTTACGGGTGGTGGTGACAAATTTGAGGTGGTGGGATGACATGTGAGTATGGTTCAATGAAAGGGTACCGGTATGTTTGGTAAGAGTGATGAAAAATAAGAAGAACGAAAAAAAAAGAGGGAGAAATTTTTCACCACAGAAGAAGGAAATATATTTTTCTTCCTTTTTGTTTGGTATAATGGATGAAATGTTGGAGGGATGAATTTTTTATTTTTTGATATTAGATGAAAAATGAAAGGAAAGAAAACACATAAAAGACTAATTTATCTTTGTACTCTCACAATAAACATGCGAATAAGTTTTAGCATTTCAATTAAATACCGATTTTTGACCCAAAAAGAATTAATTACCAGAAATTCAATAAAAATTATAAATGACGTGGTAGTAGATTTTCAAATTAGACTTTTTAATGCCTCAATAATATTGCAAATAAGGAAAAAAAAAAAAGCCTATTATATGTTCGCATGGAGAGGACGTGGCCTATATTGTCTCGCCAAATGGGGTGAGCAACAGCACATGCATTTCAAGTTTGAAAACAATTGGAACATAGAATGGGCAAATTAGTAATTAACATCTTTCCCATTGGAGACTGCCATTTTCCTTCCTCTCTATTTTCCTTCAAACCAAACAAACGATTAGTGTGCCAGGGAAGGGGAGCTGGGATCTAGGTGGCTTGTGACGATGCTTGGTGTTGTGCGGTAGTGGGTTTTGGTGTTGAGTTAGACTGAAGTGTTTTTTTTGGATATAAAATTTATTGTGTTCTTAATTATCACAAATATAATAGATATTTTGTATAAAAAATGTTATGAGGAATTTGGTAAGGTTAATTTTGACTTTCTATAGGAGTTGGGATCACATGCCTTGCATATGACTAATTTCCATTACTTTTGACGGTCAAAAATAATAGTGGCAGTTATTTGAAAATTTCTAAAATTTTGAGGGGTAATATGTTACAATTGAAACCAAAGGGAATTAATTGTAATATCACCCGAACTTCAAAAAGATATTATATAATTAACCCTTAAAAAAAGTACTTCAATGTGAAAAGACGTTTGGTTAAATAATATATATAGAGCAACGCTATTGGTACCTAATTTACTGACTTAATTCACTATGATCTTTGGATTCACTGTAGAGTCCATCAAATATTGAAACTTGTTATTGATCCAATGCTTTCAATGCAGCCACATCATTAGGTCAACAAATTATGTCAGATTTTTAGGTCAAAATAGCATTAGTCATATATATATATATATATATATATATATATATATGCCTGAATATATATATGTAACAAAAAAAAAAATTTGTAACCAATTGCCTAGATTTAAAAGAATGGCTAAAAAACATGCATACCAATTTTTCTTTTAAAATAACTTAAAAAATAGTATAGATCATATCCTCTATATTAATGGAACTATCATAAAAACGTATAAAAAATTTACCAAAATAACACCACAGATACAAATACCTCAAAACAATATCACACGTAATTTATTACCACTATCACCATTCAACTCAATAATACAACATAAATATAAACTCAATTACTAAAATTTTAACTTGCTAAAAAAAATACATTATTCAATAAAAAAACATGTGAGTTGAAAGAAAAATGAATAAAAACATATGACTTTCATTTTTCTTTTTTTCAAAGAGAAAAATGCAGTCTAATAACACAACATTTAGGAATCTCTATGTCCATGTTTGAATTGAATCCCTATGGAGGGAGGCTAGTTGAACCTTGGATCTTGTCCACAGGTACTATTACATCAAGGAGCAGCAGAGAGAGTTTACAAAAAGTGAGAGGGAGCTTAAAGATTGACTGTGTATATACAAGTAATTCTCTCTGTGTATGTATGGGTTCGAATGTGTGTGGGGGAGGGGGGTTCGAATGTGTGTGTGTCGTGAGAGAGAGAGAGAGAGAGGCTTACCTGGGTGAGTGGTCGTCGCCGGTGGTGAGGTGAGCCAGACTGTCGTAGGAGAGAACGAGAGAGGCTGTCGTGTGTGTGTGTGTGGGTTTTGGGCGAGAACGTCTGTCGCAGGGGAGAGAGAAAGAGGGAGGGGAGGAGACAGATTGACTTTTTTGGGGTTTTGTGTAGTGGGTTTTAATATTTGGGTGGGATTTAGTATTTGGGTGAGATTAGATTAGATGAATTTTGATGATATCTAAACCGAATATTTAAATTTTAATTAAATCTTAGTTGTTCTTCTCTTTTTTTAAATTGAGAGTATTAATTTTAATTTTGGAAATTTGAAATTGCCCTATTTTGTTAGTGTAGAAAGATATATATAGATATATAACTGTCTAAGTCAAACTTTCCAATAGTTTAAATGGGGATGATGAGAAATAAAAAGAATGTAATAAAGTCTTAGTCAATCTCTTCAATGTTTTGAATGGGGATAAGGAGGGATAAAAGGAATGTAAATAGTCTTGTTGGAATGTAGATTAATTAGAATCGTCGGATCAATAATACTGAATCGATTTGAACTGTCTTTTATGTTGGGATTACGTTATCCGTTATATATATTTATATTTTGTCTCAAAATGATCTGGACCTCTTTTTGTCTTTTGAATTCAAACTTCGTTCTACTTTATATATATACTAGACTTGATAATTAGAATCATTGATTTCACTGTGAGTCCCAGTATTTATTGAGACTCACTACTTATTCAATGGTTGAGATTATCAAGTCTAATTTTTCTATATATAATCATAATTGAAAATGTATTTATTTAACCAGGCAAGCAAAATTCACATCCACCTTTTGTGCAAACTCCAAAGGGATGAAAACTTGCCCTCGAGGACACTGGCTAATAATTGGGTTCGAGTACATCACTTTTATTGATATTAAATTTACATGATTGATTATTATTAGGAATATTTAACCGGTGCCTATAAATAATTAATAATCTTACTGGAATTCTCAATCTATATAATAAAATACCTAGGAGTTTAAATTTTATTTCACACATATTTTTCTCTCCAAAATCATCTCATCACCCAATTCTATCACATGTTTAATTATTTAATATTTGATTAATTTTTAATTTAATATAATTATTATTTCATACATTGTCCATACACGATAATGTACACGCGTTGAAAAATTTTTGCCAGGTTATACATTTTGAGAAAATTTTGATGTTATTTTTTAAAAAATAATAGATATAAATTAATTTTAAATGATGTAATCAAATAAATAAAAAAATAAAAAATTATTATTTAGTATAGTTGGATTAATTTTGTAAACAATCAAATTTTATGTTTTATAGGCACGGCTTATAATTAGTTAGTAAAAATGGCCGCTCTCACATGCCCCTTTTATTGAACCATGTCAATCTTTTCTTCTTTATTTTTAATTTTTTTTCTTCCTTAATTGTTCCCCACACATCACAACTTCAAAACACATTAAATAGAAGGGTTTTTTTGACTGTGAATACAATTTTTTAGACTTATATAAATAACTGAATGACAAATTTGGTTGATATTATAATTTCGTATAATGGTTTAGTATAACTGTTTGATTTATTAAAATACATAAGTAACTGTTTAGTGTATTATAATGTAATAGTCATAACCCGTGCCTGAAGACATGATAAAATATAAAATTCGAGCTTCCAAAAAATTGATATTATTATATTATTTTTTTTCAAAATATATTAACTACAAGTTAATCAAATATTAAATAATTAAATATATGATAAAAATGAGTGATGTGATATTTTTAGGGAAGAAATATATAAATAATTAAACATATGATAGAAATAAGTGATGCGATTTGACGTTTGAGTCTGATAAATGAATGATGGGTGAGGTAAGTGATTGATGATAGTTTTGAGGGAAAAAATATGACTGAGATAAAATTCAAATAGACTCCTGTTTATATATATATATATATAATGGGCACGTTTTACCCGTATCGGATGACTCATATGTATCCTCTCATATAGAATGTATCATATCTTATATCGTATGATACGGTGCAAATCTAATACATTTAAGTGATACGTATCATTTTCTTCATATATTGAAAAATATCGCACGATACGTATCATACAACACTAATACATCAAAGTGTAATTTTTTTAAAAATAATTTGAAATACAACAAAATTATATCAGAGTGTGCAACAGAGGCAATTGCCTTTCCGACTGTAAATTTCAAGGATGAAACTTTTTAGGAGGGTAGATTCTGAGATTCCAGATCTTTAAATTAGGGTTTGAATGTTAATATGAGATGGTGCACTTGAAAGTATCTCATGATTAGGATACATTCAAGTGCACGCAATCATCCATATATTATACACATTAAACAAATCATAAAATCTTTTATTAAAGTAAAACATGTAACAATTTCTAAAATCTTTTAACCTGAACCAAGATTCGACTCCATATAGAATATTTTACTAGCTCGGACGAGCGAATTTGAATATCATACCAATACTTTTACCATTACGAAGCAATTTTAAAACTAATTATTCGAATTAGAATCATTCTTCTTCTTTCTCAAATCATCTCGTATATTCATTGAATGAAAAGTGCACCAAGAAAAAAACAAGTCTGTCCTTTTATTTCCCTAGAAATGCAAAATTCAAATATGGTCCATCCCATTGATGCAGTTTACTTGACTTTGGATATCCTCATTTTATTATTTTTTGCCATGGTTCGTGACCTAGTCCTGCCTCAGCCAAAATGTTAGGGGTGGTAATTTTTGATACGACATAATAATTCGATACGAAACATGATACAAATAAATGAGTTTGGATTGACTAATTTTTTGACACGACCCGCGTATGATACGACCCGCCAACACGAAATGTTAAAGGGTTGTGTTCGGGTTCAACCCGTTTAACACGAATTGACTCGTTAACACGAAGTTTTTAATTCGAAGGAGATTGACTTGGCCTTTTCTTTGCATGTATGAGTTTTCATGTTTTGATGACTTGTTTTTTTTATTATTTCTGATGTTTAATTTGGTTGTATGATGTACAATTAACATATTTAATTAATATTATATAAATAAAATATTAATTATTTGTAAGAGTTTATCAAGTATTGACATAATTATTGTATAAAAAAGATATTATTACTTATTATTGTTGTTATTATTATTATTAAGTTAATTTTTAATTTGTAGAAAAAATATGAGGAGAGATTCAATTAAGTGAAAATAAAATTTTAGCGTTAAATTTTTTATTCAAAGTTTATGTAGGTCAACACGAATATGAACACGAACACGACACAAAAATAAACAGATCAACTCGATATGACACGAATAGTTAAATGAGTTGGATATGAATTGACTAATGATCGACACAATTAATATTGGACACGACACGAATCTGACACAATACGACTCGATTGCGACCCTCACAAAATACATAGACTTTGACTTCGTTCCTTAAAAGACTCGGTGAAAAGGGCATGTTTCAGCTCCTTCTGATCAAATTCTTTCAAATCATACCGCTTGAGCTGAGAGGGAAATAAGTGCGAAAGAAACTACTTTTATGAGCTGTCTTCGTAATGACCGACTTTTTTTTATTTTTCTTAGCTGTATGATTAGTGGCTTTTAGCTGTAAAAGCTACAGTAAAGTAAATAAAAAAAAATCCCTTTTAAAAATAAACTATTAATATTAGGTACTTTTTAGGTCCGGGTAAGGTGGAGGGAACGAAGGACCTGCAGGAGGCTGAAAAGCCCCAACTTCACATTAATGGATGCACCCACCAAACGGTACCTTCAACCATGTTAGTTTGGCGACAAAGAACCTGTCTCCAAAAGCACCTTAATAGATGAGTGTTTTTCCCTCCAGTTTTTTTAATATTATGTTACTACTCGTGTATTGATAACAGAAAAGATTTGAATTTAGTCGAGGGGTCAATCCTTACCAACAGCAAGATTTGGAGTGGGGGAGGAGGGGTTCCATTGTACCATTTTCGGGTTTTATTTAATCCTCTGCTAGTACTTTCTCTTCTTTAGCAATCTACCAATTTATATAAAAAAATTAATAATTGACTTGAATTTCGTTTACTCCATTATGATCTAAACATTAAAGCTTCAAGTCATGAAAATAGCAATTTCTATTGAGTGATCATGAATTCTACCTAAATTTCCAAAAACATACTAGTAATAAAACTACTTTGGCATGAAGGTGTGAAGTCTTAGTCCGATATCAACTTCTAATTAATATTGGGCTAACCAAGACAAGTTAATTCAATCATCAAAAAAAAGGGTTAGGCCATAAACGTGTATCAAACAAAAGTTTCAACCCTAACCCTCGCCCTTTTTTTGAGTTTGTAAACTCGGGTTGAACAAACCAAGTTGAAATTGGGGCTGAAATTCATGTTGACAAATTAGAGAGAAGGGGGCAACACTGCACAAGCCAAGCTTTACCCTCACAGCCAAAAAATCGAAAAGCCAATCACACTAGTAAGAGAAATGCCCCAAATTAAAGAACCAAGAAAGGATAAAGCAGATTGAGAGGAACCAAACTACAGCAGCCATACAAAGCCACTGACAAAGAGGAAGTCAAATCCTTGTAGCACAGCGGGAAACCAAATCAACTTCCTATCTTCCGCGGTGGTGAGCAGAGGAGCTGAGCTTGAGAGATTGGGAGGGAGAGAGTCCGAGAAGGGGGCAGCACAACCATAATCTCTTTATACCCTCTCGACAGATTTAGTTATTTTCCTCTTAGATAACCGGGTTAAAAGACAGGTTGAACCCAATTAGGGTGTAACCCGTCAACCCTAAGCCTCATCATCCCGTATTTAATTCGGGTTAGAACTTTTTTGTCAGAGCTCAACCTGAATATGTGAAACATCTATGAGTACTGAATTTTTCCAGCTTAGGTCAATAGGGTTTAAGTTGACCCGTCTCAGTTACACCCCTATTTCCAAGAGGGTCCCTTCATCCCTCGGTGACCATGGCTCTGCACAAGGTAAAACTAGTAGTTGTTCAGCTCCAGCTTTATTATATAGATTAGTGATCATATCTAACAATCACTGATTAGTTCAGATGATCAAGAGATCATCTCCTAACTAAGAGGTCTGAGTCTCAAATCTCATCAGACACATAGAAATAGACTAATCCTTGCAAAGTTAAGACCTGAATCCAATCCTCAGAAATTGTTTAGCATCACCAACTCCTGCAGAAGGTCTTCTAATATGGCGCTTGAGTGCCCTCGATATGTGTGTGCGCATGCGTGTGCGTGTGAAAGAGAAGTGGGGAAAAGCACATAATAAGATATTGGGCACTCAAACAGTTAAACTGTTCTCCATTTCCAATAATCAGATAATAGAGTGTAAAAGGGAGAACCTCACTATTAGTGGCAACATGACAAAGAAATGCAATCAAAACCACACAATTCAGACAGTTTTATGGGATAAATGTACATAACAACTGCCTGAAATTTATTATCCATATCTCAAACAGGCACTAGAAGTAAAGCATTGCCTGCAGAAGGTAATAATACTAGTTTTTCCACACCCATGCCACATGTAAATTGACTAGAACATACCAAAACAATTGTGAAGAAGTTGTTTCACAAACAAAGTTTGATTCATTCCTCTCTTGATGCAGGATCTAACCCTGCTGTAGGGCTATCAGCAAAATACTCTTGATGCTTCACGTTCACGCCATACTGAAATTTATTTTTGAGGTAAAGTCAGCTTTCATTACAAAAGAAAAGAAAATTGGAAAAAGAACAAGGCAAACGCAATATATTACATGGAATTTTTCCCAAATGGTATAAATTCAAGTGGTTTAAACACTAAAAGGTGTTTACCTCTCGCAGAGCCTTGGAAAGGTCCTCCATCGTCAATATTAGGCGCTTGTCCTGTCACAAGCAAAAGTTAGACCCGGCCCAGAACAAAATCTAGCAAAACCATGTACAATCTAAGCACCTTTTGCTGCTTATCTCGTTTGTCCTTCACTACCGCAGCCTGCCTTGCCTTGCATTGTCTATTTTAAGACAAAATGTAAAACATTATACAAACATAAATAATCCAGAATGAAAAACTAGAAAAACATGTAATGTTTTCCATCATTAATATAATTCGTTGTAGGACATTCAACTCAATACTTTAGGGTCTAGATAATGATAGGTCTAGGCCCAGTCCCAGTACAGCACATATCTAACCCATGTCTTTACAAAATATTGAACATGGCAGAATATGAAGCAAGCCTGAAATTTAAATTACAATTTGGCAAGTTGGGTCAAAAAAAGGTTTCCACAACCAAATTACTAAATAACTTATCATCTTACATCCACAGGCTTTATCTTTGCTTAAATCTTCCAGATCTACCTTAAAAACATAGATATAAATTGGCTAAAAATGGCCTTCTGCCATCTATAAGCATCAATTTTGTGGTGATCGCAGAAACAACTTCCTGGGTATTTGGATATAGATCGGGTAAACTATAAAATTATATGGCCCTCATCACTCCCTTGCTCCAACCAAGAACCTCCAAACCACCCCAAAATAAAAAACAGAAAAAATGTTATTCTACTTCAAGTCCATGCAGATATTAATTACTAAACCATTGAGAAATGTATTGGAGAAATGTATTGGAACAAGAAGAATTTAGAAACATACTGAAGAGCATCAGTTGCAACCTCTGCAATAAACTTCTGTGTAGCAACTGCCACCAGTCTAATTCTGCAAAGTTGAAGGAGACTATCGATGAGGCATGAAAAGACATACATGTCGACAAACAAAGAAGAAATGCCCACATTTTGGTAAATCAGATGATGAAATCTGAAAGGCATTGATTTCAAGTCCAAATCAAAATTACCAGCAACAGAGGTATAAACAGAACCTTTAACCCAATATATATCAAAGAGACATAACACAAGCATTAAATCCATCTAAACCAATATATTGCAGATATAACAGATATTCCAAAATTCTTCAAGAAAAATAATGATTACTCATACACAAGACTACAGTTGATATTTAACTCAAAAAACTTACCTTCCAAAATCCAAAAAAAAACCCCTAACAAAGATTCAAATAACACAAAAAAAAAACCCAATAATAACATGATAATTTTCAATTATGGGGGTAAAAGTCCCTACAATCGTACATCGGGACATTGAAACCCGCTTTTGGCCAAGTAATACTCCACCAATTCATCAGGAATCTGAAATTAACAACCCAAAAAAGGAAAATTATAAAGAAACCAACAATAATTTCCAATTTTTTTTAGCATAATGTGGTTTTTGGGCTGGAGTGTTTACAGTGGGGGTGTAGTCCATCAAGGACGCCAGAAAATCGGAGAGCGCAGTGTCTTCATCGTGTCTGCCTTCGCTCGACTGCTGGCTATGGTTCATCCTCTATCCCCCTCCTTTTTCTTTTTCTTTTGTTTTTTGATCGGAGATTTACGGAAGAAAACCCGCGCCGGGGGGGGGGGGGGGGGGGGGTGTTATCAAAGACCAGCACTTGCGCAGAAATTCATAAATGACAGGCCTGTTATGCCGTGGCATGGGCTACTTGCGGCCCATATCCGCTTATTTTTATAGTTTATTAGGTTAGAATTTTTTCTTCGCGGTGTAAATTAATTTTAATCTTATCGGTTTTTTTTTAGTATAAAAAAAGATTTTCTGTTTTTTTAAAAATATTTTATGTGGTCCCTAGATTGGCACGAACATGTAAGAGATGGGTATTTAGTGTGTTTTCATTACCCATTTTACACTCATCACATGATTTCAGCCTTAAATACAGTTATTTTTTTTTTTTTTTGCGTTTGTTATTGACTATTTTTTGGATTATGTCTATCTTTTTTGAATTTTAAATTTGATAACCCTACAATTTGGAATATACTCGATCGCATATTAATTGTTGATTTAGTAAGTACAGAAAGTGGATACACAAATTTTATGTAATTCTTATTAGGTGTAAGTACATGTTCGATATAATTTACGTAGTGATGTTTTGTGTATGGTTTTATGTAATTATGTACCAATAATGGTGTATATGTATTGTATACTTAATAAAATATTGACGTACTTATCATGTGGATATATTTTATTTGTATAATATACCTGTATTATTGTGCACATTAGTCGTCGTATATGATATGTAATGCACATATTTAGTCACATATACGATATGCAATGTACCTGTTTGAACAAGATTGTTTAATGCACTATCTTGTGTGTTTAATCGCATTTGTTTTGTGATTGTGATGGCCATGTATATTCATTTTATAGTTTTGTTGAGGATGGATAATTAACTATTTTGATTAAATTTTGGTTTCATGTTTATGTACTTGTTGTCAATTTGGATGTGTTTTGTCTGTTCGAATACTTATTATGTTCGTTATAAATGATATGTTAGATACATATGTAAACATGTATATATTTATTGCGTATCAGTTTGCGTTTGTTTAATGCATTTTGTTTATGTGAAATCATGTTTGTTTTTTAGTGTGATTACCTTCAATATTCATCTTTTTAGTTTTGATGAGGATGGATCAGTATCTCTTTTGATAAGTTGTGGTTACATTTTTATGTACCTATTATTCATGTGTATGTATTTTGACGGTTTGAACACTTATTCAGAATTTTAGGGGATGGAAGGAATTGTGATGGCGAGGTATACATTTTTATTCAGTCACTTTTGTTGTTGCTCTAAACGATTGTATTATGTATGAGGACCTTTGTAATTAGATAATTTCTAGTTTTGTAAAGTTAAAGGGATCTATTTTTAGTGTAAGATACTGCATAGATTACAATCCACAGATGTTTGATTGAGTTTGATAAGGATTTTAGGCTTATGATGTTATATCAGTCGTTTGCAAATTCAAAATTTATTAACCTATACATGTTACAAAATAATGTTCAGTCAAATTAAGCAAGTGATAGAACCATTGTAGATTTGTCATGTGATGTGAATACAATATCTTCAAATGATAGTGAATTTTTGGGCCGATTTGGTATTGTAGTGAAGAGGTCGTATCTATTTGATTTATGGAATAATTATATTAGTCATGTGAGACAGAAATTTGAGGGTGGCGCAATTGATTTCTAAGATAAGCTGTCTAAGTATGCGATTGAACTCGATTTTTGTTTTGTTTATGTTAAGAATGACAAGATATGGGTAACTGCAGACTATAGTAAGAAGAGTACTGATGGTTGTAATTTGCGTGTTCATACTTCGATGTGCCAGACAAGTAATTTTTTCTATATTAAAAAATTAGAAAATGTTCATTCATGTAGAAGTATTTATCATGAGTAGAAAGGTGCAATGACGCAGTTTAGTATTATATCGTCTATTTTGGTTGAGCAAATCAAGGATAAACCATTAATTAAGCCAGTTGAAGTGGTTAAGGTTTCAAGAAATACTATGATCTTGATATTTCTTACCATAATGCTTGGTATGGGAAGGAAATGATAAAGAGTCAGTTACACGGTGATGAATCACTGTCGTACAGTCAGCTGAGTTTATATATGGAATTTGTAATGCAAACAAATTCGGGGTCTAAATGTGTTTTAGAGTGTGATCCCCAAAGTTGTTGTTTTACAAGATTATTTATTTCATACGTAGCATGTATTGAGGGATTTATGTTTTGTCGACCTATGTTATTCCTTGAGGAACTTTTCTAAAAAACAAGTATAAGGGTAATTTGCTTGCTGCGACTGGGAAAAATGACAACCAAGGTTAGTTGTTTATTTTTCATGTACCTATTGTTTTTTTTTTTGTAGTGATTACATACTTATTGTATTGTTTACGCACCTATTGTATTTATATTATGTGTTTGTTGTAGTGTTTTACGTACCTATTGTTTAAATGTATATTTTTTATGTATATGTTTAGTATCATAGTTACATTATTATAATGTACATTGCTAGTTGTGTGTGTGTTTTTTTAGGTTTTTACCCATTGACATTTGTAGTTGTTGATTCTAAGAATAATGACAACTAGAGTTGGTTCTTAGAGATTTTAACAAGCATTTTAAATCCATAAGATAGATTGATCACATTCATTTCTAATCGAAACAAGGGTTTTTGATTGATTCTGTTTCAAAGTATTTTCCATTAAATCCACATTCATTTTGTTTGCATCATTTGAAGATGAACCTTAATGCTAGATATCCTGTCAAATTTGGTAATGTTTTGCGCAATAGAATTCTAAAGTTGTTCATGAAATGTACTTATGCATCTATAGAAGCTGCATTTTAGGTGAACATGACATGTTTGATGGACGAGGGCGGACCCTTAATGCATGAATTTTTGGCCAATTTGCCTTATGAAAATTGGTCTAATACATATTTAGGGGTCAACATTATGGGAAATGTGTTCAAATGTGGCAAAGTCATTTAATGCTTGGATTGTTGAGGAATGATTTTTGGCTGTGTTGTCGTATGGTTAATGGTATATGGATAAAGATAATGCAAATGATGTCTAACAGGAATGAGGAATGCAATCAGTGGACATCAGTTCTATGTCTGGAGTTTGAGAATTTGTTGAATGAAAATTTGTCAATTGGAAAGCATTGGAATGTTAGTCGTTCTAGTGAGTTTGAGTTTGAGATTCATGTAGAGGATTCAGTGATAGTTGACTTGCCGAAGCATTTTTGGTTCTTGCTATCAGTGGCAGATTAGAGGTTTCCTTTGTCCGCATGCTTTAATGGCGATTCAGAAGAAGTCAGAGTATGTATATGATTACATTGAGGATTATTTTAAGATAGATTTCTTCAGGCTTTGTTATGGCAGCTCCATTGTTCCTATTCCTGATTTAGAAAAGCCTAGAAAGGATTCAACACATAGAATTTTTATCAAGCCTCCCTTACAAGAAAACCACTAGGCAGACCGAGGAAGAAGAGGGTAAAGAATTAAGGGCAATGAAGTGCAATAGATGTGGTTTGTTAGGATGGCATAACATAAAGACATGTACTGTTGCGATTTGATCTTAAAAATTCATTATTTTTAAAATTTTTGAAATGTTGATTTGTAAGTAATAATTGGGTTTTCATTTTTTGATGTAATTGTTATTTTTTTATATGTTAGTTGTTCTTGTAATGCATCTTGCTCGATAGATACCTATTGAATTCTGACATAAATATATGATATGACAGTGTGTTATTATGCGTGACATTATACATTGTTCATATTATGTCTTATTGCATAGAAAACATTGTTTTTTATAGGTACACAACACTCATAGGTACACTACATAGGTACATAATATACAATGCATAGATACCTAATCATATTGAGGATTCAACATCATGCATAATGTACATTGCATAGGTACATTGACCTGCATAGTTACACAACACTGTATACATACAATATACATTGATACATAATGTACAATGCATAGGTATCTAATCATATTGAGAATTCATCATCGTGCATTATGTACACTACATAGGTACACAAGTCATAATGATAGGTGCATTATACATTGGTACAAAGATTGGAGAGGTACAATAAATCCAGATTAATTCATAATGTAGTTACATTGTCAATATGTGGATTAAAACACCATAGGTACACATTACACTAGGGCCTCCATGTCCTCGTGTTATTAAGGAAAACGCTCAAAGTTTCAACCCTCATATTGTGCATTGTATTAGCCTAAATGTTTTTTTCAAGCTCCTCTCCATGTAACAATTTCTTCATGTAATGCATGACAACTATGCCACATTCCATCTTGCCAGATTAATATAATATTTGAAATTCCTTATGTGTCAAGTTATGCAAATAAGCATTGTGGATACTAGGTTCAGGTTGTGAGACTTACGATTCTTCATTTTGTTGTAGGCAATAAAAGCTCTTGAATATTGGGTAGTCAAAGTCCTTGGACAGAAGTCATGTCAAAGTTTGCAAATCATCGCCAGTCAGGTCCACAGGTGTCTTGCTCGACAGGGTATCTCGTTTTGTCATCTTTGGTCTTTTGCCAGCATCCAATACTAATGCAATCAGCTTCTGAATAACATAAAAATTCAATAAGAAGAAGAGTCGAAGAGCTAGATTAAGCTAAAAGACTAGCTTAAACACCCACACTCAATCCCAAAGAGATTGAGAGAAAGCTAGCTACTGTAGAAAGCATAATATATGTTAATATTATTCTCAAAAGCTGTTGAATACAGTGTGGAACAACCCTTTTATAAGTCCCTAGGGTTGCCCTAATAAAAGAATCAATCTTAGTCCTTTAATTAAAGCTAATCTAAGGGCTCCAATTCTGTCCAGCAAAAAAAAAAAAAAAAAAAGACACTAAAATGACCAAGCAGCCCAAAACAGTCACATGACTGACTTTTAAAACTCACATGACTTTTAAAATAAAACCCAAATGACCAAACTATCCCTAAATATGAATGGTAATAAAAAAAACACTATGTAAAACATGAAAACATACAGAAAATAGAATTTATACTAAAATAAACACTTTAAGAAAACATAAACAGCTTGTGGAATGATCACAGCAGGCTGCCACCATTAAGGTGTCTAGGCTTGGTCTTCTTTGGATGTTCAAAGGCTCATAAAAAAACTTCTCCTATATGTTTTGCATCAGTCCCTCTAGGTGAGAGAAAACTCGACCTCGAGTTAGCATCCTCCTTGCTAGAAGAGTCTCCATGATATGACACCAAGTGACGAACATTAAATATATTAAAGGTTTTGATGTGTCTGAGAAGCTTCAACATGTATGCATTATCATTGATCTTTTCAAAGATTTCACATGGTCCAATCTTCCTTGCACTTAGCTTGTTATATTCACCTACTAGATACCGATCTTTGGTCAATACAACCCACATCTATTCTTTCCACATATATTCTCCAACATCAAAGATCACTCGTCTCCTACCCTTATCAACATGTTCCTTGTACTTTTGATTGCTCTCTAGAATCTGATGTTGCACGTTTTCGCGAATTTACTTAATATTTTCTACCAAATCTTCAGCTTTAGAACTGACCCGACTTGTTAAAGAAAGAGGAATCAAATCCAAGACACTGTTTGGATTGCATCCATACACAATCTCAAATGGACTCATCTTTGTCGTGCGATTCTTGGACCTGTTAAAAGCAAATTCTGCATGAGAGAGAACCTGATCCCATTGCTTAAGATTATTTCTAACATGGCTGCGAATCAGATTTTCTAAGCTCCTGCTGACAATCTCGGTTTGCCCATCTGTTTGAGGATGATATGTCATACTCAAGTTTAATTCATATCCCAATTTCTTCCATTAAGTTCTCCAAAAGTGGCTAATAAACTTCCTATCTTGATCAGAAGTAATGGACTTTGGCACACCATGCAAATGAAGAATCTCCTTAATGTATAAATTAGCGATATGAGAAGCATTCATAGTCTTCCTACATGGAATGAAATGTGTCATTTTAGAAAATCTATCAACAACCACTAGAACATAATCCATATCTCTTTGTGTTCGGGGAAGTCCAAGCACAAAATCCATGCCAACATCGGTCCATGGAGCACTTGAAATTAGTAAAGGAGTATATAAACCCTGCCAACGTGCCCTTCATTGTGCAATTGAAGCAAAATTTTTGTCTTAAAGAATACTCTGGAATACACAATTTTGTTCCTTTAAAGAGAAAACCAGCTTGCAAACAAAAATCTTGATGCTTGCCCTCTTCTACTTCTTCGTGAATTTTACCAAAGAATGGATCAACATATAAATCTTTGAAAATGTCAAACCCTACCACCTACACATGCAAAGTAGATAACAGAAGAGACCTTCGACTCAAAGCATCAACCACTTTGTTTTGAATACCAAACTTATGCTTCAAACAGAAATTGAACTGTTGTAAGTAGGTTGCCCATTTTTCATGCCGACGGTTCAAAGCCTGTTGCCCATTTGAATACTTTAAAGCCTCGTGATCAGAATATAAAAAAAATTCCCTTTGAATGAGATAATGTTCCCAATAGTGGAGAGTCTATATGATAGCATAAAATTCCACATCATAAGTGGAATAATTCAACCTCGCCCCACTTAACTTCTCATTTTAAAATGCCACTGGTTTTCCTTCTTGGCTAAGTACAGCCCCAATGCCAACCTTAGAAGCATCACAATGGACCTCAAAGACTTTACCAAAATCTGGTAAAATAATTTCTTTTTCAAAATCTGGAAACTTTCTACAGCTTCAGCAATCCATTTAAATGGTCATTTCTTCATACATTCTGTAAGAGGTGCTGCAAGTGAGCTGAAATCTCTAATAAAACATCGATAAAATGATGTCAAACCATGAAAACTATGAACTTGGTGGATGTTTGTGGGACTTGGCCAGCTAACAATGGCTTGCACTTTGGATTGATCCACATGAATTCCTTGTGAAGAGACTTCATATCCCAAGAACAATACCTGATCTGTCATAAAACCGCATTTTGTTAAGTTATTAAAGAGTTTTTCTTCCCTTAAAGTGGTCAAAATGGACCTCAAGTGTTCTTCATGCTTCTCAACCGACGGCCTGTACATTAGAATATCATCAAAATACACCACTACGAACTTTCCAATATATGGTTTCAAAACATGATTCATAACACGCATAAAAGTTCATGGGGCATTCGACAAACCAAATGGCATGACAAGCCATTCATATAACCCTTCTCGAGTCTTGAAAGCTATTTTTCATTCGTCTTCGGGACGGATTCTAATTTGGTGGTAACCACTTTTAAGATCAATCTTTGAGTGCACTTTTGCTCCAGAAAGTTGGTCCAACATATCATCCAATCGAGGAATGGGAAATCTATACTTGATAGTAATTTTGTTAATGGCTCTACTATCAGTACACAGTCTCCAACTTCTGTCTTTCTTGGGCACTAATAAGGCTAGTACGACACATGGACTCTTGTTTTCACAAACATAACCCATCTCTAATAAATCAAAAACCTGCCTTTCAAGCTCCTTATGCTATTTTGGGCTCATCCTATAATGTGGCTCATTAGGTAAACTAGCTCCAAGCGCTAGGTCAATGTGCTGTTGGATATCCCTCATGGGAGGTAATCCAGGAAGCAAATTCTGCGACATAACATCAGAAAATTCTTCCAAAAGTGGTCGAACAACAATTGGACAGTTAGTTCCCATGAACTCCTCTTTACTCACCAAAACATAGACTATACCATTCTCTTCCATTTCTTCCAGAAACTTGGCCATAGAGAGCATATTAACACCCTCTCTTTATTTGTTTTAGTTGTAACTCTCTCTTTAGATGGGACCAAAATAATTTTCTTCCTATCCTTGCAGAAAGTGTAAGTGTTCATATGGCCATCATGTTGAACCTTATTATCATATTGCCACGGTTTTTCAAATAAGATATGGCATGCATCCATTGTAACCATGTCACACCACACCTTATCAAAATACCTAATACCAATTGGTAAATCAACTAAACATCATTTAGTAACTTGTACCTCGTTGCCTTTCTTAAACCAAGAAAGTTTGTAAGGATGTGGGTGCACCTCCACCTACAAATTTAGCTTTGATACTACCTCTTGCAAAATGATATTCTCACAACTTCCACTATCTATGATCATTTACAAACACGTTCCCCAATGGTACAAGTGGTTTGGAACACTTTATGCAGCAACCAATCTTCAGAATCTTTAAGGCGTAGTGCTATGAAGACTTTGTGCATTACAAGGCACTATCTAACATCTCCTCTAACTATAGCATCGTCATCTTCTTCATCATAGACAAGTTCTTCCTCTTCATCTGGTTCTTCTTCTCCTTATTCTTCCACAAGAAGTTTCTTCCCCTCACTGCTATTTACCTTTCGGCACTCGGTTGATTTGTGTCCTGGTGTTCCCACTTGAAGCATTTATCAATTGCCCAACTAGGTTGTTGTTTAGCATTAGTTGTTCCTACATTTGGTCACCACTAAGGAGCTGTAGTAGTATTTCCCCTTTGACGTGCCACTTGTGTTGCCCGATTGTTACTAGCAGTCTCCTTAGATTGTGGCTTCAAAGCAGCTATACGACTGGAAGAAGATTGGTTGTTCACAGCTCTACTAGACCCTCTTGTTTGCTGAATTTTTGCAACTTTAACACGCTGATATGCAAGTGAAAAATTCCAAATATCTTGCTGATTTAGTATATCCTGCAGATTCACATGTAACCCTCCAATATACTTTGCCACCTTTTGTTCTTCACTCTCGTTTAACTCATTCCTAAGAATAAGTTCAAAGAATTCCTCTGTGTAATCATCAACATTCTTACTTCCTTTCCAACAATTTTGTAATCTTTGATACATTAATTAGGTGTAGTTGTAAGGAAGAAAAGTCTTCCTTAGCTTCTTACGCATCTATTCCCAATTAACAATCTTAGGCTTTCCTTGTCTTTAACGTGTTATGATCAGTTGATCCCACCAAGCAAATGTTCTTCCCCTTAACTTCATTGCAACCCATTTCACCTTCTTGTTTTCTAGCGCATCCTTTAAATCGAAAACTCTCTCTACAATGGATAACCAATCAATAAAACATTCACCTTTCAAATCTCTAGCAAATTCTAAAATCTCTACCTTGAACCCACCATCCCAATGTTTTTAATAAAACTGATTAGCAACTAGTCAGTGTGGTGTGTTTGCATGAAAAGGATTTATGAAATCCTATTCAGAGTAATCCTCATCTTCAAATTCGACACCATCTTGAAAAGAGGTCTAATTTTGCACAATGCGCTAGGCTAAAGCTTCAATCTGCCTTCTTAAATCTTCTACCATAGTGAGCATTTGTTGTTGATCAACTGCTACATTTTGATCTGGTTAAATAGCTGGCCTCTGAGGTGGATTTCTTTTCTTTGACAGCATCTTGCAAACCAAAACACAAAATCTATCAAATCACCAAGAAACTCGAATGGATTAGAATGTGCTCTGATACCAACTAATGCAATCAGCTTATGAAAAATAGAAAAATCCAATAAGGAGAGTTAGAGAGCTAGATTACGCTAAAAGACTAGCTTAAACACCCACACTCAATCCGAAAGAGATTAAGAAAAGGCTGACTACTGTAGAAAACATAAAATACGTTAATATTATTCTCAAAAGCTGTTAAATACAATGTGGAACAACCCTTTTATAAGTCCCTAGGGTTGCCCTAATAAAAGAATCAATCTCAGCCCTTTAATTAAAGCTAATCTTAGGGCTCCCATTCTGTCCAGTAGAAAAAAGACACTAAAATGACCAAGCAACTCAAAACAGTCACATGATTGACTTTTAAAACTCACATGACTTTTAAAATAAAATCCAAACGACCAAACTACCCCTAAATATGATTGATAATCAAAAGAAACACTATTTAGAACATGAAAACATACTGAAAATAGAATTTAGACTAAAATAAACAACTCAAGAAAATATAAACATCTTGTGGAATGATCATAGCGGCTGCCACCATTAAGATGTCTAGGCTTGGTCTTCTTTGGATATTCAAAGGCTCGTAAAAAAACTTCTCCTATACATTCTGCATCACAATACTTTTTGAGCATGTGTTCTTGTATATTGCATAAGATTCTGAATGGTTTCATGCTGGTTGAAATAGATGTATTCAGTATGAGTTTTCCATAATGTAATTTTGTAGGCACATTATGATTGTAGATTGACATGGGTACGTTAGCAAAAGTATTAAGTAGCGTCAAAAAAGGAAGAGTTATTTCTATGTTGCATCTTTGAAACTTTGCTCAATATCATTTGCCCTTCTTGGTCTGAGGGAGTTGTAGTGCATCCATCGGCCCTCACTCTTATCCATCACGAGCAAGGTGAAGTGGAATTCACTATCTGTCCTAATGGGGAAGAAGAGCAAGGTTGTCTTTCCATGACTAGCAATAATTTGTCCACCCAGGAGCTGTTGATGGCATCTTTGTCTCTCATACGTATGAATTCCTTTTGTTCGGATGAATTTTGAGAAACAATATGTGCATGCATAGTTGTCAAAGTTGAAAACAAAAGGGGAAAACATTTATGTTTGGTTTGAGTGGTTGTTACCAATAGTAAACTGCACACAAAGTGGGACATGTTATGTGTAGTTGGATTTTGTTGTTGCTCTTCGTAGAACACCTCTTCGTATGCATCAATTAGCCGTGATGTATGTATGTTTTTTTTTATTAGCTCAAATTGTAAGTTGTATGCAGTATTTTTATGGTGCCATGTGTGAGTGTTTTCTTACGTTGCTAGAAACAACTTCTTCTTTGAGGAGCTTAAAGATTTCTTGTCGCCCAACTTGTTCGGTTTTGCCCTCCCACAAGAAGATTTTGTAAACAGCAAGATATAATATTGTTTATTTGAGGTGTTCAAAATTATTTATTTGATGTAATTTGTCAAATAAAATATTATGCACTCGTCATTGGCTTGGTCCATGTATTGCTTTAATGTCAATTTTTCACCCTCGGGCAGAAGCTTTCCCAGCTTGAATGTGTTCAGATGGAACTTTTTGATCTTCACCTGCTTCTTTTGCCTGGGCATGTGGCTATCAACATCAACAAATTGTTTCCCTTTGTTTGCTTATTTCAACTCAGTTGCCTGACGATGTTGTTCCTTTTTGCTTTCATCTTTATCATTTTTTTTCTCCCCCTTTTTCTGAAGATCATATTTGCAATCTGCATCGTATCTTTTGGTTTGTTGTTTTGACTTTAATTGTTTCACATACGACTTTGTTTTTGATTGTGGTGGCGGAATCATTTGTTTCATTAGCTTATCTGTTGTCTTTTGCAAAATCTTCATTCTGAGCAACTAGTTTTTCATTCTGATCTTCAAAATATTGCAGCATTTGGTTTTGCTTATGTTTTTGTTCTTTTAGATGAGTTGTTTGTTTGGCTGAACCATCACTAAATTTCTTGAGTCCTCTTTTAGTTTAGCAAGTGTTTCATTTTTCTCTAATGTTAGGAGTTGTTCTTCCCTATTTTGTCCCATTGGTTGTGAAATGTCATGTACCTTCAGCAGTACATTTTTTCCCGCACTTTATTCAAGTCTTCAGCTAGCAAAACATTGTTTTTCTGCTTGCAACTCCTGTAGCAACTCATTGACCTTTTTTTTGAGTAGCTAAATTTGGGCACACATTTGGTTGTTTGCTTCTCTCTCATTTTCTATGGTAGTTCTCTCTTTCTCCAATTTGTCTGTCCGATCGTAAGCCCTATTTCTTGGTTTCTCAACTTCTTCACCCTAGTTCTCGATCATTTTCTAGTATTCCTTCAACCTCCGTTGCATTTCTTCACCCTCTATGTACATATCAATGATTAGTGTTGTTGAGGACATGTAATCCCCCTCATTTGGTGAGGTGTCTGCGTTGATCTTTTGGTGTGGGGTTGCTTTATTAGTGGACGGGTGAACAATGATCTCTTGTGAACTTTTTCCATAGTCCACGTTACTGGGTCCAATGTACACAGTTGGAATTTTGCATAGCGGTTCAGGTTTATCATCAAATAGCTCCAGCAAGTAGATTTTTTTTTTAAAGAACAAGTCCAAGCATTGATGAGTTTGTCAAATAATGGTTTACGTGGTGGAAAACAATAGATTTTTCTCTACTTATAGGTATAGTAACATTTTTTCATAACAAGTTCATTTGTCCGTACCTTATTTGAGATGTAGTGAACCATTTACTTCCTATTGTAAGGTATTCATCAGTTGACTGGATAGAATCAGTATCTTCATTTTCTGGGGAGGAAATTATTTTCATGTATCTTTTCCTTTTGTTACGTCAAACCAGAGTTTTCTCCTATTCAGTGGATTGCAGTTCATGATAGGTTTCCGCTAGTTGTTGCATAGTTTCCTCGCTTGTAACCTATCATACAAATATGGTATTATTGGATTTGTGTCATTATGTATCAAATGTGTAGTAAGGTTGTTTTATAGTATACCTTGACGTTTGTCAATGACATATGATCCATGGCAATCGGTTTCATAGGGCTATCATTTTCATTGTCTCTTCTTGTAATTCTCTTTGTTTTCTCATTATCATGTGTTTCTGAGAGATGCTGTTTAATCTTTTTTTTCCTCGCTGGGGGGAGTGGCATTGCGAGACAGCTGGATGTTGGTAGTCTAGTGCATTTTGGTGAATTGGAAGAAATAAGCAATGATGTGTTTGGATAATTTGTGTAAGGTGTGTTGATGTTGTGATGTTTATTAATGTACCTGTTGTTGATTACTCCGAATTTTGATTGCCCTTGTTTTTGGCATCACTAGTTGTTTGCTTAGCAATGGTAGATTCCATCTGAGGAATCTATAATTGATATGTCCCCTTCCTTTGATGGGGGCCACAATGGTTGTTGTGTCACACAACCATATTTGTATAAAAAAAATCAGTTTAATGGATTCAGAGTAGAATATTATTCAGAATGCTGAAGAGGATTATAGTTGTTGGTCTTACCGGAAGAGCGATCACATATCCTGTAACTATTCTAGGCTTGTTGAAGTCCTAAATCATTGAGCCTACTAGCATCTTATGAACTGTTGTGGCCCATGCATAAGTTGACATTTTCCCCAAGTCGTCTATGTAGTTGATAAAGAACCAGGCAATTAAATTTCCTGTGTTGCAAAAGAGTAGCGTGGTGCAGAAGTATAGTGCCACCAGCCGCACAAAATCCTCTTGGCCTGCTGGTTGGCTTCCTTGTATTACCTTTCTTATACCATTTTCCACAAATTTTTTAATGATTTTGTGTGCATTTGTGAAATATCTTTCTGTGAAAACATTCTTTTATCTTTTTCCTTTGGTTTAGGTTTATTTTGTCACCTGTGTTTGGCAGTCTAAAAATGGCAGCTACGTGGGACGCCTTAAATTCTATTGTGTTCTTTCCGATAAAAAAATTCCTTATGTTAATAATTAAAATGTTGAATTATGTGTGCGATATCATGATTGGACTTCATGTAAAAAAAATTTGAAACTAGTTTGTTTTAGTTTGATTCGAACGAGGTCCAAAATGGAGTTGTTTTTTTAACTTCAATTGTTGTGTGGTTACCAAATGCTTGATGTCTTTCATCACACCGATAAAAAATAGTAGGTTGGACCTAAATTGGTCGATAGAAGACCTCTTAGGTGTTCTCTTTGTTGACATGGTGTAATTTGTATATAGTGGTAATAACAGGTACATTAAGTTACAGGTACACAGTTCAGTACTGGGAAAAAAATTACAGGTACATTAGCATGAAACACTTTACAATGCAGATTCATAATAAAAGGTTTTCTAATCCTGGTTGTCGCTTAGGTACATAGCATAGGTAGAATTATTTTAAGATGCATGTGCATGATATTAAAAGTCAAACAAAGTGAGTGAGAAGCAATAATCAGTTTTATTTGTATAACAGGTACATTATTAAATTGATAACAAAATAATCGATTTTTTAATGTTTTATTGCATGAAACCCTAGTTTTAGTTCACCAAAAATAGAATGGAAGACATAATCGAATGCTAATGAGTAGTGCATTAACAATATACCTATATGAGTATATTCAGGTACAATAAAATTCATGTATGTTATTGCAATGAAATCCTATTTTACATGAGAGAAGATTTTCTATTCCTCGTTGTCATTTATGTACATAGCGTAGACACAAAAAATTTAAGATTCAGGGACATGCAAAAGAAATTTAACAAAATGAGGGAGCAGCTATGTGCAGTTATATTCGTGCAACATGTACATTACAAAATACATAGCATTAAAACCTAGTATGGATTGAGTTGTATTTGCATGAAACCCTAGTTTTTTATCAGGAAAAAACGAATTGAAGACGTAATCGAATTGTAAATGGTAGGTATAATAACAATGTACCAATACTAGTGAATGGTTTTTTGATATGGTACTTGTTCAATTGAATGTCTTTTGAGACATTAACTGTCTGAGTGTAGTGTTTACAAATGTACAAAATACCTTTAGTAGGAAATACCATCATTTAAGCAAGTATTTTTTGAATTTCAAATATTTGTAAACATGTTTTTTTTTTAATGTATCGCGTGTGTATGAATAGTACATGTATACAATCAAAGGCACATGTCTTTCTACCTGGTTAGTTAGTTACACAAAATTAAATTATCAAATGGTGCTCGTACATTAAAAGGTAAATATATATTTCATGTAGAAAAGAGAAATTACGTATGTGGATTTTTCAAAAAAAAAAAAAAAAACAGAGAAGAAGGTCATTTTTTCAGGTCCTCCAACTCTACCTCAAGCTTTTTGCTCATGTTCCTCTCCTTTTGCAACTTTTTGATATAGTTTTTCTCCAGTCGTTTGTTGCGGTATTGGAGGAGTAGAGTTTGAATTTCAGCCTGTTGATTTCTTGCTGCTTATCTTGTTTAGCATGGGCGTCGTTCAAAAAGCTAGTAAGCATTTGGATATTAGACTGTGTTCTTTGTTGCCTTGACTGCTCCATTTTTGTTTTTTGTTTTGTGTTTTGTTCTAGTTTTTCAATGTATATTTATAGAGGCATTTTGATGGGGTAAATGAAAAGATTTTTTAAATGAAGAGATTTAATTATATGTTTATTGTGGTGTTTAATTGCGTAGTTAATCGAAGAAACGTCTGTGTAGTTCAGACTTCTTTTGGCAATATATCTATGCCAGCAATACACTAAAATGAGTCGATATTAGTAATACCTATGAACCGCCATTTAATGGATATGTTAAATGAGAGCAACTCATTTTCGTTTAGTGTACCTATATGACAAGTCTAGTTTTTGTAGAAGAAGGTACACTATGCTGACATACATTTTGAGAATTAATGTTCAAATTTGATGATGACATTGTCGTTATTTTTTATAATATTTAAGGGTGTTAGTTTTGTTTGTTTCTTTGACTTTTTAATAGGGACCTAACTCAAAAGAAAATTGGTGATTAGTTTTTTTTCTTGGAATCCTATTGGACCAAGGGACTGACCTCAAAAAACTCTTATTTTTATGACTAGAAATTTCTTTGACTCAACACAAAGTCGACACAAAATTAATAATTTATCTTGAAAAATTTGTATTGTAAACAACTGAACTCATCAAATATATTAAATCAATATGTCGACATGGACTTGATTAAATATGATATGAATATGCTAAACACGTCCTTTACACGACTTATAAACATAGATCTGATACGATACGAATACAACTATATCTATATAATAAAATATAATATAATTCAAATCTCAAAAAATAAATAAAATAACTTTTACTATTTGCAATTGAAATTTCTTTAAATTTTATTTTAAAATTAATCTGACAGCTAATATTAAAACCCTAAATTTAATAAGAAAAATAAGCCCCTAAGGGTATGTTTAGAGTAATTTTTTAAAAATATTTTTAAGAATTATTTCTCATAAAATTTTAAAAAAAAAATGTTTAGAACCGCTCCACCACTACCTCTACCACCATCACCCCCACTGCTCTACCAATATCAGCACTACCACCACCTTTGCCGCCACCATCACTGCCTCGCCACCACCACTGCCAACACTACCACCCTACCAAACCCACCACTCCATCACCACCACCACCACCACCGCTGCGCTGCCACTACCACCACCACTACCCCCACTATCACCACCTCCTCCACCGCCCCAACACCACCCCAATGACCATCACGACTACCACTATTGTCACTACCCCATTTGCACCCCCACCCCACCCTCACTGCCATCGCCACCCACCACCAATTGTTGTCATCGTTATCCATTACCATCACCTACCATCATCATCATCTTATTCTTATATTTATTACTTTTACCACCATCATCCCACTACCACCATCGCCCATCGTCAGTATCTATCACTACCATTGTTGCCCACCGTCACCCATTACCACAACCCACCGCCACCTGTCATCGCCCACCATCACCACTAGCCACTGTCACCCACCCCCCCACCACATCTAACACCACCACCCGACATCGCCCACCACTGCAGCCACCCATTGTCACCTAGAATCACCCATCATCACCAGCCGCCACCAACGTCATCGTCTCACCACCACCACTACCAACCATCATCACCGTCGTCCACCACCTCCTACACCAACCACCACCACCGCCATCACCCACGGCTGCCACTACCATCATCGTAACCCAAAAACCTACCACCACCATCACCATCGTCACCCACGGCTGCCACTACTACCACGATTGTCGTTATCCACCATAACCATCATCATCTCCCACCATCACCACTGTCATCCACCACCACTAACACCGCTCACCCCCATTATATAATTAGTACTTAAATTTCTTTATCTCTCATTTATGTTTGTGATTTAATTTTGGGTGTGAATATAAATATGTTTATTGTTTACAATTTTTTTTTATTATTACGTGTTTTCAGGCACGAGAAATAACTGGTACAATATAAGAGTCTTATACAAGTTAAGTGAATTTTAACTCAAAGTGGCAGACCAACATTAAGTAAAAGTAAATTTTAACTCGCAGCGGCAGACCAACATTAGGTAAGAGGTATATTACAAAGAACAAAATCTCCCCTCAAACAAATCTGTCATGCAACTTAATCTACTAAATTATCCCTCAAATTTGTGTTAAATTTTGGGCTCTGCTCCTGAACATATTCCACTCACAGTGGCAAGCCAGGACCAATCCTGAACTTAGTAGTACTTGTCCGACCACCTTAGATCATGATTGATAAGAGAGCTGAATGCACATTTTTTTTATTAATAAGAAACCTCTCCAAAACAAGACCATATTAGACCCACATGTGCATGGCTAATATTCGTAGGTTAACTAATTTTTTGTCCTAAATTAGTTTATCTACGAATATACCCAGAACAGATTTATTTCCGGGTGGAAAGGCTTGAAGCATGCAGGCTTAAGTATACCCATAACAGATTTAATCTTATCGTGCACAATCCTGCAATTTTCATCTCCATGATTGTCTTACCTTCTAAGCCTTCCTGTAAATGCCTACTTCGATCAAACCAAAATACAAGAAGATGCAGACCTACTCCAAGCTGCTTGCACAATTGGTTTCTAAAGAGGAACACAATACGAGACACCACCGTGAACCTTTAAATAAACCAAGCCGGAACCAAAATACCAGTCAATTCACATATTTTTATTGCAATGGGACTACAAACTCAACAAATCTAAAAATTCTTTGTTATGCGCATATTGAAATTTATCAACGTGAGGAAAATTGAACAGCTTGTCTCGGCATTTCCATATGGATAAACATAAGAATTTAACAAATCTATATCAACTTCTGCTGGCTGTAACGTAGTACTCCATAGACGTCTATGATGCCCGGAGGAAAAACGGGATCGGTTGCTGCTCTAACTGCAACCTTTGCCACTGCAGTAACTTTTACAGGAGGTGTGAATAGTGGGCCAACAAGAGGGACCTGAGTCAGTGGTTTTGCATGTTGGAGAACCTGCGAAGTACATAATTTACCTTTGTTATGGAGGAAAATTATTTCATCCTCAAGGGACTTTCATGAGGTGTGACACTGGAATTTAGAATTTGTGGTCTGCCCCTTTCTTAGGTGTCATTCTCTGTGTGTGTGTGTGCACGGTGGTTTTTTTTGGGGGGGGGGGGGGAGACCAAGAGAGAAAGAGAGCTTTTTGTGAACTAGAGATCAGGTAGGCATTGAAGCAATAACATGAGCAGCCAGACCTAGTTATATCTGGATTGCAGCAAATGAATTTTTCTTTTTATTTTTTTTGGTTTTTTTAAAAAAGTATATGCAGCAAAAAAATTGTGATTACAGGGTCAGATGCCTTAATAAATCTACCAGCACAATCATTTTTTAGAACATCTTGGGGCATAAGGAGAACATGTATACTCAATAGCATGGGCAAATTTTAAAAGAAAATACCAAAATACTTACCATCTCCAATGGAGAACCAATTACGCTTAAAGGCAACTTCATGCTACCCACACGACGAGTTCCATGAATAAATCCAGGCCTCAAAATTATTCCTGAAAAAATTTACTCATGTCATGCGTTAGAAGTGTCCATTCAGGAAAAACATAGGACCATCTTTTTCGGCTAGAAGATGCTATGAGCAGACCCGCAAAATCTTAATATAAGTTCAGTTTAACAGAATATGAAGTCCTAATTCTAAAACAGTTATTATGGTTGATCTAGTTTTTTTAATTTGGAGGGTAGGTCCCTCAGCTCTCAGTCAAATATGCCCTCAAAAAGCTGACTATAAGTGCAGCGCAACATTTACATCTCATGTTTCTAACTATGACAAAGAGAAAGCTCACCTCCATATGGATACTTGGTTAGTAGCTCTGTTTCAGCAGCTCTCTACATCAAACATTGTACAAAAAATGACGTTATTGCCAGAAACACAAAAAGCAAAAAACAAAAAGGAACTTAAACTTCACAAGTACACAAATAGGCTGTTCACAAATACATATATATATATTGAATTCAGAGGCTCATCTCTGTTCACAACGATAGCCAAGTCAATAGGACCAAGTACCCAAAATACAGAGTAAAAATAAGAAGTGCAAGAAAAGGTGCGCAAAAGTGGCAACTTTAAATCTGCCGCTAATGTCCAGGGTGTTAATATTTATCAACGAAAGAGGAAAGAAGATAAAGGGAGAGAGAAAGAGATTCTCATCAAGATAAACCAAGTTTGTATTACAGAATGTTAAGTTGGAAAACTTCACAATAAAGGATTGGCTAGGGTCTTCTTCAGCTAATGAAACCTCGATCCCGAAGCATATATACTAGGGGCAAAACATAGTAACATAAGTGACTAATCTACCCCTACTGCTAATGTACTAGATTACTCAAACATCCCCCTCAAACATCAAGAATTTGCCAAGAAAAAAACATAAGCGCGTGATGATGTGAGATTTCTAAAAGAAAACTGCAACTGCATGGTAAAAGTAAGAAAGGGGAGAGAAATCGTGTCCAACTGAAGATGATGACACACAAAGTGACAATCAATCTCAATATGTTTTGTGCGATCATGAAACACCGAGTTGTGGACAATTTGAATAACACTGTTGTTATCACAATACACATGAGTAATACATAGGAGTAAAAGTAAACAAGGAAATGCCAAGATCAGCAAGCAACCAACGCAACTCAACTATTTTTGTTGTGGTGGATGTCATAGCATGATGCTCACCTTTAATAGAGAATCAAGCCCCAACAGTTTGTTTCTTGCTTTTCTACGAAATAAAAGAATCAGAAAGAAAGAGACATAAACTAGTAGTGGACTTGCGATCCTTAAAATCACCAGCTCAGTCCGCATCAGAGTCAGCACGGAATTCTAGAGACGAGGAGGACGAAAATAATAAACTCTGATGCAATGTACCCCACAGATACCGAAGAACAACTGACCAGTGAGGTGTGGTAGGAGCAGCAACAAACTGACTAACCACATAAACAACATAAGCTATATTTGGACAAGTAATAGTAAGATATACCAAACTCCCAACAATACGACATAAGGTAAGATCAGGCTGGAGAGAACCATCAGAGGAAGTATAACCAACATTGAGCTCTAAGAGTGTGTCAACCGTACGATTATCCAATACGGAAGCTCGCTGAATAACATACGAGACATACTTTGATTGAGAAATAAAATAACTATTGGGTGAGGAAGAAACCTCAATCTCTAAAAAAATATCGAAGTAGACCCCTGTAACTGAGTTTTCAACAGTAGAAATCCACCATTTTAATCACTTGTAATAGTCATATCATCCAGATAAAGTAATAGAAGAATGAAACCTGAAGAAATGGATCATAGGAAGAGAGTAGAATCATGATCACAAGCATAGAAGCTTACGTCACATATGACCGAAGAAAATTTAGCAAACTATGCCCTCGAGACCTGTTTAAAGTCATATAAAGTCTTGTGAAGTTTGCAGACTTGATCAGGACCATGAGACAACCCCGGAGGAGGAGTCATATAGACCTTTTCAGATAAATCACTATGAAGAAAAGCATTTTTCACATTCATTTGAGAGAAGGCTCCACCGTGCAAATCGTGGTCATCTTAGCAACTGGAGCAAACGTCTCATCGTAGTCGAGCCATACTCTTGAGCAATCCCTTGACCACTAATTTAGCCTTTTACCTTTCCATAGAACCATCAGATTAAGTTTTGATTTTGTAAACCCACTTACAAACAATTCTGCGTTTACCAGGAGATAAAGAGACCAACTCCCGAGCTCGAGTCTTATGTAAAGTCGAAAGTTCCTCATCTATAGTCTGTTGTCAAAGAGGATCAAGTATAGCCTCCTTATAGGAGATTGGTTGAGACAAAAAGTGTATAGAAGTCAAGAAAGAACAAAAATCAAAAGAGTAACAAGAGTTGAAAAAAATCAAACCTATCAGGACACTTCCGAAGGCATTACGTGTAGCGAGGAGTGTGATCCACAATGCTAGAATCGTGTTGAAACATTCAAAACGTTTTGGATTTTCACACACTGACATGAAATAGGGGTGAAAAACAAAAAATCCTGTGTTTTGAGCGAACCGTCACTGTTTCGGACCGTTTAAGTTGAAACAGTGATATTTTGGTCAAAACATAGACTTGATTCGACTGATATCAAAAAAATGCAAGTCCACGCCAAAAAGGAAAGAGATTTTTCATATGGGGTGGGACAAAAGCAAAGCTCAGAAAATTATCGTTTCAAGAAAAAAAAAAAGGGCAGAGATTCTTCCCCAATCAACCCGTCTTCAACAAGACAGAGAGCACACCCAAAAATCAAAAGCAGGAGAAAGTTCAGCAGCATACCTTCCTGAATCCAAATCTAAGCCACCCTCCATTCCCACGGTCTAGATCCAGCCTCCTCCAAGTATGAGCTTCTTCCTTTCATCTTCTTTTTCCTCTCTCTTTCTTCCTTCTTCTCTATTGAGTCTTCATCGAGTCACTTTCTCACTTTGATTTGCAGATCTAAGATGGGTATTGCACCATTTTTCTCCTAAATCTACAAATTTGGATAGGGATGGGGCTGGCGAGCCTTGCAAGTGGGTCTAAGATCTTTCCCCCTCTCTCCCCCCTTTTTTCTTTTATTTATTTTTTGGTCAACTCTTTTATATTTGTTAATTAAGTTAATATCTTTTCTCCCCCTTTTTTTCTTTTATCATCTATTCATTATTAATAACCCTTATTATAATCCCTTCTTTTTTGTTTCTTTTTTCCTTTTATTCTTGTATATTATTATTATTTGTTAAATTGGTATATTAATAATATACCTTGTTTGTTAAATAGTTGCTAATGATATATAAAAGTGTTTATGCAAAATCAATCAAGTATACAATGGAGTATGCGATAGGGTATGCTCAACACAATCAAACACCCAGATTAGATGATTCGGTCCGAATGACCTACTCCACTAAGAATAGTTACAGTGGCCAGAGAGTTTTATTACTCAAAGTGTGTGGAGTGCTAAGAGATGAGTGATGCCCCCATGTGTAGTTGGGCTTACAATTTATAGGCAAGTAAAGTTTCATAACGGCTCCGAGGGAGTCGTGATTGAGGTGTCATTCTCGTAACAAGTGAGGTGGTTTCGTAAAACTGGCAATGTGCACTCCGATGACTGCTTTCTACGGATTCCCTTCCTAAAATGGAAATCTCCACGGGCACTAGTAATAGATCGGATCTTTCAAGACAGTGGGTTTGGCCTAACTAAAATTATGATCGAGCTTTTGTAGGTTTGCATTTGGGCTCGGTCTAGGTCAGACCCATCAGTTGCAATTAATTTTATAATATATACCCTATTTGCTAAATATCTGAAATTAAGTATTTGCTAGTCAAAATTGTTTATGCAATGATTTTAATATTAATGGAATAATATTACTTAGTAATTTGACGGCACAATTTAAAATTAAGTGTTTGAAACTAGTTTAAGTGATTTTCGTCTCGTGGGAAGCCTCTTTTCCCCTCCAACTTGAAGTTATCTTGTATAAATAGATGTTAACCCAATAAACATGCTCAATTAATCAATTATTAAACTTATCTTTATAAATAAATGGATTGAAATTTGTGTTTCTACGTGTTTTCATATTTCCTCTCTGTTTTCGTTGTGTTTCCGAAACCTTTCCGTTTTCGAACCGACCAAAACGGTACACCGAAACGATATTTCGATCCTTGGGTAAAAGTTACACAAGGTGGTTGTAGAGGGTTCTGCCATGAGGACAATAAGGGGTTGCAATGGTAGTGGTAGAACGTTTTGCAATGATGAAGCTATGGAGGGTAGTTTTGACCTAGATATGCAGTAGTTTTGGCTCGGATCAGAATTGATGGTTATGAAAGAAACATATTAGGGTATCAATGTCATCTTGCCATCCCTGTTAACAATTTTAATTTGTCAGACTGGCTCAAAGCCACATGAAGATTATGTGACTATTTTGAACTAGATAAGGTAGGCAAATTTCATTTTAACCTCTTTTATTTGGATAGGGGTAGGTAAACTTCCCAAACAACTAATAATCAATTTGTATCTACATATGAAAGCTGAAATAATGTAGCTTACCTTAGCATGTCATTACATTCCCCGCTGTCTTGCAGCTAATTTCACATAAATCAACAATAAATTTCTAATCAAAATAGCCGAGAGTACCTTGCCCTCGTAGTATCCTTGAAGAAGGTAATTTGCCACACCAAAGTCAGCAGCTGAGATGTAAACAAATCTTTTTACTCCTACAGAGAAGAATGATAGGTGGATTACTATGACATACCACACAACTAAAGTGCCAAAGATGTAGTAGAAATGAGAAACATAAGCTCTTCATTTAAAGAAGTGGTTCAATACCTGAGAAACAAATATAAAATGAGCAGGTTGCAGATCCACATCAACAAGAAGAAATTTTCTTAACAGAAGGGAACAATCAATAGAGTTGGTGGCACAAGAAGGAAAAAGGATCTCTAAAATGATACAGGATTGTTAATCATACGATTTCCAAAATGTTCAACTCAAAAAACTTGAGGGACGAATTGCCCAAAGTATTGAAAGCAGTGGCAGATTTATAGCGGGGGTGTGCTTAGAATTTTGACAATTATTTAGAACTTGTCCCCATTGAAAATATTTTAATGAACTGCGAGTGGCAGATTTATAGCGGGGGTGTGCTTTGAATTTGGACAATTATTTAGAACTTGTCCCCATTGAAAATATTTTAATGAACTGCGAGTAGTTTTGTATCTTATATAACAGTGCGTTTATTTTATATAATCAGCAATCAACAAAGAATAGTTTTTGCCAGGTCCCTCACTTTTTAACCATTTGTTCGTGTTCCCCGATTTCTTCGTGGGGACAGTGGGGCCAAAGATAAGGAAGCTTTCTCCGGTCTCCTTCACTATGGTTGTTGGTTATTTCGATCCCTTCACCTAACTTTCTTATCTTCAGTATTCCCTCTCTCTTCATTCCACCTTTTCATTTTCGATATTGAGTGGCATATATCTAGCCCATTCAGTGGATAGCTTCAAAGGATTTGGGATTTCAGGGGTTTCTACCAGTGCTGCCATGGGAGAGGTAACATATAAAAGATTTTTTGATTTTGATAACTTCGGTAGTTTTTCGATTTTTTGGTAGTTAGGGTTTCTATTATTGCTACTCATTTATTTTTTTTCCGAATAGTAGACAATAGAGCTTTGATTTTATTTGAATTATAACAAGATGAAATGATTTGATGAGTTGCTTATTGATCCCTTTGAAATATTATTTACAATTGCAGCATCTCTTTGAAAATTGGAGGGTAAGGAGGACATAAAGGAGTTCGATTCTACGGAATGGGTTTATTCAGATGGTGCTGCAGTCATTCATGGGTAAATTATTGATGGGGTCACAGGCTTATTCTAACAGAATTCGGACTTGGCGGTCCTCTCTTCTATGTTGCTTTTATACATTGAACTTAAAATTGGGGCTTGAAATTTGTTATAATTGATTGGATTACTATGTGTGAAATTTTTTTCGATGGGAAACAACACTTTATTAATAATACTGGGAAACATTACAAAAAAACCACATCAAGTGTGGACAAGAGGTCCAACACAAGACTGGCCAATGAAAACCTTAAAAAAAAAAAAGAAAAAGAAAAAGAGCAATCAGAACTACAAGCCACAAGATGCTTTCCAACTTGTTCTACTACAAAAAAGAGGAATATCTTGAAACTCCTTGAACAATGAAGTCCAAAAAGAGGCCAAAAAATATAGTCTTTCCCAAAGCCCCTCAATCTATGTTTGAAATTTGCAAGTTATGGATTCCATTTTGGATTGATTGGACTTTAAAATTTTGATTATGATAGATTGAAGTGTTTCTATATGTATGTTTGGTTTTCATAGGTTCAAGATAAATTTTTATATTTCTGAAATCTTTGTTTTAAATTTTTTTGATTTAATGTTGCTATTTATTCTCTCCATTATGTAAAGACTCAATTTATTATTGCGCACTACTTTTTTGGTACATAGATTTTTTGTTAGTCTTATGGAAAATGTGTAATGAATTTTTTTGTTAGCTTTTTTTGCACATCACTCGTCTCTATGTGTTCCGTGATATTAATTTTAGTATGATGATTTTAAGTTATTAATAACATTTTAGTCTGCCCCCACCACAAGAAATCTGGCTCATTGAAAGCACACCCACCAAAAGCTACGAGGCAAACAGTTTTTCCAGCAGATGGCCAGATGAGTTGTAATAAGTTTAATGGTCCACAAAATCATTTCTCATTCTAACCACCACTGCACAACCAATCTCAACATTCTCATTTCAGCTGCATGCTAATAATCATTTAGCTCAAGGGCCTAGAGTCCTTTGTCCAACTCAGGAACACAACATGGAGCCTTTTATCTCTTTATAACTTCCATCCATTGTCCAAGTAAGTTTTTCTTGGTGCTCCACCTATCCTCGATATCACCCATATCACCGAACTCAGATGTTGATGCAGATGCAAACGTGTCAGCCCAGAGAATCGATCTTTGTTGACAATCCCCTTGGGTACTCTATGAACCCAAACTTTATGATCTGTTACATGGTTACTAAAACTCGTCCTTGTTAACTTTTGTTTCTGGTACCAGTCTTCCATAGTTTTTTCCATAATGTGTTAATAGTAATATATCTATTCTATAGTTTCAACTAGTGATTTTGTGATATAGTGATTTATCGATATGTTTCTTTTATTTAACTCTCATGGTTCTTCACCCAAGTCGCGTAAGAACTTTGGCTTGCTGACCAGGATGGGATGGTGCCGTTTAGGTTCCGATAAATCTTTGACAGAAGAGTGAGGGTAAGGTAGAAGACACTGAATAGTAAATCATTATAGTACATGTCATTGTAAACTATTTTTGTACAGAATATTATTATAACACTATACCAGATAGAATATATATGCATCTCTAAAAACCAAAAATGCTTCGAAAATTACCCAACAAGAGTGAATTTGTTAAAAATGCTTCTAAAATTTAAATTTTCAAATGTAGAAAATATGCTAAAAAATTGGCATATGCCAGAAATCAAACCTAATAAGGTTTTATAATATTGGATCTTTTGATTTCAAATCAAGTTTGTCAATTAAAACAATTAAACAAACAATTTCTTTGGAAAATTCAATGTTGACTTTGCAATTGTTTAGTCATCGAGAGGTTACTAGACATAAGGAGAAATATCAATATCTCCATTTGGTTTGGTGCAGGTTGCATTAAAACCTTTTACCCTTTTGGGAACCAATACAAGTTTTATTCTAGCATTACAAGATGCTAGATGTTTCAATTTTAAACAATCTCTAATGAGAGTTACGGAGTCTAGTCTTAGTACTAGTCCTGTTTATTTCAATTGCCACAATAAACAAGGTACAAGTACCCTAATAGAGACAAATTATTTGAAAAATAGAATAGCTCAAACAAAGCTATTAAATAGGAAAATATTACTTTTCAAGAATGAGCTTACAATCAGTAGTTCCTACCCCACCCATAATTAATAGGAAAATAAATCAAATTTCTCAAACTCCAGAAAGAGATCTATAAATTCAATTTGCTTCTAATTGAATTTCCATATTAAACGTCGAAAGATTATCAAGATGTTCTTCAATTTGGCATTTTGATCAACCAAGGTCAAGTACCTCTTCTGTTCACCCTTATAACCAATCCTTCTTCTTCTTCATGTGACAGACCAGTTAATGGGTCTGAAGGAAACGAACCTTCAATTATAGAAGATGTCAAACTTTCTAAACAAAATATTCTACATGGAATTTACCATCACAATATTTAGGAAAATGAGCCTGTTGATATTGCGGAATTTAATCCAATCGCATTAGAAATGGAATTTCCAATATGAATTCATAACAATTTAAAGTAGATAGGAAACAAATTGCATTTGAATTTAATCTTCCTAAATATTAGGAATTTCGAGAATGGTATTTTAACTCCTTTAATAAAGAGGAGTTACAATACTATAAAATAAATTTTACAATCAAATCGAATTGACTGAAGAAGTCATTCTTTTTATTCAATAGTTTTTAATATTTTATAAAAATCCAAAATCTATTCATGTTAATAGACTTGAGCAATTTTATGAACAATGGAATACCGAGGATTGTAGAACCCTCAATTCAATTCACCCTCCAATAGTTCCTCTCAAATTAATTCAGAGGAGGAAATACAAATTTAGAAGCTTCTGTTTTCATTATTTCAAAATCCCAAGAGGACGATCTTAATAATATCTTTAAACAAAATAATTATACCAATATTTATTTGCAAACAATTGGTAAACAATTAATAAGAATTGAAAATTCTATAGAGAAATCTCTCAAAACAATTATTGCACCGCCTCTAAAATCATCAGTTTTAGAAGTAGTAATATATCAAACCACCACCAAACTCTAAATGATTTAAATTAAATCTAGGAAATCTAATGATGAATTTTTAAATGCATTATATGATAAACTAATGGGTCTAAAAATTATGTCTGATGATAAAAAATTAGATAATAAACAAAAGCAATCAATAGCTAGTAAAATTAATGTTTTATCACAAGTTGAAAATAATTATGAATCAGAGCATTCAGATTTAGAATTAGTAGAAATTCAGCAATTCCAAAATTCATTGCAAAATATGCGCCAATCCAGTCCCGATGAAATTAAAAAATTGGGTTAAAATCCAAATTACAAACTAATATTGCATTAACAAGGTCATATTATTCTAGAGCTATGCTTCAGTATATTTTGTGTGAAGAAACTTTCTTTACAACTGAATGGGAATACAATGGAAAAGCTATTTATGAATAGAATATTGATGATTTTTCTGAATATTAAATTTATCAAGTTTTGCACAGAATGTTAATATATGCATATGTGTGTAAACACAATAATAATTGTTTAAAGTTTAATAATTGTTTTTGAGTTTTGTCTACACACAGACACATACATTAATATTTTGTGCAAAACTTGATAAATTCGATATTTAGAAAAGTCATCAATATTTCATTCATAAATAGATTTTCCACAGTATTCCCACTAGGTTGCAAAGAAAGTTTCTTCATACAAAATATTCTGGGGCGTAGCTCTAAGATAATATGACCTTTGTTGGTGCAGTATTAGTTCGTAATTTGGATTTTAACCCAATTTTATTAATTTAATTAGATTGTCGCATATCTAGCGATGAATTTTGGAACTGCTAAATTTCAGCTAATTCTAAATCTGAATGTTTTGATTTATAATTATTTTCAACTTGAGATAAAACATTAATTTTTAGTCATTGACTGCTTTTGTTTATTATCTAATGTTTTACCATAAGAATTAATTTTTAGACCCATTAGTATATCATGTAATGCATTTAAAAATTCATCATCAGATTTGTTAAGATTTAATTTAAATCCTTTACAGTCTGGTGGTGGTTTGATATTTATTATTTCTAAACTGATAGTTTTAGAGGTAATGTAATAATTGTTTTGGAAGATTTCTCCAAAAGAGTTTTCAATTCTTATTAATTGTTTACCAAATTTTTGTACACAAATATTGGTATAATTATTTTGTTTAAAGATCTTGTTAAGATTTTCCTCTTGGGATTTTGGACTAATGAAAACAGAAGCTTCCAAAATTGTTTTTCCATTGTCCTGATTGTTAATTAATTTGAGAGGAACTGTTGGAGGGTGAATTAAATTGAGGGTTCTACAATCCTTAGTATTCCATTGTTTATGAAATTGCTTAAGTGTATTAACATAAGCAAATTTTTTATTTTTATAAAATATTAAAAACTATTGAACAAAAGGAATGACTTCTTAAGTCAATTCGATTTGATTGTAAAATTGATTTTTATAGTATTTTAACTCCTCTTTATTAAAGGAGTTAAAATACCATTCTCGAAATTCCTAATATTTAGGAAGATTAAATTCGAATGCAGTTTTTGTCCTATCCACTTTGAATGGTTGTGAATTCATATTGGAAATTCCATTGCTGATGCAGTAGGATCAAATTCTGCAATATCAATAGGCTCATTGTCCTGAATATTGTGATGGTAAATTCCTTGTGGAACCAATCAAAACGTCGATGTTTAATCTGAAAATTCGATCAGAAACAAATTGAATTTAATTATAAGTTGTGTAGGAACTACTGATTATAAGTTCCATGATTCTGGAAAAGTAATACTTTTCCATTTAATAGCTCTGTTTTGAGCTATTCTATTTTTCAAATAATTTGTCCCTATTAGAGTACTTGTACCTTGTTTATTGTAGTACTTAGACTTTGGAATAAAGGTATTCATTATCTTATAATGAATTTTATAAGTTATATTAACAGGTTCAATTCCATCCATATAGTTATAGCCAAAAGTTAGTATATTTAAAGTTAAAACTTTCATTATATTCCTATTAGATAAAGAGACCAATAAATTTGAAAAATAATTGAAATAAACAGGTCTAGTACTAAGACTAAACTCAATATATATTTAAAAATTATCCAATATATATACATATATATTCCTTCTTGTTCTATTTATTTATCCTCTCTTCAGGTAAGAATTCTTCCTGCACTATTGTTCAGTGTTTTTCAATTATGTTTATTCCTAGAAAGAAAAGAGAAAATAGGCTTTTGGTCACAAGGAGACATTCTCTCTCTCTCTCTCTTTTGGCTGGAGTAATAGCTACCAATCACTTGAACAGGTAGTAACTTAGGTTCTTTACATTGAAGACAGCTTCAATCCATCTTGCATTAACCTGAGCTTCCTGATGCAAGGGCCCCAACTTTTAGGGACAAAAGGGAAAAATAAAAAGAGCCGGAAAAGACAAAAGAGAAGATCAATGTCGCATTACTTGCATATAAATAGCATCACAAGGATTTACCAGATAAAATTGGTGTAAGAACTGCTTTTTTTTTGTGTGTGTGTGGGTTTTTTGTTTTGGGGGGGGGGGGGGGAGTTCAACCCTTGACCTTAAGAAGGCAAATCCTTGTAAGGAGTACCATTGGACTAAAGACCCGTTGGTGTGTCAGAACTGAATCCACAAGCACTGCCTATAAAGAGAATGCTGGAAGTCAAACATTAAACAGCTTTTTCTAAACAGGACAAAAATTTAATACCGAAACAGTTCTGCTGACTTATTTGCAGTAGGCTTGGTTTTAATAAAGAGGTCTGTCCTGGAATGGTTTGCTATGGATTCTTCAACAAGAGAATAGATTGGTAAAATAGAAGTCGGGGGACCCCTTCAAATATTTTAAATGATGCTGTCAGAAATATTGGAAACCATTCACGAGTCAATTGGTTTCCAAACAAATTGGTGATTAATATCATCGAACTCTTTGATCTCTTTCTCTACCTATTTACCACAAAAAACTCCACCTATGAGATCATCAGAATCCTGCTCAAATAGCTTGAAGATTCCATCAACTGTTAGGAAACAGAGTGTTTTCTTGAAGACAACGTGTATCTGTTTCATTAAGAATGCATTCTTTACTATGGAAGATTCATGATTCGAAATAATTAGAAATATTGAGATGGCCAATTATAGAAAGCTGCAATTGGGTCAATTTTGATACACCTTAAAAATTTCTATTATCTAGCCCACCGCTCAGATTTTTTTACTCATTAACAATCACATGGAAAACAAAATCTGTGTGTGCGAGAGGGACAGAGACATCACATAGAAGCAGACTAATCAGTCTATCAATACCTTGTTCTGCAGCAGCTCTAATTGCATTAATGTTGGCAGTTCCATTGATCTTATACATGTATGAGGTAGAGCCAAAACCACCAACACAAGAAATCTGCAGTGGTGGACATCGAATTAAAAAGTAAGAATTATGAACCAGTATCTGCATCCAATAGGAAACAAATTGAGATATCTATATCAACATCTCTCCAGGGCCATATAGAATATGAAAGAGAGAGAAGATGAATTTCCAGTTCTTTTGCTTTGCAACATAAGCATACATGGCAGTTGAAAACAAGGCTTCGTTGGAGATTAAGATGACTCAAACCTCAGATGACTTTCACATATCAATATCCTCATTTCTGTTATGCCCATTCTATGTATGTACTTCAATAGTTTGAAATAATAATAGTTTGAAGTATTAGCCTGTAGCAAATTGTTTCCTACAACATTTACTAGTGCCACCATATGCAAGCCGCATTCAATTAAGACTCAAATGAAATGAAAAGGGAAGTTTGAATGAGTTGTCTCACATATCAGATGACATCATTACGAAAAAGAAAGGATTTAAGACACAAACAATGACAGGATTAAGACTAAGTGGATGACCTAAAAAAGAATCCAAAACGGTTGGGAAAATTGTATGGCACAAAATGATAGCATTCCACATTCTCAGAACAAAAGCAAATTATGAAGCAATAAGCAACTCGCAACAAACAAGAAGTTCCATAGATTATCACTAAAATACCACTCAAGACAAAGTTAAAAAAATGCACAAAAAATCAGAGGAAAGAAAAGAAAAGGGAATTCAGGCTCTCTTTTTCTTTCTTAATTTTTCTACTCCTCTTTTTGTTTGAAAAGCATGAGTCAGGATTCATTCTACTGTAACAATGTCGCACAAACATTAAAGGATTAAGGCACCACTACGTACAACAGAAGAAACTCCTTTGAATGCTTCCTTCCATGAATTATCTGAAAGCAAATTTCCTGCAGCAGGAAGGGAAATGATTAGAGGCATTACATCATCTTAAGCATAATGTAACAAAGAAATGTACCATAAAAGACAGCAAACCTTGATGCCAAGCCATGCTCCCGGCCCAAGATTCTTGTATGGACGACCTACCAGATCTACAAAAAGAACAACACCAGTTTACAAACACAAAGGATAGAATTAGTTAATAAATTTGAGGATATAGAGAGAAAGGAGAGTAAAAATCAGCCTACAATAAACTAAAGTGACCCAAATTAGCGTCCAATAGCCTATTCTTCACAGTCCATGAGCAATTATTAACTAGCATAACATACTATAAGCCTCAAATTTGTATAAAAATAAAAAACAACTCCAACAGAAAGCTAATAAGTATAAGTCATTGGGAAAATCATTCCGAGGGGTCTTTCATATCCATATTTTAACTATCAGCAAACTTCAATTTGTGTCATTTATTTTCACTTTCTCTAGTTGAATGCAACTTTGTGCTTTATTTGCAAGATGGTTGAGACAACACCATTGGAAGATAAATTGTGCATAAAAGGACCAAGAAGGTTTCCGCACCAGTAGAGCAAAGCAATGACTGCATCGATGAAATGCGGTACAGTACATTAACGGTAATACTAGAGGAATGGAAAAAAATGATGCACCACACAAAGGGCCTAAAGAAGAAGAAAATCAAAGAGAATAAAATTTTGGAATCTGACTCATGCCACACAGCCCATAGGCACCAACACCCATGGCTAAGATTATTTGTCCCCATGGAATATTAACAATAGTAGTGCCTAGAAAAAATTAAATTTACTATTTCATTGCTTGTCCAGCTGTCCAAATATGCAAATAAAAAGAATTGCTTGTTAAACTTGCAACTTTGGCATTAGATTCTACTTCGACAGTATGGTAACTTGTCAAAATAATCTATTGTACATTTGTGGTTTCTTATATTATTATGTTACTACTTTTCCAGTGTAAAATTGCGATTCAGAAGGATGAGGTGCTTGATTTAAGTTCATATATTTGTGTAGTAATTTCCAAGTTCTTAGAAATTGGTGAGATGTGAAGCCTTTGAAGGAGAGTTTCTTTCATCTTTCCTCGGTGGGGTTACTCATCAAACCCTTGCGTCTGATCCCAAGGCTTATCTTATCCTCCCTATTTGTCTTTCTCTCCTTCACAAGCTAATTCCCTCAAATATCAATATATTTCCTAAAAGCCTTAAAGTCCTATCTGGCATGAAACTTAATATGAGGTGAGGTAGTTTACAAAAATATGGTGGTTGCAACTCAACCAAGCATATGTTCTGAAACACGGCACAATGACAAAATATTCATACAATCTGCCCCAAACAGTTAGGTTCCATTAGTTGAGTACGTTTTAGCGTGTAATTCTACAATCATCTTGTGAGTTATCAATCATAATATTTCACTTATACAACAGATTTGTGTCATCAGAGCAGCCATACATGTCTATGAAAGATAAATCCAAGAGAAAAATCTTAAATTATAGCTGAAAAATAAAAAGTAAAAGGGAATCTAGCATATTTTCTAATCAAATATTCCTCACTATCTATACATGGCATGTAAAAGTATAAAACAATTCAAATAATTCTTACCTACCATATTATCTCATTACAAACACTTACTCACCTTCAAAATAGGCAGTCCAGGCATAAAGAGGCGACATATCCAAATGAACAACTAAATCCAATCAGGTCTCAGATAAAAAAATCCTATTAAAAGCTCACCAACAAAAAACCATAATGCAAAAGAAGCTAATACCTGCTAAGGCTAGCAACAGACAAACCTCGATCTAAAGCTTCTTTGCAAACATGTGAGCCAACAAATCCATTTCCACCCAGCACAAGCAACTGAATCGAGAAACACAAAAATGACTACATGTGAGCAGGAGGAAAACGTCCATCATTTATTAAGCAATGCAGTAACTTATACCTAAAACCATTAGAGTACCTTCTCTGTTGGAGGTGGGGCCATATTAACTGTCTCTGCTTCCTCAACTTTGAAGCGCTCATCGGTTTTATTAGAGTCTGTTGACATAAATCTGCCATTTCTGGATGCAGTCATTGTACTGTTCCAATAAAATGAATAAATTGAAAAATCGGGATTATTGCCACAAAACAAACCATAAATCTAAAGGTAGAGAACAGAAGGAAACTCATGTGACCATTCTCATTAAACCCACAACTCAACAACATATAAAATCCATATTTCAGATTTCATGGTCAACATTTTAGATTTATCTTAACAAAAACCACAAACACGAATTAGTTTTGAAAGCATCAAAATGTAAAGAGCATTACAACTAGTGCTTCTAAAATTCATGGATCATTTAGGTTCTTAGCGAAGACACCAGCAAAAAGTTGGACTCTCCAGTACCAATGATTGACACTACACAGTACTGGGCAGAATCATGGCTATTCCTTCCAGTTTGGGTGCAACACTGGACTATCTTCATGAAGGGGTTAAAGCAAAAGAATTCGATATTTCGCCCAACATTCAGAAAGGAATAGGTATAATGGATAAAATTGCCTTTACTTTAGCAATATCAACCTATAAGGCTGAAAAAATATCAACTGTTAGATCACCATTGGCAACAAAGAAGATGAGCTAATGCCAGGAAAAAACCTACACTCTAGTGGCTTTTCAGTACCATTTGGTCCTTTGCCAGTATCCTTTTCCACCAAACCTCAAAGTAGCCAAATGGGTCTGTTTCATTGAAAAACAAAAGATTCCACCAGGGGAAGACATGGGATGGCCTAGTGGCACTTCGATTATCCCAACTTGCATTTTTCTTCTTTTGTGTGTCAAAAAATATTGTAACCAGCTTCCTCATGCCAAAAACTACATAAATAAAAAGAGAATCCAAAAATATTCACAGCCGAATTGCACTATAAAGCTTAGTTTTTTGTAAAACTGAACCGTCAAAAATAGATTAAATATTCCCAATACTTAAATTTTCCTCCATTTTCTTAATAGCCAAACAGAAATGCCCCAATTTTTACAAGAATCACAAACCAGAAATCGTAGAGGCTACCAATGCAGTGAAATTCAGCCCCCAGTAATCTACATTTCTTAGATATAAATAAGGTGATTAACTACAACACAACAAAATCTAGACAAGCCAAGCTAGGAATTCATATGAACGGTCTTACAAAGATACCATTAGAAAATATTCCAGAGAAAAATGAAAGGAAAACTCAAAAATGACTATTTACATTGACGTTCTACCTTATTTTCCCGCAACCAGCATCATTACTAGAATGAGAAATTGGCGAGAGAGATTAGTTGAAGCAAACTTACTAGATTCTGGAGAGAGAAAGTCTTGAGGGGATTAAACGAGACATGATCGCCTTCGAATCAGAACAGAGCACTTGACGAGTCTGTTGTGTTCTGGCGAAGGAACAGTACGTATTGAGGGGTGAAGGGGGGACACATGGCTCGTAATGCTGCTGACACGTATAGAGCATATACGACATAAGAAATTCCGTGAAAAGTCTTCTTAATTTTTTAGTTTACTAACAACATTTCCAATCCGACCCTATAAAATAATTAGTCAAAATACATCTAAATATTATATTTTTTATTTTATTTAGTCACTTTTACATATTCATTTCAATTTTAATTAACTATTTTACCTAACTTTTATTAACTTTCAATAATTTAAAGGAAATATATATAGAAAGAGAGAATGACAGAGACAGAAAGAGGTAAAAAAAAATTAGAGAGGATAAACGATCATTTAGATGAAATAAGAAATAGAAAGTGAGTTTGAGAGTATTTTTTTTTTGTGTTTGACTAACTAATATAGCTAAAGTAGATGAAATGGTGAGTGAGTTGGAGATACTCCAATAGGTCTAATTTTGATAAATGATTTACTAATAAAATTTTTTAAAAAATAAGACATATTTCAATAAACTTATTCAACGGTCTCAAATAGACTCGATTAATGACCATTAACATCATACTTAAAACTATTCACATTGTACCGTACCTATTTAAGATACAATATACGCTTATTATTATATAATAAAACATAACTCAACCTCAATTCAAATGACACCCTTATTTATACTATTTTAAAATACTAGTATATGTGAAAATATTTTTTTTATACTATTTTAAAATACTAGCATATTTAAAAAACATTTTTTTCCTATATTATCCTCTAATATTATAACTACGTCATCCATGTCCTCACATTTAATCGGTTCCCATTAACCTAGCCGTTAACGGCTCCTCTTCCTCTTCCTCTCTTCTCTCTCTCTCTTCCTCTCTCTCTCAAAGTCAAAAGACCTAAGCGCTACTTCTCTCAACCATTACAGTCTCTTCCTCTCTCCGACTTTCTCTCTCCTCTCTCTCTCTCTCTCTCTCTCTCTCTCTCTCTCTCGCAAATTCACAGCCCTTCTCTTCATCTTCCACACACCTAGGCTCTGCTTCCGTCACCCGTTACAGTCTCTTCCTCTGTCTGACTTTCTCTCCCTCTCTCTCTTGCAAATTCTTAGCTCTTCTCTTCATCTTCCCCACTCCGTCTGTATATCTGTTTTCTCCCCTGCATTTTCACAAACAGAGAAGAGCACACTGCCCCTTCTTCACCATCCCCCTCTCAATCTCTCTCTCACACTGTAATGGACCCTCCTTCACCGTCCCCCTCTCAGTCTCTCTCTCCTCAATTTTATTTAATTACATGTATTAAATTACAAATATCAGTTAGATTTCAATTAAGCATCAAACAATTAATTTGTTTAATTAAAAAAGCCGCTGAGCTTCTTCAAAATCCTATTTACAATCAGGTTTTTTTTTTCAAAAAATTTTTCGAAATCTCATCATCCTTAGCCCCTCTCTGTCCGGCTGCCCGTTGTGTTTTGGCATCATCAAGCTTTCCACCGCTAGAGGAGCTCCAACCTCTCCCTCTGACCAGGTAATTGCCATGTGTGTTCAAATTATTAGTTCAGTATTTTTGGTTTCGTTTTGGTTTGCATTATTACTGAATTAGATTTCATTTATGCTGGTGTTTTCTTCTTTGTGGTTTGGTTTTTTATTCAATTTATTATTCTATTTAGTTGCTGCAACACTGGTGGAGAACATTAGTTTGTCTTTTGAAGGTGTTTGGTATCTTTTTTTTTTGCTGCATAAAGGATATGTGACTTGGGAGTGTTTATTATTTCCTACCAGCATACCAAGTTGAATACATAAATTCTCTTGTCCATATTCCTTCCATCTTTTTTGACTATGACACAAAGTGATTCCATCATTTTTCTTTAAGTTGTCACCCTCCAACATTTGTTTTCTGATTTGGTGATGGTTATAAAGGAGTGGAGGTAGTAGAGAAAATGATTTCGGGAAAGTTAAAGGACTCAAAGATCATGCCTCTCAGGCAAAACCCAGTGGCTTAATGGGTTTTGATCAGCCCTCTCAGACATTTGTTTTCTGATTCTTGTTGACCAATGCAATGTTTCTTCCACTAACAACCCAAAATCTTCTCCCCTTCCCATGGTAGCTGTTCAGTTGTGAAAACAAGGATTAGATGACTCAGAAGTTGGGTATGACTATAATTTCGGATTTGTTATTTTCTTCTTTTCTTATTTAAATCTTTGTAGTTAAACCTTAACCTCGATGCTTATTGTGGAAGAATTGGACTAAGTATTGGGGATCAGTTATGTTATGGGTATTATGTATAGTAGAGTTTTTCCTTTTGTATTTGAAGAGTTTGCGAATTTTGGATGCCCTCTTTGGACCTCTCATTCTTGGTTTCTCTGTGTCAGTTCGCCCAGGAAGATCATTTCACAATAACCAAGTTCAGAACAGAAAGGTCTGGGCTGACAGTGCACCCACGCACAAACTTCCTCCTTCATTCTCCATTGCGTCTTCCATATCCACGGAAGCATGGCGTCCCTATCAAAACCAAAATAAGGTAGTTGAAAAACAGAATCGCAAGCACACAAAAAAAAAAGATCTAATACCATATAATTAAGAAAGAGGGCGGTAGGTTTGGTGTCCACCCATACAATGATCATTATACCCATAAGATGTATATAATAACCACCAATAACTCATTTTTTTCAACGGTCTCCAAATGAAATATCACTATTACCCTTAATTTCTTTCCAAATGACCAGTTAACTACCTATAATTTTCTTTCTTAATTTCTTTCCAAGTGACCACATATAAACACCTATATTTTTCTTTTAATCACATTTAACTCCAAAATTTTCTATCTAACCATACTTTACGATCTTGACTTATCAATTCCACTCTCTTCTTGCTTCTGTATCTTTCTCTTTCTGTCTATCAGTACACATGTACTGTGTGTGCATGACCTGTAGTGAATCTAAAATGCCAAAGATAAACCACAACAGCTGGTAGGGTCCATTGTGGATATGATACAAAACACTTGAACAGGATGGTAGACAAACAACACAACCCCTGTGGAGCAAGAGACAAACGCTGCCAGGAGTTAACACCCTGTTTCATGGGGAATCCTTGCTTGTCGCAGCTTCCCATGATTTTGAAAACATAGCCTTTAAATTCCTACAAAGCATAAAAAAGTCTCCGAATTAATATAGAACTCAAAGTGGAATTGATAGTTTTGGCACTACAGAGGAAGAATGCATACCTCTCCAATAGCATCTTCATTAACCTCCTGTGAGTTCCTCTTGTCAAAAACGCTTGGCTACGGAGTCAAATCAAGGTGGAAAGGTAACTAAACAATTCAAAACAACAAATATGGAAAAACTAATACACAAAATTGTCAAACTAAGCTGCAATGAGGATTTATTGCTTGCCATCCAATACTTCATATGTGTGAGTTTTACTAAGAGGCTAGCAAAACTGCATGTACCAGATGGTCATAATTTTTCCAAAGCCATCATTGTGTTCAAGTTGCATAAGCATGTGTAAGGATGTTAGTTGAACAAACACTCAAGGTTATAAGAGTAATAAAAATGAGAAATCAAATACAGGTGTGACCACTTTCCTAGCGTTTTGTAGGATATGAAGCAATTCATATCAAAAGAACCGTTAGCATGACATTTAACTTTTTCTAGGGATTAAATTGAAACTTGGAATCATTCCTCACTTGAAACTCTTGGGCTTTGATTCATTTTATATAGTAGAAATTGAATAATATAGTAATAAGCTCTGCTGTAAGATTGAAACTGAATTCTGCATGTCTTTGATATGGTTGGATCATATGTTTGATTTGCTACACTGTTAAAATTTATTTTATTCTGTCTTTAGCAGTATTCATTTTGGGAATACTTGTTTGAATTGTAGTGGTACTCCTGGTCCAAAGAAAAGAAAAGAAGATTATGATTACGTGATTGCGCAAGTCAATGAAATTTATTATATCACTTGAACTCTTTTTGTTAGACCAATTTAAAATGCGTTTGGTACAGACCTATTTCATTGTTCTTTAAAAAATAACAATATGGCAATGCAGCTTTGTAAGTCATGCCACCAGTGAGAACTAAGACACTTTTTTGTTGTAAATAGAGAAATAAGGCATTCTGTTGGTGACATGGCTGTAATGATGGCTCACATGCAGTTTATGGATAGTCAACATGTCATGAATAGCTTGTAAACTTGTGATAGTCAGCCTGGCCTCAGGTTCATGGAATTTTTTGAATAATTTTCACTACAGCATTATAGGTTTCTCTCCTATAATTTGCACTCGTCATTGGTAGTTTTGGCAATATTGAAAATCCATTACAAATAATTTCAACATGTGTTGTTTATGCCATGTGAGTCCCATAGAAACTTATTAATGATAGTGTTATTTTTGGAAATATTGCTTGAGATGACTATATGATAGACCTGTTGTATTGTGTTGAACAATTTGTAGGTTTTGGCGGGCTTGCTGAACATGGCAGACAGGGCCGATTGGAGGAATTGTAAGCTCAACAAAGAAGAACAAATAAAAGTGGTGGAAAGTTTCAATAGCCGATTTGAGGAATATGACCCAAATCAATGATTTTCATCATAGAAAGTATGGAATCTGAAATCAATATTTCGTGCGTTCGACATTTTTTGCCACTCAAAGTGCTGTTCGATGCTACCCTTTGCTTTGAGGTATTGCCTGATTGTCTGTTTCTCAATTGTTGCCATCCTATACCACTGTTTAGCTTATTCAATGCACTAATATCCGGTGAATAGTTTGGACAAATATCTCATTCTCATTCTTATCATCAATATTTATTTTGTCATTTTTAATTTAATATCATACACTATTACTTAATTCAAACATAAATTTGGCATTATAAATATAGATGTTTATATTATCTCGACCTTAATCCAAACTTGTTATACAAGGGTAAGATTAAATAGTACTCTTGTTAACACCATTTTATGGATTGGATGAAAATTAATTACCTGATCTCATCTTTTATTTATACCTTAACCAAACATGTGCTAACGGTATAAATTATAATTTAGCCTAATGCTCTGTTTAGTACGATGAAAAAGTGGGAGGATAGAAAATTGGAAGGATGGAAAATTGGAGGGATAAATAAAACATTATGTTTGGTAAGGAAGGAAAGTAGGAAGGATAAAAAAGTGGATGAATTAACTTTCCTTCCAACTTACCAAAATCAATTCCTCCAAAATCGGAAGGAAAGTAGATAAAAAGTTAATTATTTGTGTTGAGATGTATCTTATTATATATACATATATTATGTATATATTAATTTCATATAAAAATACAACGGTAAAATATGTATGTATATATATATATATATTTTAAAAAATTTTAAAAAAAAATTTTAAAATAAAATAAAAATAAATAAATAAATAAAAATTTTAAATTAAAAAAAAATATTTTTTTCATCTTAACTAAGGGTGAAAATTTTCGACTAACACGATGACACGACTCGAACTCGATACAAAAATAAACAGGTCAACTCGTAACTTGACACGACACAATTAGTTAAATGAGTTAAGTTAGGTTTGACTAATATTAAACACAAGCCCGTAATAATTCAACACGAATCTGAAATGACACGACTCGATTGTCATCCCTAATCTTAGTCATCACAAAAAAAAAATAAAAAAATAGTCATTTTTAATTTCCATCCATCCATCTAACCAAACACAAAGGAAGGAAAGTGTATCCTTCCTACTTTCCATCCTTGAAGGATAGAAAGTATAGCCCTCCTACTTTCTATCCTCCCTACCAAATGGAGCATAAATTTAACATGAGCATGATCTAAAACGTGGCCAATTCTATGTTTATCAGATAGTCGTAGCTAGATAATGTTTGGTCACAACTCGATTCTTTACTTTTGTGGTAAGGACTAAGCTAGAAACATTAGATAATAAAAAAATTTAAAATTCAATAATAAATGAAAATTTGTAATTTTAATTTTATTTTATGAAAATATTTTATTATTAATATATTTGAATAAATACAATTTATTATTAATATATTATGGGTGTGACCCATACACCCATAATATATAAAAAGGATCACAAAAAATCTCCTATAATAACCAACTGGGGTAGCTTAGTTGGCCAGAGTCTTTGGCTTCCCGGTGGGAGGTCAAGGGTTAACAGTCCCCTGGGCGCAAAAAATGTGGCTGTTTGGTAGGACAAAACCTCAATTGCTTGGACGTACTGTATTCAAATCTCTGGTGTGAATCTTGAATCCTCGGCGAAGCGCAAGTTTTGATTTAAATGGTGTATGAGTTGAGGGATCGGTTCATACACCCGGGCTTTTGTCCTTGGTTTTACTCAGAGTCAGGATCCTGAGCACATGAGTGCGTCTATGAGCGCATGAGTGCGCCTCTACTCGTTGAGAACAGGCTCTGGTATTTTCCCGTATAACGAAAAAAAAAAAAAATCTCCTATAATCCTATAAATTCTATAAATTATCTTCACTTAGTTTCCCATAGGTTGTGAGAATTTGTACTATTTGTGATAAATATTTGTAATATTTATGAGTTAGATTCTGTGTGGCCTTATTGGAGTGAATATCGAGTTGGGTATATCTTGATCTAAAATATAATATCCTTATTTTTAAAATAATCTTGTTTTACGTATTAAAAAAATATTTTAAAAAACTTTTCCACGAGACTTAACAAAAATACCTTCATACAAAATAAAATGGCATTAAACTCAATAGTTTATCATTGAGTTTTTAACAAACAACTTATAAGGATCATAAATGACAAAAATAAATTAGAACATTATAGGAACAATTTAATCTACCACAAGCAAAATGTTCTTGTCCAATTAACTGAAAAAAATATCTCTAATGTATTCTAGAATTGAGAATTATAGATACTAGACTTTTGAATCTAACTTTTAAATTTACTAGTACCTACACACGTGCGTTACACATGAACAATTTTGAGAATATATAATTGCACAGTAAAGTCAACCTCACCATTTTGATGGAGTGTTTAGATGTAAGAAATATTCATCTCCAAAGCCATGCTATTATCTAATTTTATACCCGTCCACTATCACCCTTAATTTCCTATAGGACATAAAATACAACAATAAGGTTAATTCACTTACATACTTTGTGAAAGTAAAAAAAACGCGCGACCAACAATATCATGCTTATATCCACATATATTCAAATAATATAGAGATGATTTTGAGTACATCTTTGACACAAAAAAAACGAAATGCTTATGACGATAAATTAACATTTCTCTAAGATATGTCTAGTGGCAAAACCATTTCCATCTTCACTCATGTTGGTGTAGGCAAAAAATAAACACCTAGTTATCAGATGGACTAAAGTCATAGAATAAACACCCAATCAAAAGTATGGCATAGCAAATACCTAAGCAGAAGAAATATAAAATAAATACCCAACTGAAATGAACAAAGAATGAGTGGAAAAACATAATCATACAATTAAAAATTACTCATATATAGTATCAGTATTCACTTCCCATTCTTGCTAACCTTAATTTGGAAGTAAACGATTTAGAAAAATGCTTGACTGCATCTACTCACATCA